>CM042158.1:37523970-37526470 GCA_023376005.1 Doryteuthis pealeii | reverse complement strand
AGTTCGAGAAGTTTCGTGTGTTTGAAGAGAAGGTTTCTGAGTTCGAGAAGTTTCGTGTGTTTGAAGAAAAGGTTTCTGAGTTTGAGAAGTTTCGTGTGTTTGAAGAGAAGGTTTCTGAGTTCGAGAAGTTTCGTGTGATTGAAGAGGAGGTTCCTGAGTTCGACACCAAACACATGGAGGTCACATTCGCCAAAATGTTGTCTATATAACAATAAAGATGTCGACAATAGTCCAAATAATCCAAATAATACAAGAAATTAAACTTTGCAAAATTCTCTAACCCTGCATAAATAACAAGCTGTAAGTTAAACTATTGGAGATTATTGATTTAAATATTCATGGGTACATAATTCATGAGTAGTCATAATTTATGAACGTACCTGTACTTTGGCCCCTTGAAGGCGCACGATTGGACGCCAGGAAAATAAGTTTTTAGTTTGTCAGATCCGACCCGGCTTTCAAGGAGCGTAGACGTGTTGTCAACTTCCGGGGACGGGCTCCTCACGGCAGAATCAAAATGGGCAGTGCTGAGAATACAACTTTTTTTTTATAAGAAACAACCACGTCTTGTCAACTAAATTATTAAAACAAGCCCGGCCCAGTACGAAGAAAACAAGAAGGAAAATCAACCCAGCCGAAAGCCTTGAATAGAAATCAGCCCAGAGACAATGGCGGCCGACGAGTTAGATGACCTACACGAAGAAGCAGTAAGCAGTATATAATATTTAGAGTGGGGATTCGAGGTTTTCAGTGAAAATATTTCCAAGTTATTGATAAAGCAGAAAAAAAAAACATGGTAAATATTTTTTTTTGCGAATATCGAATCAATAGAATAATCTTTTAGGATCCAATGGATCATGAAATTTATAAAGAGGAATTGAATACAATCCCGTGTTCCGACTTTCTGAGCCAGTAAATCAGAATATCCGTTTTTTTTAAAGAATCCACAGTTAACAAGGAATTAATATTTTGATCCCGGATGTAAACATATCGATCATTGTTACCTGGATGTATAAAAAGGGATTAGAGGCTTTGACGCAGGCACCATGAAATCAGAGTCAAAGAGTCGAAAGAAAAAAGAAAGAATCAACTTTGGTTTCGGATTTTCCAAGAATTGATTATTTCAAAAGAAACTGAAAACAATTGATATTTTAATCTTTTAAAGAAAAGAAAATGGTAGCCGTGTAAATCAATACATTTAAATATTCTTTTTTTGTTACAAAGCCGTTTACAAACATCATAATGACTGCTTGCAATACGTAAGATATCTTGTCGCTAATAGGACCTATTGTCAATTTGATATTAGTTAGGCACAATGCCCTTTTTGTCTTGTGTGTGCATGTACATGTTAGTGAGTTGTGTATCTTTTGTAGGAGAAGGTTGAATTGCAGGTTGGGTTGTTCCCACCCAACCCACACCCAAAAATATGTGATCTTTATGCAGCAGGAGCAGCTGGTGCTTGTAGTATCATCTTTCCATTCAGAAAATTCTGCTCACCCTGTATGTTTGTATTTTAATTGCTTTATTTGTGATAAAATGATAACTCCTAATTAATTACATTATTTTTATACATTTGTATTTCATTTGTATAGAATCAATTACAAGCCCACAGTTGAACGGTTTTATCAAGGTTAATCCTCATTTAGCTGGTATTAAACTAATATATCAAAGGCAACTTTGTTTTATTAAACTAATATAACAAAGGCAACTTTTTTTTAAAAACTAATATACCAAAGGCAACTTTTTTTATTAAACTAATATACCAAAGGCAACTTTTTTTATTAAACTCATATATTAGAGGCAACTTTTTTTTATTAAACTCATATATCAGAGGCAACTGTTTTTTATTAAACTAATATATCAAAGGCAACTTTGTTTTATTAAACTAATATAACAAAGGCAACTTTTTTTAAAAAACTAATATACCAAAGGCAACTTTTTTTATTAAACTAATATACCAAAGGCAACTTTTTTTTATTAAACTCATATATTAGAGGCAACTTTTTTTTTATTAAACTCATATATCAGAGGCAACTTTTTTTTATTAAACTAATATATCAAAGGCAACTTTTTTTTATTAAACTAATATAACAAAGGCAACTTTTTTTAAAAAACTAATATACCAAAGGCAACTTTTTTTATTAAACTAATATACCAAAGGCAACTTTTTTTTTATTAAACTCATATATTAGAGGCAACTTTTTTTATTAAACTCATATATCAGAGGCAACTTTTTTATAAACTAATATATCAAAGGCAACTTTGTTTTATTAAACTAATATAACAAAGGCAACTTTTAAAAAAAAACTAATATACCAAAGGCAACTTTTTTTTATTAAACTAATATACCAAAGGCAACTTTTTTTTTATTAAACTCATATATCAGAGGCAACTTTTTTTTATTAACTAATATCAAAGGCAACTTTTTTTTTATTAAACTCATATATCAGAGGCAACTTTTTTTTATTAAACTCATATATCAAGGCAACTTTGTTTTATT
>CM042158.1:37503970-37511470 GCA_023376005.1 Doryteuthis pealeii | reverse complement strand
TATAAATACATTTTTCTATTCAACCCAAAGATGAGACCCTAACAGGCACTACCACTCCGGGTCAGAGTGAACCAGGGAGCAATGGTAATGAAGGGGTGTTCCACATTTCCCAAACCTCCAAAACTAGAACCTCACCATCAGATAGAGTTTAACGTCATTCCCAGAACATGTAGATCCTCAGCCACCGCCTTCTAGCACTTATATGATAAAAAGGGCAATAGAGTTGGGGCAATCAAATAGGTGCTAGAGCTTGACGTGACCAGCCGATTGATCGGGGGTAACCTCTCCGCCCGCCCGTCTAGCCTAATTAAGGGTCTAAGTGGAGTGTTGTAGGTTATGGACTACTTATCCACCAAGACTTATATATATATATATATATATATATATATATATATATATATACAAACCCTCCGCACGAGCAGGATGTGACATGAGGTCAATGTATTAAGCAGAGTTTAACAGGTTTGAATTCAGAGTTTTTCTTCTCCTAGACTGGTTACCTAGCCAAGCTTAAAGAGCGCAGTCTGCCCTGCTATTTACCCATAGCTGGAGGGAGAATTGGATTCATATGTTTCCCAAGGGTTTTAGCGCTATGTGAAGTTCAAACAGCTTCGTCAAGGAATTGAACTCAGGTCGACAAGTCCCCTTCCTATGACTCTAACCATTAGACTACGCGCCTCCATATCGACTCACTTATAAGGGTATATAACACAAGTTTCACACCCTACCCAATGGCAAACGGGTTGGCTAAATACCTACTGTCTTCCTTTCTCGAATTTTCACTCCTTCTCTCTCTCTCTTTCACCTTTTGTCACACACTCTCTCTCTCTTTCCTTTTTCTCTCTCTCTCTCTTTCTCCTTCTATCTTTCTCCTCTCTGTCTCTCTCTCTGTCTCTCTCTGTCTCTCTGTCTCGTTCTTCTTCTCTTGCTCTCTCTCTCTCACTCTTTCTATCTCTTTTTCTCTTTTTCACACTCTATTTTCAAGTCAGAGGTAAATCCCTTGATCAGCACTGTTTACTTCACTTCAAAGGAAATCTTGAACACGTGACCTGAGGAGAAGACCCAATATCTAATTTTGAGCCTTTCCTTTTTTTTAGGGTTTGTTTCTTTATTTCTTTATATATTTTTTCTTTCGTTTTTATGCCCCACACCCTTAAACCAGTTGAGTCAATTCACTTAAATAACTTGTCATTACGTGAAATCTACACACCCCACAACCACTCACAAAAAACATTCAACGATTCAGGCATCACACTTTCAATCTTCTTGTTTATACAGAAACAGATAAATATTCCGATTCTACTACAATGATTAGATTAGTATATTAGTATATCAGTATATATATATATTATATATATATATATATATATATATATATATATATATAATTTATATATATATATATATATATATATATATATATATATATATAATATATATATATATATATATATATATATATATATTATATATATATATATATATATATATATATATATATATATATATATTATATAATTTATATATATATATATATATATATACATATATATATGAGGGGTCGGGTTAGCTCAGTCGGTAGAGCATTGGGCTAGTAAACCACAAGGTTCCTAGTTCGATACCGGTCCCCGCCAACTCAGCGTATGAGTAGCACAGGGATCTTTGCGGTATAGTAAGGAACTGATGGTAGGTGTTGCGCTCCACCTCAGACGCCAAAACACTCTCCTTGGTCTAGCGCTATTGAAAAGGGGATAGACTCCCTCGCTTCCTGGCTGATACCGACATTAGGCCGCCCCGGCGACTTTACTTTTACTTATATGAGTATATGGAGGCTTGTAGTGCAATGGTTAGGTGTAATGGTTACATTCTATTTGTGCGGAAGGGTCGTTATATATACTAGCAAATATATGCACCCTCCGGGTGCAAGTATTTAAGTTTTAATATAATAAAATATCATGTTAAATTAGAAAGGCTAATGAAACTGAATAAGAATTCAGATAAAAATATTTGGAACAGATGGGGTATGATTGAAAAATAGAACAACTTTGAAACTAACTCTTCCATCATTTTCCCTTACTCCCGTCTTTCATTGGTAAATTTTCCTAATTTAACTATTTAGTTAAAATAGGAAGTAAAGAATAATATTACAGTTATTTCTTCTTGTTAATGGATTTCTTTTAAGATTTATCCACGAGATTTTTGCTCATATTCAATAAGATAAAACCAAACAATTAGAAATCAATAAAACTAAGCATATATTTATTAAAATCAATTTTTTAAGATCAATATGCAAATTAGCCTTCCAATTCACACTCTAAACCGCTATTTTCTTGTATATATAAATACAATTGCATGTTATTAGTATGTAGATATGGTCAACAGTATTAATGATGTACAACAATTTTATTAATAATTCAGGTTTAAATAAAAAATAAAATCATGGAGAATGTGACTTGAATAGTAATATAGTTTCGGTTACAGATAGACAATCCCACAATCTCCATTATAATAAGAAGATATATATATATATCTTATTATAATGGAGATTGTGTGTTTTTCTGTCTGTAACCGAAACTATATTACTACTCAAGTCACACTTTCCTTAGTTATTTACGGCACATTCTCCATGATTCTATTTCTATTTAAACCTCAATTAATAATAAAACTGTTTGACATTATTAATACTGTTGGTCTTACCTAAATACTAATAACCTGCAATTGTATTTATATATACAACAAAATACCAGTTTTCAGTGTAAACGTAAAACTAATTTGCATATTGATATTTAAAAAACTGATTTTAATAAAAATGTGCTTGGTATTATTGATTTCTAATTGTTTGGTTTTATCTTAATGAATATGAGTAAAAATTTCTTCAATAAATCCTAAAAGAAATTCATTAACAAGAAGAAATAACAGTAATTTTATTCTTTACTTCCTATTTTAACTAAATAGATTAGGAAAATTTAGCATTGAAAAACGGAAGTGATGAAAGAGTAAGTTTCAGTTGTTCTATTTTCCGATTTAACCCCCTCCGTTTCAAATCTTTTTATCTGAATTCTTAATTAGTTTCATTAGCCTTTCTGATTTAATCTAATATTTTATTACATTTCAACTTAAATACTTGCACCCGGAGGGTGCATATATTTGCTAGTATATATAAATAGACTCTCTCGTCGACTTTCGACGCATGAGTGTTCATTCAGTGAATAACCAACACTGTCCGGATTATACTGATAATAGGCCACTACGCCAACTTTACTTTTAGTTAGCAAGTATATAGTAATACTCGTGTTCCTTAATTTTCCGACCGTTATAATCTTGCAACATCCTCTGGTTAAAATGACCGTCTAATGGAATGCAAAAATGGAAATTCTTATTATCTGTAGTGGCTTATCCGCCGAACTCTAATGAGTATCGTCACTTCAGCTTAATAAAGGACCATTCCGTTTTCATCATAAAGAAAGAAAGGGAAAAACGGACATGCTACACAAAGAAACATAATAAGAAAGAAAGAAAGAGAGTAGGGGAAATATAGCAAAAAAGGGTGATCCCGTGGAAGCGATAATGGAATATAATGAAAAGATGAAAAGAAGGGATGAAGAAAAAAAACAGAGAGAGAGAGAGAGAGAGAGAGAGAGAGAGAGAGAGAGAGAGAGAGAGAGAGAAGAGAGAGAAGAGAGAGTTAAATGAAGATTATTATACTTTTTACATATTGAACTATTTTGCATTAGCTCTTAAGTAAACATATCAAACTTTGTAATTATTGAATTATCATATTGTGCTATATCCACAGTTTTTGCTAGTTTATTATAATTGAAACTAGAGAAAAAGCGGCCAGTTTTACACATTTCATGGGTATTTCTTTCTTCACTAGAGTGCAAACGTTTCAGCTGCTTATAAAGTTATTAATACAAATTAGGCGCACTATAAACAGTACTCCTTATTGCACTTGCAATGCATCAGTTTTGGTGCATACGTCTGCTCTAGATTGGAAATCATCTAAAGATGACGATAGTGAAGTAATTCTTAAGAGACTAGAATAGTTCTCATTAAAGATGACTCGAAAAAAAGTCAAGAGATCTTGGTAATGCTTACCGTATATACCCGTGGATATGCTGAATTTCAAAGACCTCACCCAAAATTGACGGCGAATAACACTTGACTGAAAATGTTCGTTAAGTTGAAATTAGAAATATAATGAGAGGACGACTAGAGCAGACCCTTGACATCAAAAAATAATTCCATCAATTATTGATTTCGTGACTAAAAAATCAAAGCTCAACGTACACACTATGTTGAATTATAGATTGTATTATGTGGAGACGTTTTATCTAACGGCTATATTCGTTGGAAGCGCGTGGTGTAATGGTTAAAGTCATGGGAAATGGACTCGTCGCCCCGAGTTCAAATCCTGGACGTGGTAATTGCATTTCACTTAACGCTAATACCTTTGAAAAAGGTATGAATCCTACTCTCTCTCCAGCTATGGGTAAATAGCAGGGCAGACTGGGTTCTTTAATATTGGTAAGGTAACCAGTCTAGGAGAAGGAAAACTCTGAATTCAAATGTGTTGAACTCCGCTTAAGAAATTGACCTTGTGTCGTATCCTGCTCGTGCGGAGGAGTTGGTAAATATATATATTCGTCGGAAATGGTTGTTTTGTTTTTGTTTTATTTTTATTTTACGGCATATCACCCCTTGTTGGGTAATTTTATGCCGAAAACCTTTTATTCTATTCATGCCTGATGCATATTCAATTTTTTAAACTCATTTTCCTCACATTTCATTAAAAACTATTTTTTGTCCATTTAACCCATGGATGTGACCCTAACAGGTACTACCACTCCAGGTCAGAGTGGACCTGGGAGCAATGGTGATGAAAGGATACTCCACACTCCCCTGAACTAAAATGTAAATAAAAAGTAAGGTTTCAAAGCTGTATTTACCATGATAGAAATGAAGAGTGGATGGAACGTTAATTCTTCAGAATACAAGGTGTGTCAAAAAGTGCAGAAAATCTCGAGTTCAAATCCCTAGTAGATTGTATCAATTGGTCATTTTGTTTAATGGCATATCAACCCTTGTGAGCTATTTAATGCCAAATCTTTTTTTTTTGTAATGATTTTTAAGCGAATATTTTTAAGTAAATATTTTTGTTTCGTTTGTTTATATAAACTAGCAAAATAAAAACACGCCCTCTGGGCGACGTAAAATAAATATTGCCTGAGGGGATGCGAGTTGAAAATTTAATATCATTGAGTTTGTATCATAAGTAAAGTAAAATCGGTGTGATGGTAAATTAATAGTGTCGATCCCAGAGGGCCATCCCTCCAGGCAATACCTGCCCCCTTGATTTAAAGGGGCAGGGCTGGGTTTATTGCCCAGCGCCTGAGGCGCCCCCTTGAGGGGGAATGCCGACGGGATCGACGCAATTTTTCCACCTGCCACCCATGAGTCTCGGCTTGTGGGTGGTCCCACATAAATAGGGCCTTCGTGCCTGACCCGGTACGAGTGGGGTACTGGCCGAAGCGCACTGGACCCCCGCCTGAGCGGGTGAGGCATAAGTATTATGTAACACAGGTACTGAGTAATATTTTGCTATGGGGTGAAATACTAATCCTTCAATAATACAAATGAATTGTCAATAATTGATATAATATGATCTACTAATTTTTAAAAATATTCTATCCCTCACTTTCAAAACAGACCCTGAAAATTATACACCATTCCTATTTTTGTAAGGTGGCAAACTCCGTAAAATCAGCCGGAAGTGAAATACTTATTTTCCTACACTGTAAGTATTTTTTTAAAGTGCGTATTTCCTATTTATCAAACAAATCTGAACTTTAAAAAAAATTCTGTGGGACTTGTGTTTAGTTAATTTTGCATCTTGTATTATCTCTTTTTTTTTCCTTTTTCTTTTTTCTTTTGTAATCTTTCCTCTCACACTATTTACCTAGTCTATCTGTCTGTCTGTCTGTCTGTCTGTCTCTCTCTGTCTCTCACTCTGTCTCTGTCTCTGTCTCTCTCTGTCTCCCTGTCTCTCTCTATATATATATATTGGTTTCTTTCTCTCTGTCCGTCTGTCTATCTGGCATGTGCCTGTCTGTCTGCACTCTGTCTGTCTGTCTGTCTGTCTCTGCCTCTTGCTCTATCTCTATCTGTCTCTCTCTCTCTATATATATATATATTGTTTTTTGTCTTTCTCTGTCTGGCTGTCTATCTGTCTCCTCTCTCTCTCTCTCTCTCTCTCTCTCTCTCTCTCTCTCTGTCTATCCTTCTGTTCTTCTGTCTGCGTGTCTGTCTGTGTGTCTGTCTGATTCTCTCCCCCCCCTCTCTCTCCTCTTTTGAAGATCTTCTCCTTCGCCGATTTGACTTCATTCTGATTTCAGTCAGCAATCACATTAATTTATTTCTCAATTTTTTTCAACTCTTTAATTTCTTTCTCCTTAGCTTTTGTTCTCACCGCAGTTCTTCTAATGAACTTTACTTTTCTCTCTGCCCTTCCATCTTTTCTCTTTGTCTATTCTTGCAATTTTTTCCCGTTTTTTTTCCCTAATTTATCCCACTTTATTTATTTCATTCTATTTTTTTCCTGAAAACTATTTTTAAATGGAAAGAATATTTTCTCATCTTATCAATTCTCATTTTAATATTATTTCCTTGTTTTTTCTTCTTTTTTATTCTTCTTCTGTATCTCTTCCGTCCGTTTTCCTTCTCTGTCTTTTCAATTTTGTATTTTTCTCTTATTCCCCCCCTCACACTCTCTCCCTTTCTTTCTTTCTTTCTTTCTTTCTTTCTTTTCTACTCTTTCCTCTACCCGTTTAAACTTTTATTCTTTATTTATTTATTTATTTTTTTTCTACTCTTTCCTCTACCCATTTAAATTTTTACTCTTTCTTTCTTTATTTCTTTTCTACTTTTTCTTCTACTTGTTTAAACTTTTACTATTTCCTTCTTTCTTTCTTTCTTCTTTTTTTTCTACTCTTCCTCTACCCATTTAAATTTTACTCTTTCTTTCTTTCTTTCTTTTCTACTTTTTCTTCTAACTAACTTTTTCGTTAAACTTACTCTTTCTTTCTTTTTTCTTTCCTTTTCTACTTTTTCTTCAACTTCGTTTAAACTTTTACATCTTGTCTTTCTTTCTTTCTTTCTCTCTTGTCTTCTACTCGTTTAACTTTTACATGATTTCTTTCTTTCTTCTTTCTTTCTTTTGCTACTCTTTTCTTCTAGACTTCTTTTAAAAAAACTTACTCTTGATCCTTCTTTTTTTCCTTTCCTTCCCTTTTCTAACTTTTTCTTTCTACTGTTTAAACTTTTTACTCTTTCTTTCTTTTTTTTTCTTTCTTTTCTACTCTTTCTTCTACTTGTTTAAACTTTTGTAGCCTTCTTTCTTCTTGTCTGTTCTTTTTTCTTTCACTTTCTTCTACTTGTTTAAAACTTTTTAGCTCTTTCTTTCCTATCTTCTTTCTTTCTTACTTTCTTTTCCTACTCTTT
>CM042158.1:37493851-37503870 GCA_023376005.1 Doryteuthis pealeii | reverse complement strand
GGCATTATGCTGGGCTGCTTCGAGGATTAGTTGCATACCTAACTATTCCTGTCTTTTATTGTATCTCTCGTGCCAATAACCATCATCTTAAAACTACGAACTCCTTCCACTCGGCTGCAACTTGTCTGATCGCATCCCTTTTAAGGACACATCAATTAGTACCATATTTCCTTATACCTACTAATGTCACCTCCAGTCATTGCATGCATGTGTCTATAGGCATTGTATCTCTACTTCTTATGTAGCCCTAACTAGAATTCTTTTTCCATTTCCTTTAGACGTTTGCAGAAAAGTCGACAATTCTTGTACATTCTTTCACATGCTTCGACTTAAGAAAATGTAACACTTCAAACACGTGATATTTGATCTTTTCCTTCGTCTCTCTTCCTGTTCCTAATTTCCTGCTCGTTTATTTTATCTTTTAGCCAAATACAACTGGCATGCATACTTTCCACTCCTCGCTTTCTTTCTTTTACGTTATTCCTGGGGGGGGGACTTGTCAATTATTTCATTCCTTATGCTTTAAATTAATTTTCTTCTTTTTTTATATATCTTCTTCGTTTCTTTTTTTCTTATTCTTTTTCTTTCTTTATTTTTTAGTTTCTTTCTTCGTTCGTTTTTTTTTTTTCGTGTCTTTTTTTATCCATCTTTTCGTTCTGTCTTTTTTTATCCATCTTTTTGTCGTGTCTTTTTTATTCCATCTTTTCGTTCGTGTCTTTTTTTATCCATCTTTTCATCGGTTTTTCTTTTTTTCTTTTTTTTTTCTTTTCCCTTTATTTTAGTTTCTTTTATTCGTCCGCTTTTTCTGTTTTCGTTCTGTCTATCCATCTTTATTCCATTTTTCGGTCGTGTTCTTTTTTTTTATCCATCTTATCACTGTCTCTTTTTTCATTTTTCTTTTTTCTTTTCTTGTATTTTTTAGTTGTCTTTCTCGTCCGCTTTTTTTTTTCGTATCGTGTCTTTTTTTATCCATCTTTTCGTTCGGTGTCTTTTTCATCCACCTTTTCGTTCGTGTCTTTTTTTATCCATTTTCTTCATGCTTTTTTTATCCATCTTTTCGTTTGTGTCTTTTTTTATCCATCTTTCGTTCGTGGCTTTTTTTATCCATCTTTTCGTTCTGTCTTTTTTTTACATCTTTTCTTCGTGTCTTTTTTTATCCATCTTTTCGTTCGATCTTTTTTTTATCCATCTTTTCGATTCGTGTTCTTGTTTTTTTTTTTGTCTAGCGCTTAGTGAAAAAAGGGGATAGACCCCTCGCTGTCTGGTGATACCGACTTAGCGACATTTTGACAACGACGACGACCAGCCTAGCCAAACATTCTTTCATTCTTTTTTTACTTTTTCGCTCCTTCTTTGGCTGTAAACACTTGCTCGCAGCATTTTGTTCACATCAGAACGTTATTTTAAGCAAACAATATGAAAGATTTATTTGAAAATTCAACATAGAACCATCTGTCCTTATTGAGGGAAATAAAATATACCATAGAATTATAGACATGAACCAATCCAATAACATAAAACATAATCCTCAATGATACTAACACATTGTTAAAACCAATTACTACAAATGCTAAATATTAGATACACCAACATATATTACTTCCTTACACTAGCCATGACATACCCCAGCGGTTCATATGCCGTTAAAATCAACCAACAATCAACTAACATCTCATTTCTCTATAATTTAGTTTCTTCTTTTACCACTTTCTTTTTCTTTTCTTTTCTCTTCCTTACATTAAGAAGATATAAAGTCAGCAGGAAAAGCGTAAAAAGAAAGAAAGAATGAAAAAAGAAAGACTGAAAGAAAGAAAGAAAGAAAAGAAAGGAAACATAGAAAGCAAGCAAGAAAGAAAAGAACATAGAAAAAGAAAGAAAAGAATAAAGAAAGAAATTATAGAAAGAAAGAAAGAAAGAAAGAAAATAGGAAAGAAAGAAAGAAAGAAAGAAGAAAAGAAGAAAGAAAGAAAAGAAAAGAATGAACATAGAAGAAAGAAAGAAACATAGAAAGCAAACAAGAAAGAAAGAAACATAGAAAGAAAGAAAGAAAGAAAGAATAAAAGAAAAGAAAGAAAGAAAGAAAAGGAAAGAAGAAAGATAGAAAGAAAGATAGAAAGAAGAAAGGAAACATAGAAAAAAAAGAAAAGAAAGAATGAATGAACGAAATTAAATAAATAAATAAATAAATAAACAGAAAGAAAGATAGAAAGAAAGAAAGAATATAGAAAGAAGAAAAGGAAAGATAAATAGAAAGGAAAGAAAGAAAAAGAAAAGGGAAAAGAAAAGGGGAAAGGGCAATAGGAAATTTTAGAAAAAAATTATTTTTAAAAGTTTAAACCGGCGGAAGAAAGAAGAAAGATTTGAAAAGTCGTATCAACCATAAGAGCGAGGAAGTATATTCCCTTTTCACTAGCGCTAGATCAAGGGATTGTGCTGCACCTAAGGTGATTGCCACACTACCATCAGCCTTTCTTTACCGCAACATATCCCTATGCTATCAATGCTGTGTATGGCAGACCTCGTATCGAACCCCAAAACCTTATGGCTTCCCCCTCCCTCCCTTCCTCCCCCCCTCCTTCTCCCCTCCCCCCCCCCTCCTTCCCCTTTCCTCCCCCTTCCTCCCCCCCTCCTCCCCCCTCCCCCCTCCTCTGTCCCCACCCCCCTCCCCCTTCCTCTCCCCCCTCTCCCCCCCCTCCCCCCTATCCCTCCCCTCTCCCCTCACCCCCTTCCCCCTCCCCCCCTCCCCCTCCTCCTCCTCTCTTACGATTGCTTACCGACTGAGCTAAGCGACACTTAATAAGAATATCTCCACTAATTCCCCTTTGTCTGGTTTCATTCTGTCACAATGATTTTTTTTTTCCTATTTACTCATCTATCTACTTCAGCAATTGATTTTTTTTTCCAATAATTTTTTTTATACCTCAGTTCTTTAAACACGCCACAATCTCGCACACTATCGACCCCAAAGCAGACTCACCACTTAAACAATCCCCAGTTACGCCCACGCGACCACATTCATTTGCTCCTTTCTAACAAACACGTGCTAAGTAAGTCCGCTTTCTCTTTCTAAAGAAAGATTTTTTTTTTTAAATCTTTCTTTAATCGTAAACTCTCCCCGTTTCTTTCTCCATTTTTGCTTTACCCCCCCCCAATCCACCCCCTTCCCTCACCTGTCTGTTTTCTCTAATGGGTCCTAAATTCTGTCGAGGGTCCCTATGCTGTTTCAATCAACACCAGAAGACATCAGAGCTAATGCTGTTCGCCTTCAATAAACGTTCTTTCCGAAGTGCCCGGATGTAAGTCAGCCATACATGGACTGGTGAAACACAAGCTTTCATTGCTCATCATATCTTTATGTTCAAACGGAAATGAAAACGGTGGGGAGCAAAATTGCGAAAGAGAGAGAGAGCGAGCGATGCGAGCGAGACAGAGAGAGAGAGAGAGAGAGAAGAGAGAGAGAGAGAGAGAAGAGCAAGATGAAGTAAACGAAAGGAAAAGCGTAAGCAGAAAGAAACAAAGAAAACATAAAAGAAAGAAAGAAATGAAAAGGTTTTAAACGAGTGAAAGAAAAGTGAAAATGAATGAAAAAAGAGGAAGAATGAAAGATAGAAAATAATAAAGTCTAACCGAGTGGAAAAAAGAGTCGCAAAAGGAAAGAAAGAATTACAAGTTTAAATCTGGTAGAAGAAAAGAGTAGAAAAGACAAGAAAGAAAGAAAGAAAGAGGTAAAAGTTTAAACGAGTAGAAGAAAGAGTAGAAAGAAAGAAAGAAAGAGTTAAAAGTTTAAACAAGTAGAAGAAGAGTAGAAAAAAAGAAAGAAAGAAAGAGTAAAAGTTTAAACGAGTTTGAAGAAAAAGTTAGAAAAAAGAAAGAAAGAAAGCAAAGAGTTAAAAGTTTAAACGATGTAGAAGAAAGAGTAGAAAAGAAAGAAAGAAAGAAAGAAAGAAAGAAAGACTAAATTTAAACGAGTAGAAGAAAAGTAGAAAGAAAAAAAGAAGGAAAGCGTAAAAGTTAAAGAAAGTAGAAGAAAGAGTAGAAAAGAAAAGAAAGAAAGAAAAGAAAGAGTAAAAGTTTAAACGAGTAGAGAAAGAGTAAAAAGAAAGAAAAAAGAAAGAAAGAAAGAAGAAAGAGTAAAAAGTTTAAACGAGTAGAAGAAGAGTAGAAAGAAAGAAAGAAGAGTAAAAGGTTAAACAAGTAGAAGAAAGAGTAGAAAAGAAAGAAAGAAAAGAAAGAGTACAAGTTTAAACGAGTGGAAGAAAAAGTAGAAAAGAAAGAAAGAAGAAAAGAAGAGTAAAGGGGGTTTTAAAAAAACGATTAGAGGAAAAAGTAGAAAAGAAGAAAGAAAGAAAAGAGTAAAAGTTTAAACGAGTTGAAGAAAGTAGAAAAGAAAGAAAGAAAGAAAAAAAGAGTAAAAGTTTAAACGAGTTGAAAAAAAGTAGAAAAGAAAGAAAGAAGAAGAAAGTAAAAGTTTAACGAGTTGAAGAAAAAGTAGAAAAGAAAGAAAGAAAGAAAGAAAGAGTAAGTTAAACGAGAGAAGAAAAGTAGGAAAAGAAAGAAAGAAAGGAAAGAGGAAAAGTTAACGAGTTGAGAAAAAGTAGAAAAGAAAGAAAGAAAGAAAGAAAGAGTAAAAAGTTAAACAGTTGAAGAAAGTAGAAAAGAAAGAAAGAAGAAGAAGAGTAAAAGTTTAAACAAGTAGAAGAAAGAAGGAAAAGAAGAAAGAAAAGATAAAATTTAACGAGTGAAGAAAAAGTAGAAAAGGAAAGAAAGAAAGAAGAAAGAAAGAGTAAAAGTTTAAACGAAAGTTGAAGAAAATTAGAAAAGAAAGAAAGAAAGAAAAGAGTAAAGTTTAACAAGTAGAAGAAGAGTAGAAAAGAAAGAAAGAAAGAAGAGTAAAAGTTTAAACGAGTAGAAGAAAAGTAGAAAAGAAAGAAAGAAGGAAAGAGTTAAAAGTTTAAAGAAGTAGAGAAAAAGTAGGAAAAGAAAGAAAAAAGAAAGAAAGAAAGAAAGAAATAGTAAAAGTTTAAACCAAGTAGAAGAAAAAGTAGAAAAGAAAGAAGGAAAGAAAGATGTAAATTTAAATGGTAGAGGAAGAGTAGAAAAAAAAAGAAGAAAGAAAAGGAAATTAGAAAGGTTAAACAGTAGAAGAAAAAGTAAAAAGAGAAAAAGAAAAAAGAAAGAGTAAAATTTAAATGGAAGGAAAAGAGTAGAAAAAGAAAGAAGGAAAGAAAGAAGGAAATAGTAAAAGTTTAAACAAGTAGAAAGAAAAGTAGAAAGAAAAAAAGAAGGAAGAGTAAAAAATTTTAATGGGTAGAGAAGAGTAGAAAAAAAGAAGAAAGAAGAAAGAAAGGAAATAGTAAAAGTTAAAAAGTAGAGAAAAAGTAGAAAGAAAGAAAGAAAGAGTAAAAATTTAAATGGGTAGAGGAAGAGTAGAAAAAAAAGAAAAAGAGAAAGAAAAGAAGGAAATAGTAAAAGTTAAACAAGTAGAAGAAAAATAGAAAGAAAGAAAGAAGAAAGAGTAAAAATTAATATGGGTAGAGGAAGACCAGAAAAAAAGAAGAAAGAAAGAAAAGAAGGAAATAGTTAAAAGTTTAAACATAGAAGAAAAAGTAGAAAAGAAAGAAAGAAAGAAAGAGTAAAAATTTAAATGGATAGAGGAAAGAGTAGAAAAAAAAAGAAAAAAAGAAAGAATAAAAGTTTAAACGGGTAGAGAAAGAGTAGAAAAGAAAGAAAGAAAGAAAGAGTAAAAGTTTAAACGAGTAGAAGAAAAAGTAGAAAAAAGAAAGAAGAAAGAGTAAAAGTTTAAAGAAGAGAAGAAAAATAGTAAAAGAAAAAAAAGAAGAAAGAAGAAAGAAAAGTAAAAGTTTAAACAAGTAGAAGAAAAAGTAGAAAAGAAAGAAAGAAAGAAAGAGTAAATTTAAATGGTAGAGGAAAGAGTAGAAAAAAGAAAGAAAGAAAAGAAGAAGAAATAGTAAAAGTTTTAAACAAGTAGAAGAAAAAGTAAAAAGAAAGAAGAAAGAAAGAAAGAGTAAAAATTTAAATGGGTAGAGGAAAGAGTAGAAAAAAAAAGAAAGAAAGAAAGAAGAAATAGTAAAAGTTTAAACAAGTAGAAGAAAAAGTAGAAAGAAGAAGAAGGAAGAGTAAAAATTTAAATGGGTAGAGGAAAGAGTAGAAAAAAAAGAAAGAAAGAAAGAAAGAAGAAATAGTAAAAGTTTAAACAAGTAGAAGAAAAAGTAGAAAAGAAGAAAGAAAAGAGTAAAAATTTAAATGGGTAGAGGAAAGAGTAGAAAAAAAAGAAAGAAAGAAAGAAAGAAGGAAATAGTAAAAGTTTAAACAAGTAGAAGAAAAAAGTAGAAAAGAAAGAAAGAAGAAAGAGTAAAAATTTAAAATGGGTAGAGGAAAGAGCAGAAAAAAAGAAAGAAAGAAAGAAAGAAAAATAGTAAAAGTTTTAAACAAAGTAGAAAAAAAGTAAAAAGAAAGAAAGAAGAAAGAGTAAAAATTAAATGGAAGAGGAAGAGTAGAAAAAAGAAATAAAAAGAATAAGTTTAAACGGGTAGAGGAAAGAGTAGAAAAGAAAGAAAGAAAGAAATAAAGAAAGAAAGAAAGGGAGAGAATGTGAGGGGGGGAATAAGAGAAAAATACAAAATTGAAAAGACAGAGAAGGAAAACGGACGGAAGAGATACAGAAGAAGAACAAAAAAGAAGAAAAAACAAGGAAATAATATTAAAATGAGAATTGATAAGATGAGAAAATATTCTTTCCATTTAAAAATAGTTTTCAGGAAAAAAATAGAATGAAATAAATAAAGTGGAATAAATAAGGGAAAAAAACGGCAAAAAATTGCAAGAATAGACAAAGAGAAAAGATGGAAGGGCAGAGAGAAAAGTAAAGTTCATTAGAAGAACTGCGGTGAGAACAAAAGCTAAGGAGAAAGAAATTAAAGAGTTGAAAAAAATTGAGAAATAAATTTATGTGATTGCTGACTGAAATCAGAATGAAGTCAAATCGGCGAAGGAGAAGATCTTCAAAAGAGGAGAGAGAGAGAGGGGGGGGAGAATCAGACAGACACACAGACAGACACGCAGACAGAAGAACAGAAGGATAGAGAGAGAGAGAGAGAGACAGAGACAGAGACAGAGACAGAGAGACAGAGAGACAGATAGACAGCCGGACAGAGAAAGACAAAAAACAATATATATATAGAGAGAGAGATAGACAGATAGAGATAGAGCAAGAGGCAGAGACAGACAGACAGACAGACAGACAGAGTGCAGACAGACAGGCACATGCCAGATAGACGGACGGACAGAGAGAAAGAAACCAATATATATATAGAGAGAGACAGAGAGACAGAGAGAGACAGAGACAGAGACAGAGTGAGAGACACAGAGAGACAGAGAGACAGACAGACAGATAGACTAGGTAAATAGTGTGAGAGGAAAGATTACAAAAGAAAAAAGAAAAAGGAGAAAAAAAGAGGAAATACAAGATGCAAAATTAACTAAACACAAGTCCCACAGAATTTGTTTTAAAGTTCAGATTTGTTTGATAAATAGGAAATACGCACTTTAAAAAAATACTTACAGTGTAGGAAAATAAGTATTTCACCTCCGGCTGATTTTACGGAGTTTGTCACCTTACAAAAATAGGAATGGTGTATAATTTTCAGGGTCTGTTTTGAAAGTGAGGGATAGAATATTTTTAAAAATTAGTAGATCATATTATATCAATTATTGACAATTCATTTGTATTATTGAAGGATTAGTATTTCACCCCATAGCAAAATATTACTCAGTACCTGTGTTACATAATACTTATGCCTCACCCGCTCAGGCGGGGGTCCAGTGCGCTTCGGCCACTGGATCGGTGAGATGGTAAATTAATAGCGTCGATCCCAGAGGGCCATCCCTCAGGCAATACCTGCCCCCTTGACTTAAAGGGGCAGGGCTGGGTTTATTGCCCAGCGCCTGAGGCGCCCCCTTGAGGGGGAATGCCGACGGGATCGACGCAATTTTTCCACCTGCCACCCATGAGTCTCGGCTTGTGGGTGGTCCCACATAAATAGGGCCTTCGTGCCTGACCCGGTACGAGTGGGGTACTGGGAAAATAAAACCTGTGTTACATAATTGTTACTATCCTAACACTTATTTACAGTAGTGTGGAAACCAAAATGGCTGTTATAAGTTGCAGCCCACGGCCTTGAAGGATTGAGTGACAAGGCTTGATCTCATCCTGATCCTTCCGGTGGATACCGTGAGAATCGGTGGAGAAGACCCTCTTCCGGTTTAGATTAGAAAGAGATTTTATTTCAGTACCGGCCAAACCACGAAAGTGGTAAGCCGTGTTAAGCGCACTGCCGTACTCAATCTGCGCAGGTAGTCTGGTGGGGATTTCGGAATAAAATATGATCTAAAGCAAATCGAAGTCTTGGGTTATTATCTAAAAACTACCGATGACACAGGGCTTCTGATAAAGAGAAATCCCCAATGGAAGACCAGACACGAAGTCCCCAAGACGAAGTCCAGACGCTAGAAAAAGAACGTAAGTTACCAAAGATGGGCAGAAGAATCATAGAAGTAAAGAAAGAGAGTATACAGCACCTGGTGAAGGAACCCTTGCTGGCAAGCACAGCAGCCAGGCGTTTCCTGTAGTTGGTTACCTAGTTTTCCCCACTGTATATTAAAGGGCCGGTTTAGCTCAGTCGGTAGAACACCCGCCTCGGCATCGCAAGGTGCAGGGTTCGATGCCGGCCCCACCAACTCAGCGCATGAGTACCACAGATTGAGAAAATATGATTTGTGAGGAGCTGTCGGTGGTATGGCGCTCCACCTCAGCCATGAAAATATCTCCCTGGTCTAAAACGAACAAAGGATAGACTTCTTCGCTGTCAGGCTGATACCGACAAAAGGCCACTCTGCCAACTTTACGTCCCTTTATAATACCCAACCCGTTCACCAGGTGTAGGATGTGACCCAAGCATCAATTTATTAATTGTACTAATTTATTAGTACACATGAAGTTAATGAAAATTATTTATACTTATCTATTAATAATAGCGATTCGCTTCCGGTTATTGTCTGTAACAAAAATTGCGTCACTGCTTACGTCACACTACGTAAAACGTCATAACGTAGAATAAATACACTCAAAATTTGAGCACGCAATGTTAGACAGTCCCCATTGGTTTTTAAACAAGTTTTAATAAATACATACCTGGTATTATCTATCTATATATAATTTGTTTTATTTTAATATATATTTAAAGTTATAAGAACTAAGTTTCCATTTCAATTTTTTAATATTTTTTACTCCTTTAATGAATTTATCTTATTTTTTAGTCCTTTAATAAATTTGATGATTTTACTTTACTTATGATACAAACTCTCTGATATTCAATTTTCAACTCGCATCCCCTCAGGCAATATTTATTTTACGTCGCCCAGAGTGCGTTTTTTTTATTTTGCTAGTTTATATAAACAAACCAAACAAAAATATTTACTTAAAAATATTCGCTTAAAAATCATATGTACAAAAAAAAGAAAAGATTTGGCATTAAATCGCTCACAAGTGTTGATAAGCCATTAAACAAAATAACCAATTGATACAATCTACTAGGGATTTGAACTCGGGATTTTCTGTACTTTTTGACACACCTTGTATTCTGAAAAAATAACGTTCCATCCATTCTTCATTTCTATCATGGTAAATACAGCTTTAAAACCTTACTTGTTTTACAGTTTAGTTCTGGGGAGTGTGGAGTACCCTTTCATCACCATTGCTTCCAATTCCACTCTGACCCGGGGTGGTAGTACCTGTTAGGGTCACATACATGGGTTAAATGGACAACAAATAGTTTTCAATGAGATGTGACGAAAAATGAGTTTAAAAAATTGAATATCCATCAGGCATGATTAGAATAAAAGGTTTTTGGCATAAAATTACCAAACAAGGGGTGATATGCCGTAAAATAAAAATAAAACAAAAACAAAAACAAAACAACAATTTCCAACGAATATATATA
>CM042158.1:37446351-37488851 GCA_023376005.1 Doryteuthis pealeii | reverse complement strand
CGTTCTACTACAATGATTAGATTAGTAATTAGATATCTATAAATATATATATATATATAATATATATATCTAATATATAGATATATATTAATTTATATATAATATATATATTATATAATATAAAATAATAATATACATTATATTAATATATATATATATATATATATATAGGGGTCATTAGCTCTGCGGTAGAGCATTGGGCTAGTAAACCACAAGGTTCCTAGCTTCGATACCGTCCCCGCCAACTCAGCGTATGAGAAAATAGCACAGGGATCTTTGCGGTTATAGTAAGAAACTGATGGTAGTGTTGCGCTCCACCTCAGACGCCAAAACACTCTCCTTGGATCTAGCGCCTATTGAAAAGGGGATAGACTCCCTCGCTTCCTGGCTGATACCGACATTAGGCCGCCCCGGCGACTTTACTTTTACTTATATGAGTTATATGGAGGCTTTGTAGTGCAATGGTTAGGTGAATGGTTACATTCTATTTGTGCGGAAGGGTCGTATATATATACTAGCAAATATATGCACCCTCCGGGTGCAAGATATTTAAGTTTTAATATAATAAAATATCATGTTAAATAGAAAGGCTAATGAAACTGAATAAGAATTTCAGATAAAAAATATTTGGAACAGATGGGGTATGATTTGCAAAAAATAGAACAACCTTTGAAACTAACTCTTCCATCATTTTCCCTTACTCCCCGTCTTTCATTTGGTAAATTTTCCTAAATTTAACTATTTAGTTAAAATAGAAGTAAAGAATATATATACAGTTATTTCTTCTTGTTAATGGATTCTTTAAGATTTTACCACGAGATTTTTGCTCATATTCAATAAGATAAAACCAAACAATTAGAAATCAATAAAACTAAGCATATATTTATTAAAATCAATTTTTTAAGATCAATATGCAAATTAGCCTTCCAATTCACACTCTAAACCGCTATTTTCTTGTATAATAAATACAATTGCATGTTATTAGTATGTAGATAATGGTCAACAGTATTAATGATGTACAACAATTGTTATAATAATTCAGGTTTAAAAAAAAATAAAATCATGGAGAATGTGACTTGAAATAGAATATAGTTTCGTTACAGATAGACAATCCCACAATCTCCATTATAATAAGAAGATAGTATATATATATCTTATTATAATGGAGATTGTGTGTTTTTCTGTCTGTAACCGAAACTATATTACTACTCAAGTCACACTTTCCTTAGTTATTACGGCAACTTCTCCATGATTCTATTTCTATTTAAACCTCAATTAATAATAAAACTGTTTGACATTATTAATACTGTTTGGGTCTTACCTAAATACTAATAACCTGCAATTGTATTTATATATACAACAAAATACCAGTTTTCAGTGTAAACGTAAAACTAATTTGCATATTGATATTTAAAAACTGATTTTTAATAAAAATGTGCTTGGTATATTGATTTCTAATTGTTTGGTTTTATCTTAATGAATATGAGTAAAAAATTTCTTCAATAAATCCTAAAAGAAATTCAAACAAGAAGAAATAACAGTAATTTTATTCTTTACTTCCTATTTTAACTAAATAGATTAGGAAAATTTAGCATTGAAAAACGGAAGTGATGAAAGAGTAAGTTTCAGTTGTTCTATTTTCCGATTTAACCCCTCCGTTTCAAATCTTTTATCTGAATTCTTAATTAGTTTCATTAGCCTTTCTGATTTATCTAATATTTTATTACATTCAATTAAATACTTGCACCCGAGGGTGCCTATATTTTGCTAGTATATATAAATAGACTCTCTCGTCGACTTTCGACGCATGAGTGTTCATTCAGTGAATAACCAACACGTCCGGATTATACTGATAATAGGCCACTACGCCAACTTTACTTTAGTTAGCAAGTATATAGTAATACTCGTGTTCCTTAATTTTCCGACCGTTATAATCTTGCAACATCTCTGGTTAAAATGACCGTCTAATGGAAATGCCAAAAATGGGAAATTCTTATTAATCTGTAGTGGCTTATCCGCCGAACTCTAATGAGTATCGTCACTTCAGCTTAATAAAGGACCATTTCCGTTTCATCATAAAGAAAGAAAGGAAAAACGGACATGCTACACAAAGAAACATAATAGGAAAGAAAGAAAAGAGAGTAGGGGAAATATAGCAAAAAAGGGTGATCCCGTGGAAGCGATAATGAATATAATGAAAAGATGAAAAGAAGGATGAAGAAAAAAAAACAGAGGAGAGAGAGAGGAAGAGAGAGAGAGAGAGAGAGGAAGAGAGAGAGAGAGAGAGAGAGTTAAATGAAGATTATTATACTTTTACATATTGAACTATTTCGCATTAGCTCTTAAGTAAACATATCAAACTTGTAATTATTGAAATAATCATATTGTGCTATATCCACAGTTTTTGCTAGTTTATTATAATTGAAACTAGAGAAAAGGCGGCCAGTTTTTGCACATTCCATGGGGATTGTTTTCTTCACTAGAGTGCAAACATTTCAGCTGCTTGTAAAGTTATTAATACAAATTAGGCGCACTATAAAGCAGTACTCCTATTGCACTTGCAATGCAGCAGTTTTGGTGCATACGTCTGCTCTAGATTGGAAAGAATCTAAAGATGACGATAGTGAAGTAATTCTTAAGAGACTAGAAGTAGTTCTCATTAAAGATGACTCGAAAAAAAGTCAAGAGTTCTTGGTAATGTTTACCGTATATACCCGTGGATATGCTGAATTTCAAGACTTCACCCAAAATTGACGGCGAATAAACACTTGACTGAAAATGTTCGCTAAGTTGAAATTAGAAATATAATGAGAGGACGACTAGAGCAGACCCTTGACATCAAAAAATAATTCCATCAGTTATTGATTTCGTGACTAAAAAATCAAAGATCAACGTACACACTATGTGGAATTATAGATTGTATTATGTGGAGACGTATTATAGTAACGGCCATATTCGTTGAAGCGCGTTGGTGTAATGGTTAAAGTCATGGGAAATGGATCTCGTCGCCCCGAGTTCAAATCCTGGACGTGGTAATTGCATTTCACTTAACGCTAAAACCCTTGGGAAAGGTATGAATCCTACTCTCTTTCCAGCTATGGGTAAATAGCCAGAGCAGACTGGGTTCTTTAATATTGTAAGATACCATTCTAGAAGAAGGAAAACTCTGAATTCAAATGTGTTGAACTCCGCTTAAGAAATTGACCTTGTGTCGTATCCTGCTCGTGCGGAGGAGTTGGTTAAATATATATATTCGTTGGAAATGTTGTTTTGTTTTTGGTTTGTTTTATTTATTTTACGCATATCACCCCTTGTTTGGTAATTTTATGCCAAAAACCTTTTATTCTAATCATGCCTGATGGATATTCAATTTTTTTAAACTCATTTTTCGTCACATCTCATTGAAAACTATTTGTTGTCCATTTAACCCATGTATGTGACCCTAACAGGTACTACACCCCGGGTCAGAGTGGAATGGAAGCAATGGTGATGAAAGGGTACTCCACACTCCCCAGAACTTAAACTGTAAAACAAGTAAAGTTTTAAACTGTATTTACCTATAGAAAGAGAAATGGATGGAACGTTATTTTTTTCAGAATACAAGGTGTGTCAAAAAGTACAGAAATCCCGATTTCAAATCCCCTAGTAGATTGTATTCAATTGGTTAATTTTGTTTAATGGCTTTATCAACACTTGTGAGCGATTTAATGCCAAATCTTTCCTTTTTTTTGTAAACATATGATTTTTTAAGCGAAATATTTTTAAGTAAATATTTTTGTTTGGTTTGTTTATATTAAACTAGCCAAAATAAAAAAAACGCACTCTGGGCGACGTTAAAATAAATATTGCCTGAGGATGCGAGTTGAAAATTGAATATCAGAGAGTTTGTATCTAAGTAAAGTAAAATCATCAAATTTATTAAAGGACTAAAAAATAAGATAATTCATTAAGGAGTAAAAAAAATATTAAAAATTGAAATGGAACTTAGTTCTTATAACTTTAAATATATATTAAATAAAACAAATTATATATAGATAGATAATACCAGGTATGTATTTAGTAAAACTTGTTTAAAAACCAATGGGGACTGTCTAACATTGCGTGCTCAAAATTGAGTGTATTTATTCTACGTTATGACGTTTTACGTAGTGTGACGTAAGCAGTGACGCAATTTTTGTTACAGACAATAACCGGAAGCGAATCGCTATTATTAATAGATAAGTATAAATAATTTTCAAACTTCATGTGTACTAATAAATTAGTACAATTAATAAATTGATGCTTGGGTCACATCCTACACCTGGTGAACGGTTGGGTATTATAAAGGACGTAAAGTTGGCAGAGTGGCCTTTTGTCGTATCAGCCTGACAGCGAAGAAGTCTATCCTTTGTTCGTTTTAGACCAGGGATATATTTCATGGCTGAGGTGGAGCGCCAACCACCGACAGCTCCTCACAAAATCTATTTCTCAATCTGTGGTACTCATGCGGCTGAGTTGGTGGGGGCCGGCATCGAACCATCACCTGCGATGCCGAGGCGGGTGTTCTACCGACCTGAGCTAAACCGGCCTTTAATAATACAGTGGGGAAAACTAGGTAACCAACTACAGGAGAAACGCCTGGCGCTGTGCTTGCCCAAGGGTTCCTTCACCAGGTGCTGTATACTCTCTTTCTTTACTTCTATGATTCTTCTGCCCATCTTTGTAACTTACGTTCTTTTTCTAGCGTCTGGACTTCGTCTTGGACTTCGGTTCTGGTCTCCATTGGGATTTCTCTTTATCAGAAGCCCTGTGTCATCGGTAGTTTTTTAGAAATAACCCAAGACTTCGATTTGCTTTAGATTCATATTTTCCGAAATCCCCACCAGACTACCTGCGCAGATTGAGGTACGGCAGTGCGCTTAACACGGCTTACCACTTTCGTGGTTTGCCGGTACTGAAATAAAATCTCTTCTAATCTAAACCGGAAGAGGTCTTCTCCACGATTCTCACGGTATCCACCGGAAGGATCAGGATGAGATCAAGCCTTGTCACTCAACCTTCAAGCCGTGGGGCTGCAACTTATAACAGCCATTTTGGTTTCCACACTACTGTAAATAAGTGTTAGGATAGTAACATTATGTAACACAGGTTTTATTTTCCCAGTAAACCCACTCGTACCGGGTCAGGCACGAAGGCCCTATTTATGTGGGACCACCCACAAGCCGAGACTCAATGGGTGGCAGGTGGAAAAATTGCGTCGATCCCGTCGCATTCCCTCAAGGGGCGCCTCAGGCGCTGGCAATAAACCCAGCCCTGCCCGTTAAGTCAAGGGCAATGTATTTGCCGATGAGGGATGGCCCTCTGGGATCGACGCTATTATTTACCATCTCACCGATCCAGTGGCCGAAGCGCACTGGACCCCCGCCTGAGCGGGTGAGGCATAAGTATTATGTAAACACAGGTACTGAGTAATATTTTGCTATGGGTGAAATACTAATCCTTCAATGAATACAAATGAATTGTCAATAATTGATATAATATGATCTACTAATTTTTAAAAATATTCTATCCCTCACTTTCAAAACAGACCCTGAAAATTATACACCATTTCCTATTTTGTATTAAGGTGACAAACTCCGTAAAATCAGCCGGAGGTGAAATACTTATTTTCCTACACTGTAAGTATTTTTTTAAAGTGCGTATTTCCTATTTATCAAACAAATCTGAACTTTAAAACAAATTCGTCGGACTTGTGTTTAGTTAATTTTGCATCTTGTATTTCCTCTTTTTTTCTCCTTTTCTTTTTTCTTTTTGTAATCTTTCCTCTCACACTATTTACCTAGTCTATCTGTCTGGTCTGTCTCTCTGTCTCTCTGTGTCTCTCACTCTGTCTCTGTCTCTGTCTCTCTCTGTCCTCTGTCTCTCTCTATATAATATTGGTTCTTTTCTCTCTGTCCGTCCGTCTATCTGGCATGTGCCTGTCTGTCTGCACTCTGTCTGTCTGTCTGTCTGTCTGTCTCTGCCTCTTGCTCTATCTCTATCTGTCTATCTCTCTCTCTATATATATATGTTTTTTGTCTTTCTCTGCCCGGCTGTCTATCTGTCTCTCTGTCTCTGTCCTCCCTGTCCTGTCCTCGTCTCTCTCTCTCTCTCTCTATCCTTCTGTTTCTTTCTCTGTCTCCGTGTCTGTCTGTCGTGTGTGCTGTCTGATGTCTCCCCCCCCTCTCTCTCCTCCTCTTTTGAAGATCTTCTCCTTCGCCGATTGACTTCATTCTGATTTCAGTCAGCAATCACATAAATTTATTTCTCAATTTTTTTCAACTCTTTAATTCTTTCTCCTTAGCTTTTGTTCTCACCGCAGTTCTCTAATGAACTTTACTTTTCTCTCTGCCCTTCCATCTTTTCTCTTTGTCTATTCTTGCAATTTTTTGCCGTTTTTTTCCCTTATTTATTCCACTTATTATTTCATTCTATTTTTTTCCTGAAAACTATTTTAAATGGAAAAGAATATTTTCTCATCTTATCAATTCTCATTTTAATATTATTTCCTTGTTTTTTCTTCTTTGTTCTTCGTCTGTATCTCTTCCGTCCGTTTTCCTTCTCTGTCTTTTCAATTTTGTATTTTTCTCTTATTCCCCCCCTCACATTCTCTCCCTTTCTTTCTTCTTTATTCTTCTTTCTTTCTTTTCTACTCTTTCCTCTACCCGTTTTAACTTTTTATTCTTTGCTTTATTTCTTTTTTTTTCTACTCTTTCCTCTATCCATTTAAATTTTTACTCTTTCTTTCTTTTCTTTCTTTTCTTACTTCTTCTTTCTCTACTTGTTTAAACTTTTACTATTTCCTTCTTCTTTTCTTTCTTTCTTTTTTTTTTCGCTTCCTCTACCCATGAAATTTTTATCTTTCCTTTTTCTTTCTTTTCTACTTTTTCTTCTACTTGTTTAAACTTTACTACTTTCCTTCTTTCTTCTTTCTTTCTTTTTTTTCTACTCTTCCTCTACCCATTTAAATTTTTACTCTTCTTTCTTTCTTTTCTACTTTTTCTTCTACTTGTTTAACTTTTACTATTCCTTCTTTCTTTCTTTCTTTCTTTTTTTTCTACTCTTTCCTCTACCCATTTAAATTTTTACTCTTTCCTTCTTTCTTTCTTTCTACTTTTTCTTCTACTTGTTTAAACTTTTACTATTTCCTTCTTTTTTCTTTCTTTCTTTTTTCTACTTTCCTCTACCCATTTAAATTTTTACTCTCTTTCTTTTCTTTCTTTCTTTTACTTTTTCTTCTACTTGTTTAAACTTTACTATTTCCTTCTTCTTTCTTTCTTTCTTTTTTTTCTACTCTCCTCTACCCATTTAAATTTTTACTCTTTCTTTCTTTCTTTTGCTTTCTACTTTTTCTTCTACTTGTTTAAACTTTTACTATTTCTTTCTTTCTTTTCTTCTTTCTTCTTTCTTTTCTACTTTTTCTTCACTCTTTAAACTTTTATTCTTTCCTTCTTTCTTCTTTTCTACTTTCTTCTACTCGTTTAAACTTTTTACTCTTTCTTTCTTTCTTTCTTTTCTACTCTTTCCTCTACCCGTTAAAACTTTATTCTTTCTTTATCTTTTTTCTACTCTTCCCTATCCATTTAAATTTTTACTCTTTCTTCTTCTTTCTTTTAACTTTTTCTTCTACTTGTTTAAAAACTTTACTATTTCCTTCTTTCTTCTTTCTTTCTTTTTTTTCTGCTCTTTCCTCTACCCATTTAAATTTTTACTCTTTCCTTCTTTCTTTCTTTTCTACTTTTTTCTCTTGGTTTAAACTTTTACTATTTTCCTTCTTTCTGCTTCTTTTCTTTTTTTTTCTTACGTCTTCTCTACCCATTTAAATTTTTACTCTTTCTTTCTTCTTGTCTACTTTTTCTTCACTTGTTTAACTTTGACTATTTTCCTTCTTCTTTCTTTCTTTCTTTTTTTTCTACTCTTTCTCTACCCATTTAAATTTTTTACTCTGTTCCTTCTTTCTTTCTTTTCTACTTTTCTTCCTACTTGTTTTTTAAACTTTTGACTATTTCCTTCTTTCTTTCTTCTTCTTTTTTTTCTACTCTTTCCTCTACCCTTTTAAAATTTTTACTCTTTCTTTCTTCTTTCTTTCTTTTTACTTTTTCTTCTACTTGTTTAAACTTTTACTATTTCCTTCTATTCTTTCTTTCTTTCTTTTTTTCTACCTTTCCTCACCCATTTTTTAAATTTTACTCTTTTCGTTTCTTTCTTTCTTTTCTACTTTCTTTCTACTTGTTTTAAACTTTTACCTATTTCTCTTCTTTCTTTTCTTTCTTTCTTTCTTTTCTACTTTTCTTCTATCTTCTTATAAACTTTTACTCTTTCTTCTGTTCTTTCTTTTCTACTTTTTCTTCTACTCGTTTTAAACTTTTACTCTTTCTTTCTTTCTTTCTTTTCTACTCTTTCTTCTACTTGTTAAACTTTTCTCTTTCTTTCTTTCTTTCTTTCTCTTTTCTCAACTCGTTTAAACTTTTACTCTTCTTTCCTTCTTTCTTCTTTCTTTTCATACTTTTTCTTCAAACTCGTTTAAACTTTACTCTTTCTTTCTTTTCTTTCTACTCTCTGTCTACTTGTTTAAACTTTTACTCTTCTTCTTTCTTCTTGTCTTTTTCACTTTTTCTTCAACCGTTTAAACTTTTACTCTTCTTTCTTTCTCTTCTTTTTCTACTTTTTCTCAACTCGTTTAAACTATTTTACTCTTCTTCTTTCTTTCTTTTCTACTTTTTCTTCTACTCGTTAAACTTTTTACTCTTTTGCTTTCTTTCTTTCTTTCTTTTCTACTTTTGGTCTTCAACTCGTTTAAACTTTTACTCTTTTCTTCTTTCTTTCTTTCTTTTCTACTTTTTCTTCAACTCGTTAAACTTTTACTCTCTTTTCTTCTTTTTCTTTCTTCTTCTACTCTTTTCTTCAACTCGTTTAAACTTTTACTCTTTCTTTCTTTCTTTCTTTTCTACTTTTTCTTCTACTCGTTTAAACTTTTACTCTTTCTTTCTTTCTTTCTCTTTCTTTTCTACTTTTTCTTCAACTCGTTAAACTTGTACTCTTTCTTCTTTCTTTCTTTTTCTTACTCTTCTTTCTACTTGTTTAAACTTTTACTCTTCCTTCTCTTTCTACTCTTTCTTCTACGCGTCTTTAAACTTTACTCTTTCTTTCTTTCTTTCTTTCTTTTCTTTCTTTCTTTTCTACTCTTTTCTTCTACTCGTTTATTTTTAAACTTTACTCTTCTTTCTTTCTTTCTTTCTTTTCTACTCTTTCTTCTACTTCTTTAAACTTTTACGCTTTCCTTCTTTTCTTTCTACCTTTTCTTCTACTCGTTTAAACTTTTAGTCTTTCTTTCTTTCTTTTCTTTCTTCTTTTCTACTCTTTCTTCTACTCGTTTAAACTTTACCTCTTTCTTTCTTTCTTTTTTTTTCTTTCTACTTTTTCTTCAACTCGTTTTTTAAACTTTTTTTACTCTTTCTTCTTTCTTCTTTTCTACTCTTTCTTTACTTGTTTAAACTTTTACTTCTTTCTTTCTTCTTTCTACTCTTTCTTCTACTCGTTTAAACTTTTACTCTTTTCTTTCTTCTTTCTTTCTTTCTTTCTACTCTTTCTTCTACAGATTTTTTAAACTTGTAATCTTCTTTCTTTTTCGACTCTTTTTCCACTCGGTTAGACTTTATTACTCTATCTTCATTCTTCCCTCTTTTTCATTCATTTTCAACTCTTTCTTCCACTCGTTTAAACTTTTCATTCTTTCTTTCTTTTTATGTTTCTTTTCTTTCTTTCTTGCTTACGCTTTTCCTTCGTTACTTCATCTTGCTCTCTCTCTCTCTCTCTCTCTCTCTCCTCTCTCTCCTCTCTCGCTCGCTCGCTCGCTCTCTCTCTCTTTCCCGCCAATTTGCTCCCCCATCCGTTTTCATTTTCCGTCTTGACATAAACGATATTGATGAAGCATGAACAGCTTGTGTTTCAACAGTCCATGTCATGGCTGACTTACATCCGGGCACTTTCGGCAAGACGTTTATTGAAGGCGACACAGCATTCAGCTCTGATGTCTTCTGGTGTTGATTGAAACAGATAGGGACCCTCGACAGAATTTAAGGACCATATGAAGAAAACAGGACAGGTGAGGGAAGGGGGTGGAATTGGGGGGGTAAAAGCCAAAAATGGAGAAAGAAAACGGGGAGAGTTTACGATTAAAGAAAGAAATTTAAAAAAAAATCTTTCTTTAGAAAAGAGAAAGCGGACTTAATTAGCAAGTGTTTGTTTTAGAAAGGACGCAATGAATGTGGTCGCGTGGGCGTACGGGGATTGTTTAAAGTGCGTGAGTCTGCTTTTGGGGGTCTGATAGTGTGCGTAGATGTGTGAGCGTGTTTAAAAGAACTGAGGTATAAAAAAAATTAATTGGAAAAAAAAAATCATTGATGAAGTAGATAAAGAAATGAGTAAATAAGGAAAAAAAAAATCATTGTGAAAGAATGAAACCAGACAAAGGGGAATTAGTGGGAGATATATCTTATTAAGTGTCGGCTTAGCTCAGTCGGTAGAGCAATCTGCTAAGAACCATAAGGTTTGCGGTTCGATACCGGTCCTCGCCAACACAGCATATGAGTAGCATAGGGATATGTGCGGTAAAGAAAGGAGCTGATGGTAGGTGTGGCAATCCACCTTAGGTGCAGCAACAATCTCCTTGATCTAGCGCTAGTGAAAAGGGAATATACTTCCTCGCTCTTTGGTTGATACCGACTTTTTCAACTCTTTCTTCTACTCGGTTAAACTTTTTTATAATTTTTCTTATTTCTATGCTTCTTTCTTTCTTTCTTTCTTTCTTTCTTTCCTATTTATCTTTCTTTCTTTCTTTCTATATTTCTTTCTTTCTTTCTATCTTTCTTTCTGTTTATTTATTTATTTATTTATTTATTTCGTTCATTCATTCTTTCTTTCTTTTTTTCTATGTTCCTTTCTTTCTTTCTATCTTTCTTTCTTCTTTCTTTCTTTCTTTCTTTCTTTCTTTCTTTTATTCTTCTTTCTTTCTTTCTTCTATGTTTCTTTCTTTCTGTTTGCTTTCTATGTTTCTTTCTTTCTTTCTATGTTTCTTTCTTTCTTTCTTTCATTCTTTCTATCTTTCTTTCTTTCTTTCTTTCTATCTTTCTTTCTTTCTTCTTTCTTTCTATATTCTTTCTTTATTCTTCTTTCTTTCTTTCTATGTTTCTTCTTTCTTGCTTGCTTTCTATGTTCTTTCTTCTTTCTTTCTTTCTTTCAGTCTTTCTTTCTTTCATTCTTTCTTTCTTTCTTACGCTTTTCCTGCTGACTTTATATCTTCTTAAGTAAGAAGAGAAAAAAAAGAAAGAAAAAAGAAAGTTGGTAAAAGAAGAAACTAAATTATAGAGAAATGAGATGTTAGTTGATTGGTTGGTTGATTTTAACGGCATATGAACCCGTCTGGGGTTATGTCATGCCTAGTGGTAAGGAAGTAATATATGTTGTGTATCTATATTTACACTTTTGTAGTAATTGGTTTTAACAATGTGTTAGTATCATTGAGGATTATGTTTTATGTTATTGATTAGGTTCATGTCTATATTCTATGGTATAATTTTATTTCCCTCAATAAGGACAGAATGGCTTCTATGTTGACATTTTCAAATAAATCTTTCATATTGTTTGCATTAAAATAACGGTTTCTGATGTGAACAAAAATGCTGCGAGCAAGTGTTTAACAGCCAAAGAAAGGAGACGAAAAGAGTAAAAAAAGAATGAAAGAATGTTTGGTAGGCTGGTCGTCGTCGTTGTCAAAATGTCCTAAAGTCGGTATCAACCAGACAGCGAGGGAGTCTATCCCCTTTTCACTAGCGCTAGACAAAAAAAAAAAAACACGAACGAAAAGATGGATAAAAAAAAAGATACGAACGAAAGATGGATAAAAAAAGACACGAACGAAAAAGATGGATAAAAAAAAGACACGAACGAAAAGATGGATAAAAAAAAAGAACGAACGAAAAGATGGATAAAAAAAAGACACAAACGAAAAGATGGATAAAAAAAAGCATGAACGAAAAGATGGATAAAAAAAAGACACGAACGAAAAAAGAGGAAAAAGACCGAACGAAAAATGAAAAAGAACGAAACGAAAAAAAAGAAGAAAAAAAAAAAATAAAAAAAAGAAATGGAAAGAAGACGATAAGATGGAAAAAAAAGACACGAACGAAAAGATGGATAAAGATGGATAGACACGAACGAAAACAGAAAAGCGAACGAATAAAGAAAACTTAAAAAATAAGAAAAGAAAAAAAGAAAAAAAAAGAAAAAAAAAGAAAACAGATGAAAAGATGGATAAAAAAAAAAGACACGAACGAAAAGATGGATAAAAAAGACACGACAAAAAGATGGAAAAAAAAACACGAACGAAAAGATGGATAAAAAAAGACACGAACGAAAAAAAAAAAACGAACGAAGAAAGAAACTAAAAAATAAAGAAAAGAAAAAAGAAAAAAAGAAAAAAGGAAACGAAGAAGATATAATAAAAAAAGAAGAAATTAAATTTAAAAGCATAAGGAATGAAATAATTGACTCCCCCCCCCCCCAGGATAACGTAAAAGAAAGAAAGCGAGGAGTGGAAAGTATGAATGCCAGTTAGTATTTGCTAAAAAGATAAAAATAAACGAGCAGAGAAATTAGTGAAACAGGAAGAGAAGACGAAGAAAAGATCAAATATCACGTGTTTGAAGTGTTACATTTCTTAAGTCGAAGCATGTGAAAGAATGTACAAGAATGTCGACCATTTCTGCAAACGTCTAAAGGAAATGGAAAAAAGAAATCTAGTTAGGGCTAAAAATAAGAAGTAGAGATACAATGCCTATAGACACATGCATGCAATGACTGAGGTGACATTAGTCAGGTATAAGGACAATATGGTACTAATTGATGTGTCCTTAAAAGGGATGCGATCAGACAAGGTTGCAGCCGAGTGGAAGGACGTTCGTAGTTTTAAGATGGATGGTTTTATTGCAGAGAGATACAATAAGACAAGGAATAGTTAGGTATGCTACTAATCCTCGAAGCCAGCCCAGCATAATGCCATGCTCACTATATATATAGTCAGACCACATGAGAGAGAGAGAGAGAGAGAGAGAGAGAGAGAGAGAGAGAGAGAGAGGGGGGAATATTCCATTACAATACATTTGTAGGGGATTATCTTCCTTTTGCCGGAAGAGTTATCTTCTCGCTGCGTTGCTGTTTGTTCCCACTAGGAGACCTCTGGTATTTAAGCGCGTTCATTCAAACGCTGCTTCCTCTTTTTAGCTGGATCTTCTCAAGAACTGCTATGGGCTAGATTCGATCTACCCCCTTCTCGGTGGGGCTTTTGCCTCCCGCCTTACGTTACTGTAAGTCATTTATACAGCATGGACTATCCTTTAGTTCCATTTCTGTAACATTGATATGTTAGGTACATTTGGGTATCTTGTTTATACCTAAATATTGTATATGTATTTACATGTTCTATTCTCCTGTACATTATGTATATTATCGTTTCCATGTGCTGTTAATATATATTAAATGTTTTGTCTCACAACGTGTCGGAGCTGTTATTCAATTATCAACCTTGAATCTTACACCAATATTAGCTCTTGAGTGAGTGTCACATTGCTAGTATAATAAATATCCTCATTATCGCTAGCAGCACCGATATCCATGTCAATCTCTCACCAACCGTACCTATCATTCATTGCCCTCGGGAGGTTCTTAGCGCAGCATCTAGTATCTACACAGAGTTAGTCAATGTAGGTCATTACTGGACGGTCCGCACTGGAGAGCTCATGTGCTAGTTTCCACAGGACCCCATCGTTTATGAGTTCGTCCTTACTTCTCCAGTAGTGTCCAGTATGTCTTGTTCGTCCCACTCAGATGGTTTATGTGATATGGGGCAAGTGGCCATCCCAAAAGGAAGAGATTTAAAAAAAATATGTTTTCTTTGCCCCTTACGGCCATTAGAATTATTCAAATATATTTAACAATCATTCCGAAATTTCGATCGCCATTTACGACCGCCATTTACCAGAGCTTTTGCATTGAATTATATATATTATATATATATTATATATATATATGTGTGTGTGTGTGTGTGTGTGTGTGTGTGTGAGAAACGTAGACAAACACGGGATGTTATGGAAACTGGATGTTTATTGTCGACGATTCAACGTTTCGGCCATTTAGACCATCATCAGGACCAAAAGCCCATTTCTAGCTTCAATGAAGGACATCTTCTGAAGATGTCCATTTCCATAACATCCCGTGTTGGTCTACTTTTCTCCACATACTGTCGGATTAACCTCCTCACATTTTTCCCATATATATATATATATATATATTATATAATATATATATATATATCGCCTGATACTCACCAAGTGTTACTCTTTGGATTAACCTGAAATTCTTTTAGTATAACCTCGGAATGCATGATTTTTAACCTAACTGAGATTGTTTGACAATCGAGTTTCTTTCAATTTGAAAGAAATCATCATCTATGCCTTCACCTTTCACACACACAAACACACACATATTTTTCGTTGTTTCTATGGCATTGTGACAGAGTTAGAACAAGTAAAGCATACGTTACCAAATTAAACCACGTTGAAGTTCCATCTCTACGGCTTTCAAATAACATACTGATTTAAGAAAATGCTCAACGTTTCAGCACATCAACTAACCGGATACAATCAAATGAAAATGTGAAGGAATGTGCAAGATTGTCAATCTTTTCTCCACACGTCCAAATGAAATGGAAAAGAAATCTAGTTAGGGAACGTGGAACTTAATTAGGTATAAGGACAATATGTTACCAATATTTTCATTGCTGGTATAATAATTATAACTATATATATGACTCTTATTTTTATTTATCCCCCACTCTCTCTCTCTCTCTCTCTCTCTCTACACACACACACACACACACACACACACACACACAATGTGTGTCAAAAGGTATCGAGATTTTTTGTAATTTTTGACACATTTTGTATTCTGAAAAAAAATAACGTTTCATTCCTTGTTAATTTCTATCTTGTTAAATACAGCTTCAATGTCGATACTTTATGACACATATGAGAGATTGATCTTAGCACAACGGCACAAAAAAAAAATGAAATCCAAAGAAATCTCAATTTTGATTACCGGAAAATCCAAAAACAAACAAGCTAAAAAAAAACAAAACAAAAAAAACGGTTGAGACAATAAATATAGAAAAGGCTCAACGATTTTATTGGTGATCTTTTCAAGCTTTCCAGACAACTTTTTTTATATTTGCATGGAATATCCTATACCGAGTACTTTCGGCCCTTCAAAGTGCCATCATCAGGGGTGACGTGTTCCAGTTTTCTTTCAAAGTATATTAATTGATATGGAGGCTGGAAGGAGGAGAATTGATTAGAAAAGTGTTATAGGCATTTTCAAATGTGAATACTGCATTGAAAATTAATTTTATTTAAGAATGGTTTGTATTAATATATTTTGACAAAAACCGGAACACATAGTCCCTGATGATGGCACTTTGAAGTACTCGACCTGAATGGTCTAATCCACGAATTCCGTCCAAATATAAAAAAGTTGGCCAGAAAGCTTGAACAGATCGCCTATAAAATCGTTAAAGACCTGGCTTTTGTTTAATTCCACATGTATAAAATAAAAAATGCTGCCCAAATACACACACATATATATATACATGTACACACACACACACACAAACAAACACACACACACACACACACACATACCCACACACACACATACCCCCCACATATATATATATATATATATGTTGTATTTTAGGGGTCTCCGTAAGCTTCTCTCGGTATATATTTTTATGTTTTTTTTGTTGAAGTTGGGCGTTATTATGAAGCATTTAAAAATAGAATTTTAAAATGCTTCATAATAACGCCCAACTTCAACATAAAAACATATATATATATATATATATATATATATATATATATATATATATATTATATTAATATATAAAGAGAGAGCGAGAACTAGGTATACTTTGTTGGAATTCTTTTTGCCATGAATAAATGTCTAAGAAAACAAGCATCTTTATATTTTCTTTTTTGTTTGTTTGTTTGTTTGTCTTCTTTTTTTATTCCCCACCCCAATCCCATCCGACCTTGGAAATTGGAGCTGCAAGTGAAATGGGCAGAAGGAAGAAGTCAAATGTGCGGAATTTTGACCACCACAAAACATTACGCTTCACTTTGCCGGAAATATGTTTTACTTATTTTTATATTTTTCGGAAATTCTGTATGAGAAAACTCTAGGGAAAAAATTGCAACACCTTATCCTAAACAGGTTAAGATCTTCACCAGGCTAAACATAGTACAATAATGTATACATGACATAGTAGAATCATATATACAGGACATACCATCATATATACAATCATATTATATACACTTTTACATACAATCATATAGAGAAAGGTAGACGAACACGGGGTGTTGTGTAAACTGGATGTTTATTGTCGACGATGCAACGTTTCGGTCTATTAGACCTTCTTCAGGACTTGAATATAGTTCTTGCTTCAATGATGGACATTCTCAACATGGGGAAAATAGTAGGTTGTCAGGGTGGTTGGATTTTGGTAGTGGATTTTTCTTCTCTCTAGATGGGGAGTGTTAGAATGGTAATGCAGGTGTTAGTCCAGAATGTTGAATTGTAAGGATTGGTCAAGATAAATGTGTATGTGTATGTGTATGTGTGTGTGTGTGTGTCTGTTTTGATTTCTTTTTTACATATGTGTGTTGGGGAACTGGATTTGTCATTAGTTGTATATATGTGAGTTTTTTTTGTCTGTTAATATTTATCTTTATGTCTATCTATCCGTCTGTCTATCTATCTATCTATTTAGCTTTTAACAAACTATCTATTTAACTATTTAACAATCCATACAATCATATATACAATCATTAAAAATGTTGCCTTTTCTGCCTTTCAGGTTACATACAAAACATTCCTTATTCTTGAAAAGGTATAAATCTGAAAGTGAATACAAGAGCACGACTGGAGTTTAAACTTCCTTACAAGGATTTCACAGTTAGTGACTACATCATGATGGACTCCCCTGCAAAAACAGGTTGGTTGGATTTTATGAAATATCAACCCTTGTTGGGTTATTTTATGCCAAAGAAGTTTTGTTTTATTCATTCTTAATAATTATTCAAATGTTTTTTTAAACAATTTTTTTCTATTTAACCAATTTTTTCTATTTAACCCATAAATAGGACCCTAACAGGTACTACCACTCTAGATCAGAGTGAATCTGGAAATAATAGCGTTGAAGGAGTATTCCACACTCCCCAGAGCTCCAAAATTAGAACTTAGCCATTAGATGCAGTTTAATGTCATACACAGGATACAGAGACCCTCAGTCACTACCTTCTATCACATATATGATAAAAAGGGTTGGGAGTTGGTTATAAGACCAATAGGGTTGGGACAATTATATAAGTGCTAGGACTTTATGTGACCTGCCAATTGATCGGATACGCTTTTTATCGTATATTTTCTAGAAGACGGTGGGTTAGGGTCTTGTTCTGCTGGGTATAACGTTAAACTTCCCCTGCTGATGAAATCCCAATAGATACTATTTATGCCAGAAAACGTCGATGTGAGGGGCATCGTCCACTGTGAGTTCTTGCCACAGGGCCAGATGATCAAGCAGCATGTCTGCTGCGTCGTTTGCTTCGTTCATTCCGCGAGAAGAGGTGAGAGATGTGACAGGACAACTTGTGGGTGCTTCACCATAACAACACATCTAACCACACTGACCTGAGTATCCGAGAGTTCCAGGTCCAGAAGAACATCATTGTGCTGGAGCAACCTCCCTACTCGCCCAACCTGGCTCCATGTGATTTTTTCCTTTTCCCCAAGATCAATGGAACCCGTTTTGAAGATGTACATCACATAAAAAAGGCCGTGACGACAGAGCTACGGATAATCCCGGAAGAATCCTTCCAGGGGTATGTGCAAACATGGCAGAGAAGGATGGGAAAGTGCATTATACTCCAGGGGGATTATTTTGAAGGGTATAACTTGTAGTTTGTAGTTTGGATTTGAAAATTTTTTTTTGTGACACCAGCACTGCAACTTTTTTGACATACCAGAAGCTAGAAGGCGGTGGATTAGGGATTATTGTACTGGGTATGACGTTAAATTTCAGCTGAAGATGAAATATCAATAGATAGATAGATAGATAGAGTGGGATTTGGGGGCTATGTATAAGGTGTGTCAAAAAGGTATCGAGATTCTAGTACTTTTTGACACACCTTGTATTCTGAAAAAATAAACGTACCAAGATAGAAATGAAGAAATAAGAGGTCGTTAATTTCTTTCAGAATACAAGGTGTGTCATAAAAGTACCAAGTTCAATGCTGTATTTTCCAAGATAGAAATGAAGAATGAATGGAACGTTTTTTTTTTTTTCAGAATACAAGGTGTGTTAAAAAGTACAAAAAAATCTCGATACTTTTTTGACACAACTTGTATTACATTGTAAATAAATTTGATGAATGATTACAATGCAACAACATTTTTACTTTTTCTTCTTTCTGGGTCGAAAGTTTTATTTTTAATTTGCTCATCCATAAAAAAGAAAACTCCTATTTTCTCTTAGAACTTTTTTGACCTGTTTAATGAAATTCTCAAAGGATGAGATTCAACTCCATATGCGATTTACATTAGAGTCGAAAATCCCGACAAACTACTCAAATCTAAAACATTTCTCTTCATTTTTTTTGTCTGACTTTAGTTTAAATAAATGTAAATTTTGATTTGTCTCTTGTTTTATTCAAAACTTATGCAAAGGAGAAAGTGTAAATTTGTCCGTATGTACATAGAAAATAGGTTAATTCCTTAATTTCATTATCCACATTAAACAAACAGACAATGGATTTTTCTTTCTTCCTTTCTTTCTTTCTTTCTTTCTCAAGCCTTAATTGTCACTTTCTTTCATTCCTTCTTTCTTTCTCAAAAATTGACTGTCACTTTCTTTCTTTCTTTTCTTCTTTCTTTCTCAAAACTTAATTGTCACTTTCTTTCTTTCCTTCTTTCTTTTTTTTTGGGGGGGGGAATTAGAAAAAAAATAAAAAGATGATGGCAAATAGAAAAACCCGAATATGATGATAAAAAAGAAATAAAGAAAAGGAAAAAAAAAGAAAATAATGATAAAAAGATAACCGAAAAATAGGAAACATAAGTAAATAAAATAGGAAGAAAAAAAGGACCATATTAGCTTTAGGCACCCCTTTTTGATCTCGATTAAGAAAGGACAAGTTTTTCATTTACACCGTCAAGTAATGTTCTATACTTCGATTTAGCTCAGTCGGTAGCGTATCGCCATAGGAACAATAAGGTTTCGGGTTCGATATCAGCTCCTCGCCAACTCAGCACTCAACACAGCTTGGATCTGAGTGATAAAGTACGATCCACCTCAGACGCAAAAACGCTTGGGAAAAGGAAATAAATTCCCTCGCTATTTGGCTGATGACGACAATAGGGCACTTCGGATTTTTGCGATAAAGTACAATCCACCTCTTTCGGAATAATACCCTTGGCAAAGGTATGAATACTCCCGTCACCCTAGTTATGGCTTGTTATGGCTTTTGTTGCGATTTTTAGGCTGCAAGTGAGAGCACTTTACAGTGGAGATCCTTGGTGTTCCTTAGTGTTAAGTAGAATCCTTTGGTTGATCAGAGTTCTTGGTTTAGATCGTGTCGAATACATGCAAACGAACGGCTTTCAAGATCGACGATTAAATAATTAACTAACCACGTACTCGAGCTGTTGATTGGCTGGCTTTAATCCACGTGTCTACACTGAGTCTATAAGTTTAAGTGGGGGACTTCAGCACACCTTATATCTCAAAATAATCCAACATATACCATCACTGTTCGTCTACGAGGATGAGATAATATTAGATAATCCACGACAGTGATATGTCATTAAACAAATAAAGAAATCAAACTAAACCTATCAAATACAAAAATAATTAAAAAGGGTTTATTTGACCCATCGATTGAACCCTAACAGGTAATATCTCACCGGATCAGGAGTGAACCTGGGAGTAATAGCGATGAAGAATTACCCTATCTTTACTTTATTTTTTTTTTGATTGAAATCATTTTCTTGTACGAGGTCAGTCTAAACATTTAAACCTTATTCTATACTGCCACTCATCGACCCGATTTCAACTCCTGGATGAGAATGATTGCATTTCACATTGTGCTAATATCATTGGGAAAGGTATGTATCGAACTTCTCTACCTACAGCTATGGGTAAATAACAGGACAGACTGGGCTCTTTAAGTATGGCTAGTTAAACCTTCAACGAGAAAGAAACTCTGAATTCAAACCTGTTAAACTCCGCTCAAGAAATTGAAATTGTGTCACATCTTGCTCGTACGGAGGCGTTGGTATATATATATATATATATATATTATATTTTTGCTTGAAGGCAATTACAATGCATGTATCGCATGAAATTCGATACTTTTTTTTAATAAAAAATGAACTTGACAAGTGTAATCCTGGCAAAGGATCGCTCGGTGTGTAGAACATCGTACAGACTGTTTCGACTTTATTAAGTCTTCCCTCCGACAAAAATCGAAACCGGGACCTCAGCAGGCATAGTCAAATACCATATTGCCTCGGCCACAGTACACAGCGAACAATCCCCGCGAAATTTACCTTGTCAATGATATTTACACGCCTCTACCATAATAGGTAAAGGGTCGTTGAGTCAATAATAACAACAAACCAGGCCTTATACTCTTCGGCGAAGTGAATAAGATTTTTGGATGTTTGTTTTTTAGAAGCATTGTTGAATAAAGTATATATTATATTTTTGCTTGAAGGCAATTACAATGCATGTATCGCATAAAATTCGATACTTTTTAAATAGAAAATGAACTTGACAAGTGTAATCCCGGCAAAGGATCGCTCGGTGTGTAGAACATCGTACTGACTGTTTCGACTTTATTAAGTCTCATCAGCGATGTATACTAACGACTTCCCTCCGACAGAAATCGAAACCAGGGCCTCAGCAACAACCTATAAACAGAGATGCACATAGGTATGCGTACTGCGTCCCAGACGCAGAAAAATCTAAAAGGAAGCAATAAAATCGTATCCAAGCCTTCCCGGGTTTTTTTTCTTTCTTACACCACCATTTTCAAGCTAACTGTAAATATATTTCAATAGTTTTTTTAGAAACGAATTACAGAGGAGAGATTACAAAGTTGCAGTTAGACGGCTTTAGTTGGGACCCATAAATTTTACTAGGGACTCATTCAAAGCAAATATGTGCGTCCGAGGACGCACTAAACCAAAAAGCTATTAGCATCACTGTATATATATATATATATATATATATATATATATATATATTTTTTTTTTAAATGCTTGAATTGAAAAATTTCAAAAATAAAATCCAAATCATAAAGGGCATCCACAATAATCAACCGACGTAATTTGCGGTCCAAAAACATAACTGCATATATCTTCGCATAAACACCAGAAGAGTTAATGCCGACTTGAAGATGGCAAAATAAGCCTGAAACCCTGGGTAGTTGCCTATGGAAAACAATTATATTTAAAAAATTCAACAAATAAATAAAGCTCCTACAACTTGTGGTTGAGCACTGTGATTTCTTTGTCTCATCTAAAAAGAAAAAAAAAAATATATATATATATATATATATATATATATATATATGCGTGTGTACTTCCACCCCTTTTAAAGGGTTGAAAAGATACGTCAAGACTGCACAACCGGTCTTTGTAGTGTTTTATAGGTTTATTTCTGGTCAAACGCATTATATATGTTTCTGCATTATCTGCGAATCTTGGAACATATGGTGAAGGGAAACTATTGAATTCTGGATATTCCTTTTTTTAACGTCTAATGCATATGTGCTTGACTTTATTTTACAAATTGAGTCAGAGAATTTGTTGGCAGGGTAACCTCTCTTCACGTACAGCATGGATGGCTGGTCTAGAAATAATGTACAGAAATATATATATATATATACATATATATATATATATATATGTGTGTGTGTGTGTGTGTGTGTGTGTGTGTGTTTATATATGAGTGTGTATGTGCGTTTATATATATGTGTGTGTATATGTGTTTTATATATATGTGTTTATATATGTATCTGTGTTTTATATATATATGTGCATGTGTGTGTTTATATATGTGTGTGTGAGTATGTGTGTGTTTTATATATATATATATGAGTGTTTATATATGTGGGTGTATATGTATGTTATATATATATATGTGTGTGTGTTTTATATATATATGTGTTATATATATATATATATATATATATGTGTGAAGTTTATATATGTGTGTGTGAGTATGTGTGTGTTTATATATATATATGAGTGTTTATATATATGGGTGTATATGTATGTTTATATATATATGTGTGTGTGTTTATATATATATGTGTATGTGTGGGTTTATATATGCGTGTGTGTATGTGTGTGTTTACATATATATATATACATGTGAATGTGTGTGTTTATATATGTGTGTCTGTATGTCTGTGTTTATATATGTGTGTGTATGTGTGTTTATATATATATATGTGTGGGTGTGTAAATGTATATGTGTGTATATATATATTGTGTATGTATGTCTATTTGTATATATGCATATAAATGTGTGTATATATGTGGGTATATATATGTATATACATATGTGTTTATAAATATATTTATATATGTATATGTTTGTATATATATGCGTATGGGTGTATATATATATATATATATATATATATATATATATATATATATATATATATGTTTCATGGAATTAATAGATTGAGTGCCACGTATATGAGCAGTAGGTTTAGAAGATTTAAAATGATCCTCATCGCACAAAATCCATTTGGTGAGTCTGGTATTTCCATCTCGGTCCAGTGTCAACTAGAATATATTACAGTGAGATGCAAGGAAAAAATGTAAAGAAAATAAAAAAAAAGAAGAAAAATGAACGAAGACGGTTTTTGCGATCGGCTAGCAACCAGCAGCGAAAGTGCTACTTCATGGTCAGAAAGAAACAAAAAAAAAAAATTAAATGTATAAAAAAAAAAAGAAAAGATTTTAGGATGAAAAGAAAAGTAAAAGAAACACAAATTTCTTTCATTCGCCCGGATAAAATCATATTAAATGTGAGCAGTAGGAATGTTGACGAAAGCCAGCAAATCAGGGAGAAATATTTTCTCCACTCTCGTTGGTTGGTTGGTTGGTTGGGTTTTTACGACAAGTCAACCTCTTTTTTTTAACTCAATTTTTCAAAATATATTTCTAAAACTTCTCTGAATGTTTGAGATGAGGCTTGATGATTAGTATTATCTGCGTAATTCGGAATATTGTTCTCATCTTCATTGTTATCTGTACAACGTTTCGGCCGATGTACCCTCCAGCCTTCTTCAGGTATTTCTTGTCGGACTCGGGAACCTTCTTTTTGGTCTCGGGAACCTTCTTTTCGAACTAGGGAATCTTCTTTTTGGACTCGGGAACCTTCTTTTCGAATTCGAGAATCTTCTTTTCGAACTCGGAAATCTTTTTTTCGGGCTTGGGAACCTTCTTTTCGAACTCGGGAATCTTCTTTTCGAACCCGGGAACCTTCTTTTCGAACTAGGGAATCTTCTTTTCGGACTCTGGAACCTTCTTTTCGAACTCGAGAATATTCTTTTCGAACTCGGAAATCTTTTTTTCGGACTTGGGAACCTTCTTTTCGAACTCAGGAATCTTCTTTTCGAACTCGGGAATCTTCTTTTCGAACTCTGAAACCTTCTTTTCGAACTCTGAAACCTTCATTTTGGACTCGGGAACCTTATTGTCGTGATCGGGAACTTTCTTGTCGTAATAACGCAGATAATACTGATAATTCTAATACTAATTCCTTTTTTTATCAATTTAACCCATAGATGGTAACATAACAGTTACTACCACTAAGTATTACTGTTATTTATTCTTTCTTTTGGAAGTCCGTCGCAGACGACGATGACGTCACTCCATATCTTCATTTGTGGACCCTCTGGTGGCTCATTAGTCCAATTCTGGACACACAGATGCGGTCACACACATTGCCGGGAAATTCCCATCTACATTTGGTTGTTCATGACGACGAAGACGTCGCCGCTCTGCAGTCCTGTTTATCTCGATATTGAGCTGCTTAGCTCATGTGTGGCAAGCATCTCACCAACCCTATTTGTTTGAAGCCAGATCTTCCACGCTTGAAGGTGTGATGAAATATTTTTTCAGCGTTGTCTTAATATGGTCTTTGAACCGCTTTTGGACGGCTCCTGTCCTCCATGTGCCATCGGTGAGTTCACTGTAAAATAGTTTACGGGGGAGTCTGTCTGCAGGCATGCGAATGGTGTGACCCACGCAACGCCAACTACGATGGGTTAGAGTGGACCTAGCTGTAATGGTGATGAAGGGGTACAAATTACCCAGAGCTCCAGAACTGGAACTTCACTATCAGAGTTAAATATCTTACCTAGGACTTTAAGACCCTCGGTCACCACTTTCTACCACATATATTGTTGCATACCCTTATTCACTTCACTTACTTCTGGTCGTATTTTCTTCTGGCCGGCTTTGCTATTCTGATCGTCTTTGGTATATCTTCTAACATCTTGACTTGGTCTAGCGTCTCTTCTAAGGTCTGGACTTTCTTGGGGACTTCGGGTCTGGTTTCTGTTAGGGATTTCTCCTAATCAGAAGCCCTGTGTCATTGTTAGTTTTTAGGTAATAAACACAAGACTTTGATGTTACTTTATTTTCAATCCCCAACCCAGACATATGCGCAGATCGACTTACATCCTATCAGGCTCGGCTCCTACCTGCTAACTGACTAAGACTTACTTACTATCCTTAAACCGGAAGACAGGGTCTTCTATGCCTTCCGGTTCTCACGATTTATCCCCGGAAGGCAAGGTGAGAGTGAGGTCAAGCGCCGTCACTCACTCTCAAGGCCATCAGCTGCACTAATCGCCATTATGTTTCTATACTACCTTATATAAGTATTACGGATCTAATAATTATGTATCAATATGATAAAAAATGTTTGATCCTTGTCATAAGTGCAATAGGGTCGAAAAATCATATAGGAGCTTAGGCTTGACGTATCTAGCCAATTGATCGAATGAGGCCTTCTTAAACGTCTGTCTAAGCTAAGATCAAAGTGTTGCGTGGCCTGTTTAGATACCAGGATTACGTGTCATCACCCACGGTGGCCCTATTGTGGAAAGGTCTTACCCATCTACAGAGGTGCAGACGGCGTATTCGACAGCCCCAGCCGACAAGTCACGTAGAAATATTTTCTCTACTCTCTCGCAGGTTATTGTTACTTGGGTGAGTCAAAAATGTTGCAATCTTTTAGTAACGTGAGTCACAATTCGGCAATGCTTTTGCCAAGGTCGTGAAGGTTACACACCAAAATTGGACAGTCATTTAATCATATTAAATCTGACTAGTAGAAATTTTGTCGAATGCCAGCAAGTTATCAAGAATTACAGGGTATCTTGAAAAATTTACATAATTTGGAATTTAAGTAATTCCAAGTCCTAAGCAAACAATATTAAATTGGCTTTATGTTGAAAAAAGTGTAATAAAGTGGGAGGTGTCTGGTGTAATGGTTAGAGTCGTAGAAAATGGACTCGCCGACTCGAGTTCAAATCATAGACCAAGCTATAATTCACATAGCCCTAATACCCTTGGTAAAGGTATGAATCCAACTCTCTTTCTCTCTCTCTCTAGCTATGGATAAATAGTAGGTCAGACTGGGCTCTTTAATCTTGGTTAGGCAACCAGACTAGGAGAAGGAAAACTCTGAATTCCAACCTGTTAAATCTGCTTGGGGTGGTCTCTACTAGAATAGGCTCAGTCCTAATTAGTGATCGACAATAAGATAAAAGGATCCTACGGTATGTGTGGCACTCTACCTTAGCCAAAATATCTCCCTGGTCTACCTCAAATGAAAAAAGGGAATAGGCTTGGCTGATACCTACATTTTTGATTTTAACGTTATGTTATGCCATAAAAACCAACCAAGCAGCCAACCAACCATCGAACCCAGATTAAAACAAGGTTTGCTTTTTAAGGAGATGTTTGCCGGGAATCAATGAAAGAACGACCCCCCACCCCCCCCCGCTTAAATACAACTATGCGTTTTAGGGAAAGCTATTTGTAGATCCGAGGCATTGAAACGAAAATCAAATTTCGTCACCTTGGCATAGAAAGGGCTAATACGAAATCTATTGGAGAGAAATACTACTACTACTACTACTACTACTACTACTACTACTACTAATAATAATAATAAATAATAATAAGAAGAAGAAGAAGAAGAAGAAGAAGAAAATGACATCATATGAGAAGAAGAAAAGAAGAAGAAGAAGAAGAAGAAGAAGAATAAGATATGAAAGAAGAAGAGAAGAAGAAGAAGAAAAGAAGAAGAAGAAGAAGAAGAAAGAAGAAGAAGAAGAAGAATATATGAGAAGAAGAAGAAGAAGAAAATCAATATATGAAAAGAAGAAGAAGAAGAAGAAGGAGAAGAAGAAAGAAGAAGAAGAAGAAGAAGAAGAAGAAGAATATATCAGAATATGAAAAGAAGAAGAAGAAGAGAAGAAGAAGAAGGAGAAGAAGAAAGAAGAAGAAGAAGAATATGAGAAGAGAAGAAGAAAATATCAAATATATGAAAAGAAGAAGAAGAAGAAGGAGAAAGGAGAAGAAGAAATAACAATATATGAGAAGAAGAAGAAGAAGAAGAAGAAGAAGAAAGAAGAAGAAGAAGAAGAAGAAGATATCAGTATATGAAAAGAAGAAGAAGAAGAAGAAGAAGAAGAAGAAGAAGAAGAAGAAGAAGAAAATGACAGTATAATAAGAAGAAGAAGAAGAAGAAGAAGAAGAAGAAGAAGAAGAAGAAGAAGAAGAAGAAGAAGAAGAAGAAAAATAACAGTATATGAGAAGAAGAAGAAGAAGAAGAAGAAGAAGAAGAAAATAACAGTATATGAGAAGAAGAAGAAGAAGAAGAAGAAGAAGAAGAAGAGAAGAAGAAGAAGAAGAAGAAGAAGAAGAAGAAGAAGAAGAAGAAGAAGAAGAAGAAAATAATACTATATGAGAAGAAGAAGAAGAAGAAGAAGAAGAAGAAAATAATACTATATGAGAAGAAGAAGAAGAAGAAGAAGAAGAAGAAGAAGAAAATAATACTATATGAAGAAGAAGAAGAAGAAGAAGAGAAGAAGAAGAAATAACAGTATATGAGAAGAAGAAGAAGAAGAAGAAGAAGAAGAAGAAGAAAATAACAGTAATATGAGAAGAAAGGAAGAAGAAGAAGAAGAAGAAGAAGAAGAAGAAGAAGAAGAAGAAGAAGAAGAAGAAAATAACTATATGAGAAGAAGAAGAAGAAGAAGAAGAAGAAGAAGAAGAAGAAAGAAGAAGAAGAAGAAGAAGAAAAAAGAAGAAGAAGAAGAAGAAGAAGAAGAAGAAGAAGAACGGTCTTGAAGAAAACATTTCTCAAACAGCCGCAGCTTTTAACGTGATTAGCTAAACGGGCCAAACGGAATGATGTGAACAGAATCGTCATTTTGAATTGGTGATGGATTTTGAAACATAAAACAAGAAAGCCATTGACTTGTGTCGATAAAACATTTGCAAGAAGTTAAATGCATTTCTTTTTGCTCGAACAACATAATCAGTTTTCCGGAAGAAAGCTAAACACTGAATAAATTTATTCTTCCCGTATGAGTTAATGTTAATATATATATATATATATATATATATATATATATATATATATAGCCTAATCTTTACAGATCATTGCCGTCCTCACAATCCTATAACTCCACCACCAGAACCTCTCATGAGCCATATATATATATATATATATATATATATATATATATATATATATATATATATATATATATACCCCTCGCTGTGTATATGTATAGATTCATACAAGGAATGCCGTGTGAACAGTACCATTGTTTTTAGCCCTCACGCTTCATATATATATATATATATATATACATTTATAATAACATTTATATATATACATTTATATATATACATACATACACACACATAATATATATATATATATATATATATATATATATATATATATACGCGTGTGTGTGTGTGTGTGTGTGTGTGTGTGTCTGTTTGCTTGTAAACATTTGTATATAAGGTACCCAGAAATATGTAAATCTACAATTTTAGATGCTAACAACAATTTTATATATATATATATATATATATATATATATATATATATATATATATATATATATATATATATATTATATATAATTGTTTTTAGCATCTTTTTTGTTACCTTCCAATTTTCAATTCTAAAATGAAATATGTTGCTGATATATGTTCATTTGACCATTTACACCATTTCTGTCATTTAAAAAAAAACTATTTCGTTTACCTGATGAATGCTTTTTAGCAGGAAACCATTGTAGTAATATTGTTCCCAATAAAATGAATAAAAGCTAAATCTTTTATTTGTCACTGCATTCAACTATATATATATATATATATATATATATATATATATATATAGAGAGAGAGAGAGAGAGAGAGAGAAGAGAGAGAAAGAGAGAGGGAGATATGTCGCAAATCAGATGCATTTTGTGAGGATCGAATTTGCTATTCAGTAGTAATGGACATGCAAACTAGTTTGCAAATTATTACACCCCGATTGGTCGTCCAGTAATAATTATCGATTGTTTGGTTGTTTTGTTTTACGGCATATCAAACTTATTCGGGTCATTTAATGCCGAATCAACTCATTTTGATATACGAGAGAACCTGTTTGCTTCTAGTACGTTCTGTTAATTTGGTGGTCACCCAATTAAGTATTGAACAGACTCACCACTACTTAACTCTAGATATCTAGCGGGTGGTGCTTTCAGTGTGACTTAATTTGTTTTATAGATCACTAATTAGGACTAAGCCTATTCTAGTAGTGACCATCCCAAGCGGAATTAGCAGGTTTGCATTCAGAGTTTTCCTTCTCCTAGAATCGTTGCTTTACCAAGTTTAAAGAGCACAGGCTTTCCTACTATTTACTTATAGCTGAAGTGAGAGTAGTTGGATTCATACCTTCCCTAAGGGTATTAATGATATGAACTGAAGCTTTGTCTAGGATTTGAACTCGAGTCGGCGAGTCCATTTCCTACGACTCTAACCATTACACCACGCAGCTCCAACTTGTTTTAACTACAATTGAGAATAAAGAGTCGTTTAGATGAAACGATTCTTTAATGTTTTAAGAGTTCTATTATTGGAATTGTGTTGTTAATTGATAAATACTTTTAGTCTGTGTGTGTATTTCTTCCTGGCAGTGAAAATATTAAAGAAGTGCTTATGAAAATTATCGGTTGCGGTTTTAATTATATAACTTAAGGTTGAGACAAAAAAAAATCAGAAAAACAAAAAAAAAAAAATAAATAATAAACGAGAAAGAAAGAGAAAAATGAGAAAGACTGTGAATAAAGTCTGAATAATTTTTGATTGGAGGATAGTTACTTCGGAACAATTTGGCATGATGAATTGCAGGGAAGGTTCGAGTTCAAATCGGATGTCACAAAAGGTGAATTAGACGAGTAAACAACAGATGAAATGGAAAACCGACTCCACTAAAAACAACAACAACAACAACAACAACAACAATTGCAACACCAACAAAACAGAAATTAAAATAATAAAGAAAGAAGTTGATAACGCGACGTCTGTAATAGAAACGCTTTCTGTGTTTTCAGCTCGAGTTGACGGCGGCTAAACAATAACAACGCGAAAAAAAAACAAAAAAACAAAAAAAAACCCAAAGAAATGACATATCACTCATCACATACCCATAATTCTTTGTGCGATTTTAATAAAGGAATTGGATTTTTTTTTTCAAAACAGTTAATCGATATCGAACAGTCGTTAATCATATTGAAAATGTTGATTACGATAAAAAGAATCATCATAAAACACTTTTTAATTCAATTTTATAGATATTGAATGGGTAAAGATGCATAATGAAAGGAAGGGGGCAAGGGAATGGGGGGTTTTGGAGGGGGTTGCTGTAATTAAAAGTTTCCCTTTTGTGTTCGCCTCCATCATCATCATCATCATCATCATCATCATTAAGATGTTCTGAGAGCATGGATTTCCTTGACTCTCTTTTTCTCTCTCCGTCTCTGATTGTCTCTCTCTCTCTCTCTCTCTCTCTCTCTCTCTCTCTCTCTCTCTCTCTCTCTCTCTAACTGTCTCTTTCTCTCTCTCTCTCTGTGTAGCTGTCTCTCTCTCCGTCTCTGCCTGTTTCTGTCTGTCTCTCTCTCAGTCTCTCTCTCTCTCTGTCTGTCTCTCTCAGTCTCTCTCTCTGTCTCTCTTTCTCACTCTGTCTGTCTGTTTCCCTCTCTCCCTCTCTTTCTCTGTCTCGCTGTCGCTCTGCCTATCTGTCTTTTTATTTTTCTCTTTCCCTTTTTCTGTCTCGGTCTCTAGTAGTCATCGCTCATAGCAATTCATCTCAACAGCATCCAGTGTCCGTACAGAGCTGATGAACATGAGTTTTTGCTAATCAGCCAACACTGGTGTATACAGTGGTGGGAGTCCATCACTGAATGTCGCTTATGAGTTCGTTATTAATTCTCCAGCAGTGCCCAATATGTCTTGATCGTCACAGTTCGATGGTTTGTAAGATGGGAGATAAGTGGCCGTACAACGGCTATTTTTTCGTTGCTTTTTATAGAATTTCAAAACTGCAAGCTATATATTTTTATAGTTCCCAAGCTTTTTCTCCAGGCATTACATTAAAGTCTAAGTAGTGCAAACATATAATAGTACTTACACTTTGGAAGAATTCCGTTTAATTTTCACAGATATATCATATTTCCATATGGTCGATAACCTGTAAATAGTACTTCATGCATTATCTATCCGTTGAAATCGCATTCTGTAGATGCGACATTACTACCGAGATACCTCCATACATTATCTAACTGTTGAAATCGCTTTCTGTAGTTGCGACATTACTACCGAGGAACTGACATGCCTTATCCATCTGTTGAAATCGCCTTGTGTAGATGCGACATTACTACCGAGGTACCTCGATGCATTATCGATCTGTTGAAATTGCTTTCTGTAGATGCGACATTACTACCGAGGTACCTCGATGCATTATCTATCTGTTGAAATCGCTTTCTGTAGCTAAGGAGCCCTTTCTGGCCGATTTGGTGATTTAAGTGAGTAGTAAGTGACCCATTCCTACTACTGTCTGTTTTATTATATAGAAATCATTATCTGAAACCACATGAGTATTATTATTATTATCATTATATGAAAATCCTTATCTGAAGCCACATGAGTATTATTATTATTATCATTATATAAAAATCATTATCTGAAGCCACATGAGTATTATTATTATTATCATTATATAAAAATCATTATCTGAAGCCACATGAGTATTATTATTATTATCATTATATAAAAATCATTATCTGAAGCCACATGAGTATTATTATTATTATCATTACTAGCAAATGTATGCACCCTCCGGGTGCAAGTATTTAAGTTTTCATGTAATAAAATATTAGATTAATTTAGAAAGGCTAATGAAACTAAATAAGAATGCAGATAAAAAGATTTGAAACAGAGGGAGTATAATAAAAGATTTGAAAGAGAGGGAGTATAATAAAAAATGGAACAACTGAAACTTACTCTTCCATCTCTCTCGTCTTTCATTGTTATTTTTTCTAATTTAAGTATTTTGTTAAAAGAGGAAGTAAAGAATAAAATGACAGTTGTTTTTTCTTGTTAATGGATTTCATTTAAGATTCATTGAAGAGATTTTTGCTTATATTCATTAATATAAAACCAAACAGTTAGAAATCAATAATACTGAGCACATATTTATCAAATTCGATTTTTTAATATCAATATGCAAATTAGCCTTCCCGTTCAGACTGCAAACCGCTATTTTGTTGTATATATAAACATAATTGCATGTTATTATTATGTAGATATGGTTACCAGTATTAATAATTTAAAAACAATTTTATTTATAATTGAGGTTAGAAAAAATAAAATCATTGAGAATGTGATGTCAACAACTAAGGGAATTGTGACTTGAGTAGTGATATAGTTTCGGTTACAGACAGAAAAACACACAATCTCCATTATCATTATATAAAAATCATTATCTGAAACCACATGAGTATTATTATTATTATCATTATATGAAAATCATTATCTGAACCACATGAGTATTATTATTATCATCATTATAAAATCATTATCTGAAGCCACATGAGTATTATTATTATTATCATTATATAAAAATCATTATCTGAAGCCACATGAGTATTATTATTATTATCATTATATAAAAATCATTATCTGAAGCCACATGAGTATTATTATTATTATCATTATATGAAAATCATTATCTGAAGCCACATGAGTATTTTATTATTATCATTATATAAAAATCATTATCTGAAGCCACATGAGTATTATTATTATTATCATTATATAAAAATCATTATCTGAAGCCACATGAGTATTATTATTATTATCATTATATAAAATCATTATCTGAAGCCACATGAGTATTATCATTATATGAAAATCATTATTCATGAGTATTATTATTATTATCATTATATAAAAATCATTATCTGAAACCACATGAGTATTATTATTATTATTATCATTATATGAAAATCATTATCTGATGAGTATTATTATTATCATCATTATATAAAAATCATTATCTGAAGCCACATGAGTATTATTATTATTATTATCATTATATATAAAATCATTATCTGAACCACATGAGTATTATATTATTATCATTATATAAAAATCATTATCTGAAGCCACATGAGTATTATTATTATTATCATTATATAAAAATCATTATCTGAAGCCACATGAGTATTATTATTATTATCATTATATAAAATCATTATCTGAAGCCACATGAGTATTATTATATTATCATTATATGAAATCATTATCTTAAGCCACATGAGTATTATTATTATTATCATTATATAAAAATCATTATCTGAAACCACATGAGTATTATTATTATTATCATTATATGAAAATCATTATCTGAAACCACACGAGTATTATTATTATCATCATTATATACAAATCATTATCTGAAGCCACATGAGTATTATTATTATTATTATTATTATATAAAAATCATTATCTGAAGCCACATGAGTATTATTATTATTATCATTATATAAAAATCATTATCTGAAACCACATAAGTATTATTATTATTATCATTATATAAAAATCATTATCTGAAACCACATAAGTATTATTATTATTTACTCCTTTTGAGTTTTCACATAAGCATTAGCTGACGGCCTTTCACCGGTGTGTGAGTGACAGCAAGTCTCCTTAGGTCTCCAGGTCTCTTCTGAGTATTCTGGCAGATTGCAGCAGTGCAGTGTTCTGAATGGTTTTAATCCTTCCTCTGATTTCCAAACTTTCCAAACCCTTTTCCAATCCTTTTGGGACTGTTTCAAGTGCACCAACTACAATTGATATTACTTTCACTTTCATATTCCATAACTTTTCAGTTCTCTGGCAAGGTCCAGATATTTGTCCATTTTTTCATTTTCCTTTAGCTTCACCCTGTGATCTGCTGGCACTGCAAAATCCACCAGTTGGCAAATTCTTTCTCTTTTGTTAATCAACACTAGGTCTGGTCTTCTTGCTGGGATAAGGTGATCCGTTTGTATTTTAAAGTCCCAGAGAATTTTATGTGTTTCGTTCTCAAGAACAGATTCTGGTTTATGCATATACCATTTTGTTGTATGGTCAAAATTTAATTTTTTGCATAATTCCCAGTTGATCACCTTCCCAATCCAGTCGTGTCTAGTTTTATATTCTCGTTGTGCTAGTTTGCTACATTCGCAGAGTATATGGTTTACAGTCTCATCTCTATTACCGCAAAGTCTACATTTACTATTTTGTTGGGTCTTATCAATTTTCGCTTTGATATAGTTTGTCCCTATGGCATTATTTTGTGCAGCAATTATAAGTGATTCAGTTTCTCTTTTGAGGTTTCCCTTTGTTAACCATGTCCAAGTCTTTTGATGTGCAACCTCTTCTATTTGTCGTTTGAAGCGTCCATATAATTGTTTTTCTTCCCATTTTTGTTTTTTAGTCTTTGTCGTTTTTCTGTTTGTCCATCTGTCGTTTCTACTATTGTTGACCGCCATAAGTAGTTTGTCTTTGCTCTTTCTTGTGTAATCTTCAAGTTGTTTGGTTGTGGTTTCTACGCATTCCTCTATGTTGGCAAGTCCTCTCCCTCCTTCCTTTCTTGACACATATAATCTATCTTTATCATCTCTAGGGTGGAGAGCCTTGTGCATTATCATTAATTTTCTCGTCCTTTGGTCAATCTGTTTGAGTTCTTCTTTTGTCTATTTTAAGAATGGTCCTGAGTATCTTATAATGGGGACAGCCCAGGTATTAATTCCTTTGATCAGATTTCTGCTGTTAAGTTTCGTTTCTAGACGTTTTCTAGTTCTCCTGAGATATTCTTTTTTAACTTTTCCTTTCATTTCTGCTTGCATGATATTGTCCGCTTCTAAAATTCCTAAGTATTTGTAGCCTTCATTTTCATCAAGAGATTTTATTGTTTCCTCATTTGGCAGTTGTATTCCATGCATTAATTTTCTTTCACCCCTTTTTATTACAAGTATAGCACATTTTTCGATTCCAAATTCCATCCCTATATCCTGGCTATATATTCTAATAGTTTGTACTAGGCACTCCAATTCTTTTTCATTTTTTGCAAACATTTTAATGTCATCCATGTACATCGGGTGGTTTATCTTTTCTTGTGAGTTACTAAATTTGTATCCCCCGGTACATTTTTTCAGTATATGGTTTAGCGGCATCATTTATTATTATTATTATTATTATTATTATTATTATTATTATTATTATTATATAAAATCATTATCTGAAACCACATGAGTATTAGTATTATTATCATTATATAGAAATCATTACTTGAAACCACATAAGTATTGATATTGGCTAGCAATAGTTGAAACCATACAATAATATAGAAACTATTTGTATTAGATAGGAATGCTTGATATATAACTGCATGCAAAAATCACTTAATAAACAAATTTATAAAATGTAGATATAGATGTGTAATGAAAACGATTCCCAAACCATGAAATAACACTAGACAGTTTCACTGAATTTTTTTATATGAGGCTTGATGATTATTATCATTTGTATTATTCGGACTATTGTCATCATCTTTATTGTTATCTCTACAACGTTTCGGCTGATGTGCCCTCCGGTCTTCTTCAGGTATTTCTTGGCGGACTCGGGCGCCTTTTCGAACTCGGGAAACTTCTTTTCGAACTCGGGAACCTTTTTATCATAATCGGGAGCCATCACCGACATTTGAACCCAACCCTTTATTCAATCCACGAAGGGCTTTTAGTCCGCTAACCATAGCTGGGATAGAGGTGTTAAGCTATATTAATTAGTATTCTGTATCACTGTTGTCATGAACCTAACCAGTTATTCTGCCGTTGGGGGTATCGTGTTCTCATCCCGCTAACCATAGGGGTAGAGGTGTTAAGCTGTGTTATTTTGTTATCTACTGCTCCTGACCAGGATTGAACTTGCAGTCAGGGATAACTGTCAACTTACAACTGTCTTACCCCAACGACCTTTTCCACTACGCTATGGAAACATAGAAGGTTCTCGTGTTTGTGAAGGCTCCCGTGTCCGACAATGAGAATCAAATTTATTAACAATAGTTTTCGATTCTAGCTTGCTAAGCATTGCACCACGTGATATATATATATATATATATATATATATATATATATATATATATATATATATATATATATATATATATGTGTGTAATGTTGTTCTGGTTCCAACGGGAAAAAAATTTTTATAAAAAAGAAGGTCCGCAAAATGTATTATGTTCTCAGAAAAAATATTTTTAATTCTTTTTATCTTACATATGCGACACGTGTTTCTGATATGTTGTCTTCTTCAGGCATTGAGTTATTATTTTGTCAGAATATGTCCGATATTTGATAGGTTGTGTGTGTTTCTGCAACTTTTCTATTATAATGGCTGTGTAATAACGGTTGAACGCTACGTTATTTTTTTTCAATCCTTGCGTGCGATTTGCGCGTGACTTGCGTGCGACTTGTGCGCAAAAATTGAGAAAAAAATGCTGTAACGTTCCACAATCTTTGCGCGCAAGTCGCACGCAGGTCACTGCTTAGTAATAAATACATTAACTGAGCTTTCGTTACTCTTTTATTAGATATAGTTCATCAGATGTCCATTTGATATGTTAGATGTGTGTGTTTGGAATTTGAAAGAGAGAGAGAGAGAGAGAGAGAGAGAGAGAGAGAGAGAGAGAGAGAGAGAGAGAGAGAGAGAGAGAGAGAGAGGAGACGGACGGACGGAACAAAACCTGATTCAGATAGTGAAGTCGACGCAAAAGTATTTCGGTTTAAACCGAAACGTCAATACGTCGACCCACCATCTAAAACATTCATACTCCAAAATATAAATTAATCGGCACAAGATAATACCTTATACAAGTAGCTACATTATGCAATACATTATGCAAGTAGCTGTACTATAAGCCAATGATATTGATGAAGCAAGCGACATTATACATTTAAATAGATCACTCACTCAACCAAGCGTAACCATATTGTTGCTGACAATGCATACGGTGGTTTTACTATTTAAATCAATCTTCGCGTATCTTTTACCTTCTTTTTTATCTTCAACATGAAATATCCAAATATTTAATTCAATATCAAAGAATATTCGAATAAAATCATCTTCTCTATTATTACGATTTTCGACTGACCTTTTTTTGTTCGTTTCTTTTTTATTTAAACTTTTTATTTATATATTTTTTTCTCTGTTCTGTCCATCGACATCTGATTGGCTTAGCGTCTGGCATTCTATGTTTAAAAGAAACGACATATAATGAATAGGCATGTAATGAATAGACACTAGTGTTTTAGTTATTCGTTCTTGTTAGATATTAACCGGGTTCTGCTAAGTGGTGGCGTCGAAGATCTCAAGTTGAAATAACCAAAAAAATAAAATAAAATAAAATAAAATGAAAATAAAATAAATAAAATAAAAAATGAAAAAGGTGTTAAATGAAATAAAACAATTGCAACATAGCCTATCGTAGAAATGCAATATTTATCTGAATTTCCTTTGCTGGCAAGAGAACAAAGGAAAGAAATAGTTGAGAGTAGAAATTCAAATTAAAAAATAAAACAAAATGTTAATCGATTTTCTCCGATATTTTTGTTAACAAGAAAGAAAGTGCAAAAGGAACGGTTGGAGAGTTGAGGTCTGGGGGGGGGGGTAAGTAGAGAGAAAGAGAAAGAGAAAGAGAAAGTAGAACAGAAATAGTTGGAAGAGTTGAGGTTTGGGGGGGTAAGTAGAGAAAGAAAAAGAGAAAGAGAAAAGAGAAAGAGAAAGAGAAAGAGAAAGAAAGTAGAACAGAAACGGCTGGAGAGTTGAGGGTTGGATGGATAAGTAGAGGAAGAGAAAGATAAAGAGACAGAGGCAGAGAAAGAGACAGAGAAAGAGACAGAGAAAGAGAAAGAGAAAGAGAAAGAGAAAGTAGAAAAGAAACGGTTGAAGAGTTGAGGCTTTGGGGGGAGTAATGAAAAAGAAAGACAAAAATACAGAGAAAGAGGATAGAGAAAGAGAAAGAGAAAGAGGAAGAGGAAGAGAAAGAGAAAGAAAGTAGAAAAGAAACGGTTGGAGGGTTGAAGTTGGAGGCGGGTAAGTAGAAAAAGAGACAGAAAAAGAGGAAGGGAAAGAGGTAGAGAAAGAGAAAGAATGTGCAAAAGGAACGGTTGGAGAGTTGAGGTTGTGGGGCGTAAGTAGAGAAAGAGAAATAGAAAGAGATTGGGAAAGAGAAAGAGAAAGACACAGAAACTTAGAAAGAGAAAGACAAAGACAAAGAGACAGAGAAAGAGAAAGAGAAAGAGAAAGAGAAAGAAAGTAGAGACGAAATGGTTGGAGAGTTGAGGTTTGGGTGGAGTAAGCAGAGAAAGAGAAAGACTAAGAGACAGTGAAAGAGAAAGAAAAAGAGAAAGAAAAAGAAAGTAGAAAAGAAACGGTTAGAAACTGAGAAAGACAAAGAGGAAGAAAAAGAGAAAGAGAAAGAGAAAGAGAAAGAGAGAGAAATAGAAAGTATTTTCAAAGTTTAAAATGATTTCAATATAGAAGAGTTGATGTTGGGGGGGGGTTAAGCAGAAAATGAGAAAGACAAAGGGAAAGAGAAAGAGAAGAAAGAAAAAGGATTTTCGAAGTTTAAAATGATTACAATATAGAAGAGATAAAAAAAAACCCACAATTTGAATGCCAAAAAAAAAAAAAAAAAAAATGGCGAAGAAAGTAAACAATAAAAATGACCATGTGATGACGTCATTGAAACGATAAAGTGCAGCTGAGAAAAGTCACTTGTTTTTCACGTGCATTCGCTTTTCATTTTTCTTGTCTTTGTTGTTTTGGTTATTGTTATTCTTCTTGTTATTGTTGTTGCTTTTCTTCTATAATGTTTACTTCTTGATTTGCATATGTTGTTGTTATTATTTGGGATGAGGGTCGGGTCTGGGAAGCGACACCGTCTTTTGATGTCTGTTCATTCGTTATTGCCGACACGAATATCCTGCATTGTCCGATTGGAGTTTATTCCCTCCTCGTTTGTTCTGAGACGTCAAGTTCATTTTTTTTTGTTTTTCTCTTAAAACGAAAACAAAAAAAGAAGAAAAGTATAATAAATCCCAAAGCCATAAGCTAAAAATACTACAAAATGAATTGAGAAAGAATTATAAAAAAGAATCAACTTTTCAATGAAATAGAAGAATCAAAACTAAAGAAACATTTACAATGAATAAAACAAAATGGTAAAAGTAAGTGAATAGAAAAGTGATAGTTAATAAACTTAATAAAATAACAATTGGAGACATAGCCTAGTGGATAAAGGAGTTAAGACAGTTCTAAGTGACTGTTATCTCTAGACTGCAGGTTCAATCTTGGTCAGGGGCAGCAGTGACATAGAATAACACAGCTTAACACCTGTACACCAGCTATGGTTAGAGGGATGAGAAAAGGATACCCGCGTGGTCTGAATAACTGGTTAGGTTCAAAGTTCCGTGATGTATCCCAATCAGGACATGAAGGTTCCTGATTACGACCTCAAGGTTTCCGAGTTCGTATAGAATGTTTCACACTGGACTGTCAAATTGGACATATAGCCTAGCCTAATAGATAAAAGAGTTAGGTTAAGACAGTTCTAAGTGACAGTTATCTCCAAACTGCAGGTTCAGGGACAGCAATAACATAGAATAATAATTAACACAGCTTAACACCTGTACCCCAGTTATGGTTAGTGGAATGAGAACAGGATACCCCGTGGAATAAATAAAGGTTTAGGTTCAAAGTTCCGTGATGGCTCCCGATTACGACAAGAAGATTCCCGAGTTCGAAAAGAAGGTTCACGAGTCCGAGAAAGTTACCGAGTCCAACAAGAATTACCGGAAGAAGGCCGGAGAGCACATCGGCTGAAACGTTGTACAGATAACAATGAAAATGAGACAATAGTCCGAATAATCCAAATAATATCAATAAAATAAGGCTACAAGTATAGAGCAACATAAACATGCGGAAGAAACTAGCTTCTATTTTACCTAAGGACTACTATACAGTCCTTGACATCTCATCGGTTGCAACTTAAAATACGCCGAGTAAAAAGATGAAGTTAAATGTGGGGAATTTTGAACACCGCGAAACGTTACGCTTTGTTTGTTGGGAAACGACAAGAAACCACAAGGTTCCGCGTTCGATACTGTCCCTCGCCGAACTAAGCGTATGGTTAGCACAGGAGCTGGTGGTAAGTGTGGCGCTATACCTAAGATGCAAAAACAAATTCCTTGGTCTAGCGCTAGTGAAAAGGGGATAGATACCGTCACTGTCTAGCTGATATCCACTTAAGGCCACCCCGAAGACTTACTTTATATATTGAACAATTTGCGATAGCTCTTAAGAAACATATAAAAAGATATATCAAATGTTATAATAATAGAATCATCGTACTTTGGTATATCCACAGGTCCAGCAATCATTTTATTAGTTATTATACCAGCTATGAAAATCCGGCATCTATTTGTAACACAACGCACAACTTTTTCATTTACCTCTTTTGGTCAATGTGGTTAATCTGTTTTAATTGATGAGGAAAAGAAGAAAAAGAGAAAGAGTTGACAAAAATAAAGAAATAAATTTATGTAATTGCCGATTAAAATCAGAATGAAGACAAATCGGCGAAGGAGAAAGAAAGACAGACAGACAGACAGAGACAGAGACAGTGACAGAGAGATAAAAAAGAGAGAGAGACAGACAGGCAGTCAGACAGACAGACAGACCCAAATACAGAGAGAGAGAGAGAGAGAGAGAGAGAGAGAGAGAGAGAGAGAGAGAGAGAGAGAGACGGACCGTCAGACAGACAGATTTTAAAAAAAAGAGAGACAGACAGACAATCAGACAGACAGACCCAAATAAATACGGAGAGAGAGAGAGAGAGAGAGAGAGAGAGAGAGAGAGAGAGAGAGAGAGAGAGAGAGAGAGAGAGACGGACCGACAGACAGACAGACAGATTTAAAAAAGAGAGACAGACAGACAGACAGACAGACCCAAATACAGAAGAAAAAGAGAGAGAAAGAAGAGAGAGAGAGAGAGAGAGAGAAAGAGAGAGAAAGAAAAAGAAAAAAGAGAGAAAAGGAAGAGAGAGTTGAGAGAGGGAGAAAGAGAGAGACAGACAGACATACAGACGCAAAAATAGAGAGAAAGAGATAGAGGGAGAGAGAAAGAGATAGAGAGAAAGAATAAGGGCAAAAGTGAAAGAGAGTGGGAGATAGACAAACAGACAGACAAAGCAATACATATACAGATATATATAGAGAGTGACATACATACAAATAGACACCCCAAATACACAGAAAGAGAGAGAGAGGGAGATACAGACAGACAGACAGACAGACAGAGTTAAATCCATATTATTAAACTTTCTACACACTGAACTATTTCGCTATCGCTCTTAAGCGAACACGTCAAACGTTTTAATAACTAAATTATCAATCATACTTTAGTATATCCATACGACTTGCAAGTACCGACTAATTATTATACCAGCTATAAAAATCCGGCATCTATCTGTAACCCAACGTCTACCGTTTCTATCCACCTTTTTTTTGGTCAATGTCTCATTTCGATCTGATTATTGACTTAATAATGTCCAAAATTCACTAGATTCATATCACATTGACACAAGCAGTTAACACAACATTCTAAGAGTTGATCCAGTACGCTTGCTGTCATCTTGTGCATCCAAGAGATGCGGTGAAAACTGCAATTAAGCGGTTTTAGAAGTAACTCGTCTGACCAGTTATATAATCAAATTAGCAAATCAACCAGGACAGACGGACAGTAAGGCTGAAAGCGAGAAAACACTTTACAACAAATTGGCGCCATGTTTACCAACGACAAATTGATGCATTAGATCTATAACGAACGCGGCTTTATAGACATAGTAATATTATTTAAACACTGTATAACATTTGAATTAATTATATATATATATATATATATATATATATATATATATATATATATATATATATTATATATAAGAGAGAGAGAGAGAGAGAGAGAGAGAGAGAAGACAGAGAGAGATACAGCTAAAGTACCCGACTAAAAAAATTTAACACCAAGTAAAGTAAGTAAAAGTCGTCGGGCGGCCTAATGTCGGTATGAGCCATACAGCGATGCTCCCCCTTTTACTAGCGCTAGACCAAGGAGATTTTTTTTAACATCTGAGGTGGTGCGCCACACCCACCATCCTTCTTACTAACACACAGATCCCTGTGCTACTCATACGCTGAGTTGGCGAGGGCCGGTATCGAACCAGGAACCTTATGGTTTCTAGCCGAACGCTCTAACGACTGTGCTAGTGGGTAAGAGAGGGTATAAGAGGAACATAATTTATAGAATTTTTTAAAAATGTAATTCTTAACTTGTGAGTGTTTTGAAATACAATTCTATTTTTCAAAAACTGTTTTGTACATAAGAAAAAAACTGTCGTGAGTTGGGTGGGGTGGAGGGTGTGTATGCTGTATTTTTTATTTTTTGTTCATTATTGAATTATATTGCTTAATTATTAAAAATCAAAACCCCAATTTTGTATGTTTCTTAGTTATAAGAATATCACGTAGTATGCGAGATTTCAAATCTTAATGACCTATCATAGGTGAGTTATACATCGACATGTACATAACAAACTTCCTTAT
>CM042158.1:37416351-37438851 GCA_023376005.1 Doryteuthis pealeii | reverse complement strand
CGTTTTTACATTCAGCCAGGTCGTCAAAGAGTTTAGACGTTCTATGAGGTTGGTCTCCCCCCGCGTGATATGGGCTAGATTAAATAAAAAGCTTGATCAAGCAACTAAAATGTCTTGTTAGTTCATTTAATTGAAAAAAAGGTAAAGCCAAGAAGAAGAAGAAAGCAGCCTTTAGTTAAGAAGGAGAAGCAGAAGAATCAACACATAAACAAGTTAGAAAGAAGACTAACGCCTCTCCAAGTAAGTCTCTAATATATATTTGTATATATATTTATATTTATAGTAAAAATTAAAAGAATTTCGAACATTTTCCACGCGCGGGAGCAGGGAAATCGTTAGTATATACCGCTGTCGGAGGGAAATCGTTAGTATATACCGCTGATTAGACTTAATAAAGTCGAAACAGTCTGTACGGTATTCTACACATCGAGCCATCCTTTACTGGGATTACACTTGTCAAGTTCATTTTCTATAAGAAAAGTATCGAATTTTATGCGATACATGCGTTGTAAGTGCCTTCAAGTAAAAATTTAATATATACTTTATCAGCAACGTTTCTAAATAAACAAACATCCAAAAATCTTATTCACTTCGCCGAAGGCATTCGGTCTGTTTGTTGTTATTATTCTCTCAATAGCGCCCCTTACCTATTATGGTAGAGGCGCGTAGCATCGCTTGACAAGCTTAATTTCGCTAGGATGGTCAGCTGTGTACTGTGGCCGAGGCGATAAAAGTGTTTCACTAGTGTTTCACTGCGTCTGCTGAAGTCCCGGTTTCGATTTCTGTCGGAGGGAAATCGTTAGTATATACCGCTGATGAGACTTAATAAAGTCGAAACAGTCTGTACGGTATTGTACACATCGAGCCATCCTTTACTGGGATTACACTTGTCAAGTTCATTTTCTATAAGAAAAGTATCGAATTTTATGCGATACATGCGTTGTAAGTGCCTTCAAGTAAAAATTTAATAATATATATATATATATATTTATTTACTTCCATATATATATATATATATATATATATATATATATATATATATATATATATATATATGGAAGTAAATAACTATTTATATATATGTGGAAATAAAAGCGGCAATATATAGAAAATACAGATACAAATTATTCCAAAAAAGAAGATGAATCTATTTTTCTTGGTAAAGTTGACGTTATAAAATAACGTAATAAAATCTTAAATTTCATTAATGATACAGTTAGTTTACACAACTTATTTTTAGTGTCCTTTATCTTTTTCCGCTACGCTACTCGTTAGCGAATTTTGGTGCATTTGGCTGGTAAACCCGACAGATCCCCACTTCATTATTACTGTCAATTTCGCAAATAATCAAATTTGAAGAAATATTAAACGGACAAAGGTAAAACTTTGTAATCAGGTAATGTCCCCATACCTGCAATTCTGTCGGATGTAGGATTAAGTTGTAATTTCAAGTTATTTATTGAATTTAGATTAAATCAGCATATGGTCAACATATTGGGGCCACCAAATAATTGCCGAATTTGATTCACGGCAGGTACTAGTTTGTGATTTGCATATGCAGACAAACAAGTGCCGAGTAAGTAAAAAATAATAGAAGTTCTTTAGTAAGTAAAAGAGTACTAGTTATATAATAAGTGAAAAAAAAGTACGTGTTCTAAAGTAAGTAAGAAAGCACTAGTTCTAGAGTAAGTAAAAGAAAGTACTACTTGTATAGAAAATATGCAAAGAAATGCCGAAATAAATTTATATCTACACTAAGGTATCCATTTATTCCTTTATTTATGATATATTTATTATATAAATTATTATTATGATATATTTATTTATTTAAAATATATATCTTTAGCGGAGTTTAACAGGTTTGAATTCAGAGTTTTCCTTCTCCTAGACTGGTTGCCTAACCAAGGTTAAAGAGCCCAGTCTGCCCTACTATTTATCCATAGCTGGAGGGAGAGTAGGATTCATACCTTTCCCAAGTGTATTAGCGCAAAGGGAAATGCAATTATATATAATATATATATATATGTGTGTGTGTGTGTGTGTGTGTGTGTGTGTGTGTATAATTAAACAAAAGACACATCTCCTTGATGTGTCTTTTTGATTTTGATTTTAATTTGATTTTTAAATTTGATCTCGTCGTTCGTAACAATTTCTCTCCCCAGACAAGCAAGTCGGATTAATGAGACCAATGTAGTATACAGATTTAAATGTCGCCTAGGAGATTGCAGTCTCCCAGAAAATGAAACCACATACATTGGATTCACCTCAACAACATTGTCACGTCGTCTAACCCTCCATTTAACAGATAATAGCTCTATTTCACAACACCTAAAATTACATTCATGTTCCCACTCTAATTACCGAAATATTCTAACGGAAAATACACACATTCTGCACAAAGAAAAAAATAAACAAAAACTCCAAATACTTGAAGTTCTATACATAAAACAATACAAACCATCCTTAAACAAGATTAATTTCCAATGCAGTACACACATTTTTAAATGCCTATAACACCTTTCTCATCCAATTCTTCTCCTTCCAGCCTCCACATTAATATAATTCTTTAAAAACTGGAGTACATCCCCTGATGATGGCACTTCGAAGTGCCGAAAGTACTCGGGATCTGAATTTTGGTGGATCCATTAATTCCACCCAAACATTAAAAAGTTGGCCAGAAAACTCGAAAAGATCAAAAATAAAATTGTTAAACAGGAGATGTGTCTTTTGTTTAATTCTACATGTATAAATGAAAGAATGCTGCCCAAATACGCGCACTCACACACACACACACACACACACACACACACACACATATAATATATAATATATATATATATATATATATATATATATGTTGAAATATAAATGGGAAGAAAAGATTTATTATTGATATGCTGACACGTGTCTCCACCAAGACGTATCAGCGATTAAGTAGTTAACCAGCCACGTATTCGGGATGTTGATTGGCAGAGGTTGAAACCACGTGACATCGTTTATAAATCCTGTTTATCTAGTGGTGCTTATCCGCCGAATTCTTATTTCTTATGAGTATCGTCAACTTAGCTAAATAATGGCCCATTCTTTTTTACTATAAAAAAGGACACGCTACACAGAAAAATACAATAAGAAAGAAAGAAAGAAAGAAAGAAAGAAAGAAAGAGAGTAGGGGAAATATAGAAAACGCTGGTGAGCGCACGGAAGCGATATATCTAACCTTTTTCGATCGAACATAATGAAAAAATTAAAAGAAGAAAAAATAGAAAAGAAAAAAAGAGTTAGAGAGAGAGAGAGAGAGAGAGAGAGAGAGAGAGAGAGAGAGAGAGAGAGAGAGAGAGAGAGAGAGAGAGAGAGAGAGAGAGAGAGAGGGTTAAATAAAAATTATACTTTTTACATAATGAACTATCTACAATAACTCTTAAGTATGCTGATGACCTTGCACTTCTTGCAGATACACCGGTACAGGCTGAATCACTGCTACATAGCTTAGAGGAGGCAGCAAAGAATATAGGCCTCTATGTGAACTCCAGTAAAAAAGAGTTCATGAGTTTCAAAAATAAAGGAAACATCTCCACACTCAACGGCAAGCCTCTTAAGCCAGTAGAACAATTCATGTACCTAGGTGGTAATATCTCCTCTACAGAGAGTGATGTTAATACACGGATAGCAAAGGCATGGTCAGCCACAAATAGACTATCAGTCATATGGAGGTCTGATCTCCCTGACAAGCTGAAGCGACAGTTCTTCCAGGCTGTGGTTGTGTCGATGCTGTTATATGGCTGCACCACCTGGACCCTAACAAAGCGTCTTGAGAATAAGCTAGATGGAAGCTGCACAAGAATGCTGCGTGCAGTCCTAAATAAGTCGTGGAAACAGCACCCCACAGGGAAACAGCTGTACGGTCACCTGTTCCCCATCTCATAAACTATCCGAGTCAGACAGACAAGGCATGCAGGACACTGCTGGAGAAGCAAGGATGAACTCATAAGCGACGTTCTCCTGTGGAAGCCAACACATGGACATGCAAGTGTGGGGCGCCCAGAAAGGACCTACATTGACTAGTTATGTGAAGATGCGGGCTGCTCCGCAGAGGAGCTCCCAGGTGTAATGAATGATAGAGAAGGTTGGCGAAAGATTGTCATGGATACCCGTGCTGCATGCGTGACATGATGATGATGATGAAAAAGATCAAACTTTGTAATAATTAAATTATTATAAATAGTTAAATAGTGGACCATTTCATTTTTATCATAGAGAAGGAAAGGAAAGATAAAGGACATGCTACACAGAAAAATATAATAACAAAGAAAGAAAGAAAGAAAGAAAGAAAATAGGATAAAGACAGGAAGTGGAAGTGTTCGAACGGAAATGATAACGTTAATCTGTTTCAATCGAGCATAAGGAAAAGATGGAATGAAGGAAGGAAGAAAAAGAAAAAAATGAGAGAGAGAGAGAGAGAGAGAGAGAGAGAGAGAGAGAGAGAGAGAGAGAGAGAGAGAGAGAGATTATTATACTTTTTACATATCAAATTATTTCGCAATAGCTCTGAAGTAAACATATCAAACGTTGTAATAATTAAATTATCAAACACGTGGGAGGTAGATGCAAAAAATTGAGCGGCCTGGCGCCTTAACGTTAAGTAAGGCACGGAGAGGGGTGATGCGGAGAGGAGAGTAGCCTCGACAGCAAAGAGAGCCAGAAAAAGGGAAAATAGACAGCAGCCGCAGAAAACACCACAGTTTGTGTGCATTCAGTGCACCAAAGACTGTCACTCAGGAATTGGCCTGCCGAGTCACTTGCGTAGATGCAGATACATTTTTGGACACTACGCCATCGTCCTTAGTGGACGCAAAGGTGCTAACAACTGTGATTTATACACAGATCCCACTAGTATTTCATATTCTCATATTTAAAATTATTTTCCACAAGCGTGGGTGGGCAGCACCGGGTATCCCTTTTAATATTGCATATTTACTTGAATGATAACGCCATTGAAGTAATCAAGCCACCAGTGCTTCCACAAAGACGACTTCGCCGAGATTATATAGATAATAGTTAATGTTATACTTGCTTTTGATGCTTAGAAACGGTACTATTAACGACACCCACAGCATTTACGAGGAGAATAATGCTAGCAATGAATAATATGGTTAGAGAAATAATTACTACCTTATGACATTGGTGAGAATATTATCTTTACAAAAACTGTAATTAATAACGTGGGTGTTTGTTGTGCTATTTCTAGTGTTTATATATTACAATTTTATTGGTCAGTTTACGGGGAGTGGTTGAGTGTAGTAGACGACCTGGCCAGTGCTGGCCTGGACCAAAGAGTGATGTGGTCGTAAATACAGGAAGGATCAAAAGGAGCTCTTTTAGCTTACATTTGACCAGTCGGCTCCTTTGATCTGACTGACAGATAAATAATATCTTAGGGAAAGATTTCTACCTAAAATTACATCAAAAGACACAACTCCCCAATTACTGGCACGTCGTAGAATTCACTGGGGGGCCTTGATACACTGTGTGTTTGTATCTGATTTACTCGTGGCCAGGAGTTCGTAAATTGTATATAAAAGCCTATTTGATCTAGCGATATATTATAATTGTATATTCCTTACGTGTGGTTAGCAATTATCTATATATAAAACATGTTTCTGGACGCCCTAAGTTTATTTATCTTAGAAACGAGAAGTTTGCAAATGCATGAGGTTGCGCCGTGTCTACTCGTATATAAGTCGAGCTTGCGTATATGTCGACCTTTGGTGTTGAGTCAAGAAATAGTTTATATTTAAGATCCTGAGTGAACAGGTCGACTCCAGCTCTTCAACATTACTGAATTTAATTCATAGTAAGTTAATCCTCTGTCCTATATATAGAGGGGCCGGGTTAGCTCAGTCGGTAGAGCGTTCGGCTAGAAACCACAAGGTTCCTAGTTCGATACCAGCCCTCGCCAACTCAGCGTATGAGTAGCACAGGGATCTGTGCGGTAAAGTAAGGAGCTGATGGTAGGTGTGGCGCTCCACCTCAGATGATAAGATAATCTCCTTGGCCTAGCGCTAGTGAATAGGGGATAGACTCCCTCGCTGACTGGCTGATACCGACATTAGGCCGCCCCGATGACTTTACTTGTGTGTGTGGTGTGTGTGTGTGTGTGTGTGTGTGTATTTGGGCAGCATTTTTTCATTTATGCATGTTGAATTAAAACATCTTCCTGTTTAACAATTTTATTTGTGATTTTTCAAGTTTTCTGGTCAATTTTTTAATATTTGGGTATCCGAGTACACATCAAATTGTTAAACAGGAGATGTGTCTTTTGTTTAATTCAGCATGCACAGACACACACACACACACACACACACACAATATATATATAATATATATATATATATATATATATTATATTAAGAAAGATTGAAAAACACAGGTTTAAATGAGTTAAGTGGTGTGTTTTTTCAATCTTTCTTAATATACTACATACCGTCGGATCCGTTTCCTTTTCTTCACACACACACACACACACACACACACAATATATATATATATATATATATATATATATATATATATAAAGGGTGGCTTACCGGTGAATATGGGCACGATCGTTGAAGGTGCACAGGATCCAGGGGTTAAGTCCGTGATAATAGAAATACAAAGTGCTCAATACAAAGTAGAGCAAATTTATTGAAGAAATGGATACAATAGAAACCTACTCGAGTTTTATCGCTAGAATCATCATCCCTGATGATTCTAGCGATGAAACTCGAGTAGGTTTCTATTGTATCCATTTCTTCAATATATATATATATATATATCAGCATCTTTGCACGACCAGGATGTATCATAACGTCAATTTCTAAACAGGTTTGTGTTCAGAGTTTTCCTTCCCCTAGCTATGTTGTCATACCAAGGCTAAAGAGCTCCAGTGCTCCCTGTTATTTGCCTATTGATGACGGAAGAATAGTTATAATCACACCTATCCTATTCTGATGTTCTAGGGAATGTGAAGTACTCCTTTAGCACCATTGATCCCAGGTAAACTCTGACCCAGAGTGGTAGTAACTCTTCGAGTCTCAGCAATATGTTAAATATAAAAATGAGTTAAAAATGTGTTTAAAAAAACATACTATCATGAATAAATAAAACCAAACGACTTTGACATAAAATAACTCAACAAGGGTTTACATGCCGTAAATCCAACCAACCAACAGAAAAGTGTGTATTCCCTAGCATACGTGGATTCGGCAACAAATCCAGCGACTCAGGCATACGTATTTATTCTTTAACGCAATCGCACATTCGTCTTTTGGCTGGATCACATGGACGCGTATATATATATGTATATATATATATATATATATATATATATATATATATATATATATATTATGTGTGTGTGTGTGTGTGTGTGTGTGTGTGTGTGTATACACGGAGCCTCGTCGTTTCTATGTCTTCCGTTGGCTGTAAAGCCATGTCTCTGTTACCAACGAATCACAGTCATTGCTTTTAACAACTTTCTTACATTAATAAAATAGCGAAGCCAAATAAAAGCCGTGTGAAAAAGAGAAGCATCCTTAAAACAATTTTTCCTCCCATTTAGACTTGACACAGAACTAATGATATATTAACTGCGTTTCTTTTGCTGGAGGTCTGTGTGAGTAAAACAAGGAAGCCAGAAAAGTTCCAGGTCCAACAACGACGACGATGGCAATAGAGGCTTCGTGCGGAGGGGAAACGCGTTGAGTGTTGAGAGTCATTTTCGAAATGGGGAAACGTACGTTTGTTATGAAGAGAAGGTTTTGGAAAAGAGTAAGAGTTAAAGCGGGAGAGAGTCAGGATTTAAAGGTGAAAAAGGCGGGGAAAAGGAAAGAAACGAGAGAATCTTTTGAAAAACAAAAGGAAGGATGAAATAATCAAGAAAAAAGGAAGTGTATAAATATAGAAAGGGTTAAAACTGAAGTACGAATGAAATGCTATGGCGAAAAGGAAATGAAAGAAAAGGAAGTGAACGAAGAGGAAATGAAAAAATAGAGAACAAAGAAATAGAAATAGATATATGGGATAAAGATATAAATGAAAGAGATAATTAAAAAAGAAACAAGCTGAGATACAATAATAAAATAGAAAGGGGAAGGGAAGTACAAGAAAAAGGGATAGATAGAGGTATAAAGACATATAAGAAAAACTATAGGAAGGGAGGGAGAAGTGAAAAAAAGAATAAAGAACAAAGAAATAAAACTAGATATATGGGACAAAGAAATAAAACAAAGAGATCGTAATAAAAAACAAGCAGACAGGGATACAATGATAAAAAGGGGGAGAGATGTAAAAGAAAGAAAAAGAAAGATGATAGATATATAGATAGATAGATAGATAGATAGATAGATAGATAGATAGATAGAAAGACTTACAAGAAATATAGATAGAAAGAATTACAAAGAACAAAATATAGGAAAGGAAAGAAGAGAGAAAGAACAAAATAATTAAATAAATAAATGAAAACCTAGAAATAAATAAAAGCAAAAGGAAGAAAGGAAGGAAAGACGGAAGGAGGTAAAGAAAGAAGGAAGGAGAGAAATACGAAATTAAGAAATAAATAAATACGTGAATATAAAAATAAAAAAGAGATACGAAAGAATGAAAAAGCTATAAGTAAAGACAAAAGGCCTGAAGAAAAAAAAATGAAACTTAGAAATAAAGAAAGAAAGAACAAAGAAAAAATAGATATACAGGATTAAAAAAGAAATGAAAAAATATAATTTCAGCGGGTGTGGAGGTGGGGAAATAGGAATACAAAAAGAAAAACAAGCAGGGTTAAAATTTAAAAAAAGGGGACGTTGAGTAAGAGAAAGAAAGGTATATAGAAAGCACCACAAACAAAGAAGAATATAATATAAGGAGGGAGGGAGGGGAGAAGATAAAGAGGAAATAGAAAGAAAGAAAGAAGAAAGAATGAAAGAAAGAAAGAAAGAAAAAAAACAACTAGAATGAAATAGAGACAGAAATAGGAAGGAAGGAATGAGATAAATAGTGTAAAAGAAAGAGAGAAAAAAAGTATGAAAATTTGAAAAACTTGAAATAAAGAAAAGAAAAAGGAAGGGCAGAAGGAAGGGGGGAAGGACAATAAGAAAGAGAGAGATAGAAAAGTGAGGGAGAAATATATAAAGAAGGAATACAAAAGAATGAGAAAACAAAAGTCAAGAAAGAATGAATGAAAGAACGAAACATGAAACTGAGAAAGAAAAAAAGAAAAGGAAAAAAATAAATAATGTTAGAAAAGAAAAAAAGCGAATGAAATGAAAAACCAAAAGTAAAGAAAAGCAAGGGATAGGAAGGACGGAAAGAGGGAGGGAAATTAATGAGAATGTGAATGAAATGCAAGAGAATGTAATTGACATGAAAGAGAGGGTGAATGAAATGAAAGAAAGAGTGAATAAAATCAAAGAGAGTTTGAATGAAATAAAAGTGAATGTGAATGAAATGAAAGTGGCTGAATAAAATGAAAGAATGAGTGTATGAAATTAAAGAGAGGGTGCTAAATAAATTCGAAAGCAATTCAATCCCTAAAAAAGGAAGACGATATAAAATACTTAACAGACTGAGATGAAAAATTGAAGTCGGAAATAGAAAATCTACATATTTGGGCAAGTCACATGACGCAATTAAAAACAAATGAAATGATTTATTTTGAAAAGTCATAACAAAGAAAAATAGAGGGATGAAAAAAAAAGAAGAAAACAAGAAATTAAGAAAGAAAGGAAAACAACCAGAATGGAAAGATAACAAAGGCATGAAGAAAGGAAGGAATGAAGTAAGTAAGGAAGGAAGGACGGAAGGAAGGAAGGAAGGACGGAAAAAGAAACTAAGAAAGAAAAAGGAATAAATGAAGACCTTGGGAGAAAGACAAAATAAGAAAGAAAGAAAGAAAGAATGAAGGAAAGAAAGAAAGAAAGAAAAACAACTAAAATGGAAAGAATAACAAAAGACATGAAGGAAGGAAGGAAGGAAGGAAGGAAGGAATAAGGAAAAAAGGAAATAATAAAGAAAGGAAGAAATAAATAAAGACCCAGAAAGAAAGACAAAATAGAAAGAATGGGAAGAAAGAAAGAAAGAAAGAAAGAAAAACAACTAAAATGGAAAGAATAACAAAAGACATGAAGAAAGGAAGGAAGGAAGGAAGGAGGAAAAAGGGAATAATAAGGAAAGAAATAAATAAATAAAGACCCAGAAAGAAAGATAAAATAGTAAGAATGAAAAGAAAGAACAAAAGAAAGAAAGAAAGAAAGAAAGAAAGAAAGGAAAACAACTAAAATGGAAAGAATAACAAAAGACAGGAAGGAAGGAAGGAAGGAAGGAAGGAAGGAAAAAGAAAATAAGAAAGAAAGGAAGAAATAAATAAAGACCTAGAAAGAATGACAAAATAGAAAGGAAGGAAAAAAGAAAAAAAGAAGAAAGAATTTTTTTTTTTTAAATAAGCAAAGAAGAATAGCAGGATGAAGTGAAAATCTATGATGAAGACATGAAATATTTATAAAAAAATATTAAAGGAATAAAAGGAAAATGTGAGACAGAAAGGTTAACAGTAACGAAAACACTCAGGAGGGAAATATAGCATGAAAGAACTGATTGGGAAATTAAAGAAAGAGATAATGAAAGAAGGAAAGAAGGAAAGAAGGAAGGAAAGTAGAAAAGAAAAACACATTGACTGGAAAGAATAACAAAAAAAAAGGAAGGAAGGAATGAAGGAAAGAAGAAATGGAGGAAGAAAAGGAAACTAAGAAGAAGGAAAAAGAAAGAAAGAAAGAAAGAAAGAAAGAAAGAAAAGAAGAAAGAAAGAAAAGAAGAAAGAAATATGGAACTAGAAAGAAGGAGAAAATAGGTTGGAGGTAAAGAAAGAAATACAACTAGAATGGAAAGAAAAACAAAAGATATGACGGAAGGTGGGATGGAATGAATGAAGGAAGGAGAGAAGTAGGAAATTAAGACAGAAAGAGAGGAAGAAAGAAAAAATAAAGAAACAAATAAAGAACTAGAAAGAAGGATAAAATACGAAGGAAGAGAGAAAGGAAGGAAAGAAAGAAACAACTAGAAGAAAAGAAGGACAGAAGATAGAAAGCAAGTGAGGAGAGAGAAAAAGAAAGAAAGAAAATTCAGATGGAAAGAAGAACAAAATAGAGGAAGGAAATACATATATAAGAAAGAAGTAAAGAAAGAAAGAAAGGAAGGAAGAAAGAAAGAAAGAAAGGAAGAAAGAAAGAGTGAGTACAACAAAAATCTATAAAGAATGTAAGAGGGAACAAAAGAAAAAGAAAAACATGACTAAAGTTAAGAAAGAAAGTAAAGCCTAATATCACCATGAACAAATAATGAATAAATTAATAATAGATATTAAGTGAAGAATGTCTTGAAGAAGAAGTCTAAGAATCCCTATTGAAGAGGTTTTAGCGTTGTATAGAAAAGGGCAAGATCAGAGGTTGCTCTGTAGTCGTAGGGTTGCACAGGTTCCCATATCAAATCACAGGAAACTCTTAGGTGTGTGATTCCCAGGGTGAGAGGCCAATTCTAATGTTGTGAGACAAAAATCGCCTTATTTCTGATTCCTACAATCGAAGAGAATGCAATTTCAACGTAGAATGAGGAAAAACTGTCTCGTTACCATTTCTTTTCTTTTTCTTCCTCTTACTTTTTCTTCTATTTATTTTTGTATTTTATGTATTTTTTTTTTCTTTTTGTTTTTTTTCTTGCAATAGCAATGTTTTTGTTTTGTTTGTTTTTATTTTTATTTATTTTTTATTAGTTCTGCATGTGCGTCTACGTCGATCCTATGCACATCAACAGAAAATGAAAATGCCGATAATTTTAATTAAGTGACTTAGAAACTAAGATGACTTCCCCACTTCTTGGTTTTCGCAAAGAAGACCTTTTTCTATTTATTTATTTTTTTTTTCTTCTGTATTTTCTATTTTTTTCTATCTTCTTTTCTGTTTTTATTATATTTGTTTGCAAATAAATACACATGAGTATTGATACATTACACAAAAATCAATACGTTTCTCTTTCCTGCCAACAACACTTACTGTGTTCCTTCTCGTTTTTCCGAAGTTCAAGTATCTAGAAATCAATAACAAATGGAAATTTATATTGATTAGCACATCTTTTACGCGTCTTGCACGTAACTACAAGAGAAATGTGTGCGTGTGTTTTTTTTATTTTTATTTTAATATACAAGAAATGAAGGTACTCGTGTCATTTTTCATGTACTGTTCTTTGCAAACAGATATTTTATTAGATACTGCTTAATTTCATTTTTGATTCAGGCATTAAAAATTCTTAAAGACAAATTTTTGCCCTGAATGCTCTATTTTAATATTAGGGCGGTTATTCAAAAACACTCAGGAGATTAAAAAATATGGCGCGGTGTCTTTTTAAAGAGGGTGGGAAAGCGAGCGAATGTGTGTAACCTCGATTCTAAATGTTATGCATAGTATTTTTAAGTACACTTGAAAAAACGAGTATATGTTTGGAAGTTTAAGAAGTGAAAGATAACTATCTATAAATTGGTTGGTTGGATGGTTTGGTGGGTGGGTGGATTTTACGGCATGGCAAACCTTGTGGGGTTATTTTATGCCAAAGACGTTTTGTCTTGATGGTTATACAAATTAATTTAAAAGACATTTTTTAATACTCATTTCTTTCTTCTATTTAAGACGTACAAAGTGTGTCAAAAGTATTGAGATTTTTTGTACTTTTTGATACACCTTGTATTCTGAAAAACTTAATGAATGGAACGTTATTTTTTTACAGAATACAAGGTGTGTCAAAAATACAAAAAATCACGATATTCTTTGACACACCTATATATGACCAAAACCGGCACTACCACTGCGGGACATAGTTGATCTGGGAGAATAGCAATAGAAATGCACTCCAAATTTTTCAAAGTTCAAAGTTCAAGAATTGGAACTGCATCTTCAGATAGAGTTTAACATCATACACAGGACTACGACCCTCAGCAACCGCTTTTTGGCACATAAAAAAGGTAGGGTCTTGCCATAATGTCAATAGTGCCTGGACAATCCTATAAGTTCTAGGGCTTGACGTGACCAGCTAATTTAGCGGAGGGGCCCTCTCTGACCACCCGTCTAGCCTAAGTAAGGGCCAACTTGGCTTGTTGCGTGTCATGGACTGTTCAGCTACTAGGATTCCATTCTTAAGCATCTCGAGTCACCACCCATGACTAACAGCTGGCCGTATTTGAGGGTCTTAGTCCTCTGTAGAGGTGCAGTCTGTGTATATTAAAGCCATAGCCAGAATTGGAACTTCAACATCAGAGTTTATCATCATATACAGGACACTAGAGCCCCAGCCTCCGCCATCTAGCACATATATGATAAAAGGGGTTGGAACCTGCCCTAAGGGAAATAGGATTGGGATAATCATATAGATACTAGGGATTGATATGACCCACCGATTGATCGTAGGGAACTTCTCTGACCGACCGTCCAGCCACAGTAAGGTTCAATGTGGAGCGTTCAGCCCTAGTCGATCCCATTTTCACCGACTATTGCTACTTAGTATAGATCAGGTGGTAGATCAGACGTCTATGGTTCTGAGTTCGAAATTGGTGCTGGCCAACTCAGCACAGGAGTAGCTCATATTTGGTAATCTTATATCTGCGGTAAAGTGAGGAGCTGATGGTAGGTATATCGCTCGATCTCAGCAAATCAATCTTCCTAATGTACCGCTAGCGAAAAGGGGGTAGACCCCTCACTGTCCGGTTGATACCGACAACGGGCCACCCCACCAATTTTTATATTCTGTATGACACGAGGTCGATTGAAGAAGTTGGACTAAGAAAACCTTCGAAATGAGAAGAACCGACTTAATCCCCCCCCAAAAAAGGAACTCCCAACAATTTTAGAACATCAATGGAACATTGACAAAAGTCTAATCCAAGTAACCCGAATATTGGTCTATGTCAACAAATGTAGGCTAGATCAGACCCAGCTCTAAACAAAAGAAAAGAATCCACCCGGCTGTTTTAAAGAGGTGACATGATCACTGTAATGATGGTAGTCGGTGCATGTTGGAGACTTTGATGGGCCTGACAATTGAAATCATCTTTTCCTTGGTTCCATTAACACTGTTGTATACTCGGTTATTCAACTCCATGTCAATCAGCAGAAAACTAAATTCCACCGAATAAAATTATTACTATTATTATAATTATTATTGGTGTTGTTGTTGTTGTTGTTCCATGTGGCTTGTTCACACCAGTGTAAGCTGATGGTATTTCATTAAAGTCTGAGTGACAACAAGTCTCCTCATGTCTCCTAGACTCTTCTGGGTATTCTAACCAATCTCGACAATTCTGTTATCTGGATGGTCTCAATTAATCCTCTAATTTCCAGTTCTTATAGTCAGTTTTTTAAACTTTTGAGGACCATAACAAGTTCACCAACTACGAATGGTATCACTTTCCTCCTTATATTCCACAGTTTTTTTTTCAATTCTTTAGCAAAATCCAGATATTTGTCCAACTTTTCGTTTTCTTTCATCTTCATCCTTTGATCTGTAGGAGCAGCAGAATGAACCAATTGAAAAGTTCTCTTTTTATTGTTATTATTAATTTGATACTCATATTTTCGGTAACTACCTACCTAATCAAAAAAAACAAAAAAAAAAAAAAGAAAAAACAAAACTGCTACCAAGTTTCGCACATCAATGGAAAATTGACAAAAGTCGAATGTAGCCAACCCGGAAACCCAAATATTTTTCTGTTCCAACCAATGTAAGCTAAATCAGACCTAGTATTAAATCAAAAGAAAAGAAGCCACGTGGCTTTTTTAAAGAGGCGACATCATCACCGTATTGAGGCTTGTCGGGTGCATCATATTTGTGAGTCCATTAAAACCGTCGTGTACTCGGTTATGCAAATACTTGACAATCAGCAGAATGTTAAGTACACCAAATAAAACAAGCAATTATTATTATTATTCCTTTTGAGTTTTACATTAGCATTAGCTGATGGCCTTTCACTGGAGTCTGAGTGACAGCAAGTCTACTCAGGACTCTTCTGAGTATTCTGTCAGATTGCAGCAATGCAGTGTTCTGGATGGTATCAATCCTTCCTCTGATTTCCAAACTTTCCAAACCCTTTTCCAATCATTTTGGGACCGTTCCAAGCTCACCAACTACAATTGGTATCACATTGACTTTCATATTCCATAACTTTTTCAGTTCTCTGGCAAGGTCCAGATATTTGTCCATTTTTTTTTTCATTTTACTTTAACTTCACCCTGTGATCTGCTCGAACTGCAAAATCCACCAGTTTACAAGTTCTTTCTTTTTTGTTTATCAACACTAGGTCTGGTCCTCTTGCTGGGATAAGGTGATCCGTTTTTATTTCAAAGTCCCAGAGAATTTTATGTGTTTTGTTTTCAAGAACAGATTCTGGTTTATGCATATACCATTTTGGTGTATGGTCAAAATTAAATTTTTTGCATAATTCCCAGTGGATCACCTTCCCAACCCAGTCGTGTCTAGTTTTGTACTCCCGTTGTGCTAGTTTGCTACATTCGCAGAGTACATGGTTTACAGTCTCATCTCTATTACCGCAAAGTCTACATTTACTATTTTGTTGGGTCTTATCAATTTTAGTTTTGATATAGTTTATTATTATTATTATTATTATTATTATTATTATTTACTCCTTTTGAGTTTTCACATCAGCATTAGCTGATGGTCTTTCACTGGAGTCGCAGTGACAGCATGTCTCCTTTGTTGTTGTTTTTATTGCAGGAACGATAGAATGTATCAGTTGAAAATTCTCTCTTTCTTGTTATTCTAATCATCGTATTTTCGGCGACTGTTAGTATTTAGTATATTCTGTATGACACGAGGTCGTTTGAGGAAGGTGGACTAATAAAACCTTCCAAATGAGAAGAACCTACCTAATTCCCCCCACAAAAAAAAAGAACTCCCGACAAGTTTGGAACATCAATGGAAAATTAACAAAAGTCTAATGTAGTCATCCCCAGTAACCCGAATATTTTTCTGTGCCAACAAATGTAGGCTAGATCAGACCCAGCCTTAAACAAAAGAAAAGAATCCACCCGGTTGTTTTAAAGAGGCGAAAATCATCACTGTAATGATGCTAGTCTGGTGCATGTTGGAGACTTTGATGGGCCTGATAATTAACATCATCCTTTCCTGGGTTCCATTAACACCGTTGTGTACTCTGTTATGCAACTCCATATCAATCAGCAGAAAACTAAATTCTGCCCTATAAAATAAACAAAACAAACCACAGTGGGAGACTGACTGATTGATACAGTAACCGATTTACTCCATCCAATCAAAGTGCGAGTGATTATCATCGTACGAAATGGATGCGACGACTCTTGTTGATATGCTGTACGAGGGCGTTTAGGGTTCACTTTGTGCCAATGCCCTAAATAAATGCTCGAATCCATCAGGCCCTCCGAGCTCAGGGGGAATTGTAGGTTGGTTACTTGGGTTTTAAGGTATGTCAACCCTTGTTGGGTTATTTCATGCTGAATATGTTTTATTTATTCATTCCTCGTGGGGATTCAGTTTTTTAAAACCCTTTTTTTCAAACTGTTTTTTTCTATTTAACCCGTAGATGGGACTCTAACAGGTATTACCACTCAGGGCTAAAGTGTACCTGGGAGTGATGTGGAAACGGGGTACGCCATACTCATCAGAGCTGAAAAATCGAATTAGCTGCGGTAAATAGCAAGACAGAATGGGTTATTTACGCTTTGATAAATCAACCGCTTTGGCGATAACGAGATATTCCACATTATATGCAGTAAATAGCAGGACAGAGTGGGTTATTTACTCTTTGATAAGGCAACTGGTATAGGAGAAATAAACTGTGAATTCAAACCAGCTTCACTACACTTACAAATTTGGTTGGGTAGATACTCTATTCAATCAAGAAGACTGAATCTGAACAAGGAAATGTATTCATATTTTCTGAATTTTTCCCCTGAAAATTATAGAATCAAGCCCAGCATGTATTGTTCGGTTGTGAGATAGGAGGTAAGTGGCCGTGCAGGTATTATATTCTACAGTGCTGTGAAAAAGAATAAGTTCCCAACTTAGAATGTGTGCAGATTTTCAAATCCCACACGGAGAGTGAAGCAATGCACAACGAGCTAGCTGGTGTGCTGACAGATTGTGCATTGCTAGTGCGATATTAATTTTATTTTCTTTCTTTCTAAATCTTTCTTTCTTTCTTAGTTTCTTTTTCTCTCCTTCCTTCCTTCCTTCCTTCAATCCTTCATGTCTTTTGTTATCATTTCTATTCTAGCTGTTTTCCTTTCTTTCTTTCTTTCTTTCTTTCTTTCTTTTTTCTTTGTTATCTATTTCTTCCTTCCTATTTTGTCTTTCTTTCTATGTCTTTATTTATTTCTTCCTTTCTTTCTTAGTTTCTTTTTTCTTCTCTCCTTCTTTCCTTCTTTCCTTCATTTCTACTTGCAATCTATTACCTGAGTGTCAGACTGAGCAGAGCTTAGTAAATGATATCAAACAATCACGTGATATAATGATTTGTGAGTTAAGCTAGAAGACTATTTTCACTTGTATGCAAACTCCGTCCTTGGACCAAATCAAGTATAGCTTTGTAAGTGGGTACACTTCCAAATGGTGCATTGGTTATTAAACTAGACCAACAGATCGATTCAAATTTTATTTTTTTCTGAGAGCCCCATATATCTGGCCTTGCGAAAGCCTAGTTAATTAGTTACTTGAATTTTACGGCATGTCAACCCTAGTTGGGTTATTTTATGCCGAAGAGGTTTTGTTTATTCATCCTCGATGGGTACTGAATTTCTTTTAAAACTCTTTTATTTATTCCAAAGATGAGACCCTAAGAGGCAGAGATGCTGAATAGAGACGCTGATCTCTGACGCATTAAAATATGAAAGGACGCAGAAAAATCGTATCTATGCATCCCAGTGATTTTTTTCTTCCCCCACCATTTCCGGGTAATTGTAAATACATTTCAATATTTTCTTGGAAACGAATAGAGACGCTGATCTCTGACGCATTAAAATATGAAAGGACGCAGAAAAATCTTATCTATGCATCCCAGTGATTTTTTCTTCCCCTACCATTTCCGGGTAATTGTAAATACATTTCAATATTTTCTTGGAAACAAATTACACTGTATGGTGTACAAGGTAGGGGTCATACGGCTTTGGTTGTTTATACATAAAAACTCTGCAATTCGTTAAGAAAGTTTTGTTGGGACCCATCAAATTTTCCCGGTAACTCATTGAAATCAAATCCGTGCGTCCCAGGACGCACTAAGTTAAAAAAGCTATCAGCATCACTGAACAGGTACTACCACTCCGGGTTGGAATGGATCAGGGACTAATGGTGATGAAGGGGTACTCCACTTTCTTCAGAGCTCCAGTATTGTGCCATGGTTCAAGCTAGTAGTGTATTTAAGGGAGGGGCACTTATTTAGCAAACAGTGACCAAAGTTAGCGCATTAAGTCTTAGATGACCAATCATCAAAACACTATGACATTGTAATGCTCATGGCAAACCACCGCCTCCCCATCACTTCTATTTCCGCAGCTAATGGCCGAAAGTTGCCAGAATAATGCAATAAGGATTCGCCTTGGTCTTGGCAATGTAGTCACAATGACGCTGAAGCACATCAATGAAGTTTAAAGCCATTCATATTCTTAATAGTATCAAGGAAACATTGATCCTTGAAAAGGCGAGATCAAGAAGGAAGGGGACACCATTTGAACGCTTCAAATGAACGGTAATGGGAAATGCGTCGAATAGAAGGCTGATCACGCTGCCATTTGGGGGTCAGCTGCAAAATAAACATCAGGGTCGTTGGTCTAAATGGAACCAGTTATCAGGCACAGCTTCGACCTTGAATAGTATCAAGATTTCTTAAAGTATTTCAAGAGAAAATAATTCAAAATATACAGATAGATTTATGTTCTTTTATATTTCTGATACAACGAACAATCCTTATTATACACTACAATAAATAACAACTTAACACCAATAATGTATAAATCCTTTTTAACTATTTAAATTTAAGAGAAAATAATATTACAAAAATATACTGGTAATTTGTTTCTTTTATGTTTCTGAGATAACGAAGTACTCAGAAGGCTTACGACTGCTTAATTTTCAGCGTTATTTAGAATTTACTAGTTTGTTTTGTTTTACGGCATATCAACCTCGGTGGGTCATTTAATGCCGACTAAGTTTTGAAATGAATTCATTCTTGATGGATACTCAATTTTTTTTATAAACAGATTTTTCTATTTAACCCATAGATGGGACCCTAAAAAGTACTACCACACCAGGTCAGAGTGGACCTGGGAGTAATGCTGATGAAGTGGCGCTCTACATCCCCGAAACCGCCAGAACTGGAACCTCATCATCAGATAGAGTTTAACATCATTTCTGGGACATGAAGATCCTCAGCCATAGCCTTCTAGCACGTATATGATAAAAAAGGTTGGAGTTTGCCATAAGGGCAATAGGGTTGGGACAATCATATAGGTGCTAGGGCTTGACGTAACTAGCCGATTGATCAGAGAGGGCTTCTCCGATCATCCGTCTAGCCCAAGTAAGGGCCTAAGTGGAATGTAGCATAAGTGTTGATTAGTCTAGCACAAAAGCTTCAAGTTGCTTTCAGTACCTGCTACTACTAACACGTCAACCATATAAGTATTCATTTGTCTTGTTGCTGCTTAACTTTGATGATCCATTGGGAACTGTTGCTCGACCATAATTCAGTCTTTCTGTGACTAAGGGAATTTTTAAAAAAAGATGTCTGTCGCAATCAGCAACACTATTCAATCCACAATGGTATATTATCCTCAGTCCATATGTATCTTGGGCAGGATGTGACAAAAGACCAATTTTCAGCGGAGTAAAGCTGGTTTTAGTTCAGACTTTTAAGTTTGGCTGCCTAATGGATGAAATAGAAGTGGCGGAACACCGTGTATGATAACATGTTAACACAACAAATGTATAAACCTTTTTTTAACCCAAAGAAGATTGCAGTATGGACAATATGTGTGTAGTTTACAGGACGTGAGAATGGGTAATTTTAACAAATCCATTGTACAACATATATCTGAAACATATCATAATTCTATTTTTAATCATGTTAAGATGTTAGCTTATATCCACTACTAAAGGCTGAGATAAAATTTTGATTCCGGTGTTACTGAATGTTTGTCCTCCTTGAACTAACGTCCAGATTTAAAAAAAAAAAAATCACCTATTGTTACGTTGCGATATGGTCACAGTACCAAAAGCGATATATGTAGTAGTCGGCTACTACCGACTACTGGACTTCAATAAACAACAGATACGTATATACAAAAAATATTTCTCTTCGGTGTGTGGTAGAGCTTCACAATGAAAATGCCGGTGGCTGGCGAAAACGGCGACGAGTGTTCACCGTGGAAAATGCCCGAGGGTTGACGGGAGACGACGTTATCTTCTCGGCTGCCACTGGGATCTGTCTGTCTGTCGGCTCGACCCTCTGGCTTTTATATTGACAACACGCCTACGAATCTTTATCTTTTGATCTGGTTTTTACATCTGATAACGGACATTTGTTATATATTTCTTTATCTTCTCCCTGCTTCCTTGACCGCAAAACCTCTCTTCCGCTTTCTCTTTCTTTTGAAATATATATATTTCTCTTTCTCTTTGTCCCTCTGTCGGAAGCTTCCTTTTCCGGGCGAGGACAATACAACTCTGTCTTAGGTAACTTTGTTCTAAAAAGCTATAATATATCGGTTTTTAGATAGTTGTTTCTCCACTGTCCAAAATATATCTGAAACATATCATAATTTTGATTTTAATCATGTTAAGATGTTAGCTCATATCCACTACTAAAGGCTGAGACAAATTTTTGATTGGTTTAGGGCAAAGAAAATTGATCTGAACATTTTATGCCTTTTCTCATTGGATTTTAATTGATTTTGAAAAACAAACAAACAAAAAAAAACAATTTAGCTTTTGCTTGCATTTAAACTTGTTTACTATTTTAATCTACCTCACTTTAATGTATAGATTTGAGTTTGGTTTGTGGTTCATTTCAATGTTAATGTTATTAATGAAATTACATTCCCCAAGTTGATCTATGATTGCAGTTGGTTGGTCGAAAAGGTAAATGGTTTAACGGAAATCTTATTACCTCACATCTGCTGTTCATGCTAATTATCTCACTGCTCCCGATTTGCTATATCAGTTTAGAGAGAGACAAAGGGAGATAACTTTGATTTATCAAAATAGTAGGTCCACTTTCATTTAGAAAACATTATTTTTTTCTATTTCAATCAGAAAATGACCTAATTTGCTATTTTTTAATCAATTGTATATTTTATTTTTCTAATCATTTATGTGGGTTTAAAGCGTCATTTTTTTTGTTTTTGTTTTGTGAATTAAACAAATTTTTATTTATCAATGATGAATTTTTCCACAAACTGTATTTGTTGGGTAACTTCATTCCACAAATTTTATGGGATGAATTTTTCTATTTATTTGATTTTTTTTTTTTTTTTTGATTCCGGTGCTTATCTGAGTTTGTCCTCTTTGAATCAACGTCCAGTTTTTTTTTAACTTATCACCTATCTTAGGTAAATTTGTTTTACATACTGAACAACCTAACGTCCAAGCCGTGATTTCTGTCAGGGTTTTCTCCCTTAGCCATTTCCTAGCCAGAGGATACCCACAAGGCAGTGGAGGTTATTTAGATTATCATGCGCTTGGATACCAACAAAGTTATTTCTATGTTCTCGCGTTAATGTGCTAGATGGCCATTGAGCGAGAAGCTTCCTCCGCCCTTTAACAGGTTTTAGATTTTTGTCCTGCTGGGTGTCTAGCCATCCTCCTCACCAGGCAAACTTGGTTTAGTCGCCGATGATCCGACTATAAAGCAGGTAGTACGGGATTACATAATACCCATAGCACTTAAAACATACATGTAACAATTATAGACTGAACTTGCACAAAGGTGTCAAAATTAGGGTGACCCAGAAAAAAACAGAACCGACAAATTTTATAATAAAACTGTTAATTTTAACTATGGAGCTCTAGGGTTAGGGTTTAGGTTTAGGGTTAGGATTGGCGTTAGGATTGGGGTTTAAGGTTAGTTTAATGGGAAAATGAATAAATAATTTGGATTTTGCTTTTTCTGGGTTACCCTGTATATCCAGAAAAAACAGAAGCCACAAATTTTGTAATAAAACTGTTAATTTTAACTAGGGGGGGTTAGGGTTAGAGTTAGGGGTTAGGCCTAGGCTTAGGGGTTAGGTTTAGGGTTGGGTTTGGGGTTTAAGGTTAGTTTGATAGGAAAATAATAAATAATTTGGGTTCTGTTTTTTGTGGGTCACACTAATGTTGACACCTATGTGCAAGTTCAGCCCAATAATATGTGTTAAACTGAAAATTGTCCACCAGCTTCTCCTTCTCTTT
>CM042158.1:37398851-37411351 GCA_023376005.1 Doryteuthis pealeii | reverse complement strand
AAGAAGGCTGATCAACGCTGCCATTTGGGGGGCAGCTGTGATAAATAAACATCCAGGGTCGTGGTCTAAAAGGAACCAGTTATCAGGCCAGCTTCGACCTGAATAGCTATCAAGATTTCTTAAAAGTATTTCAAGAGAAAATAATTCAAAATATACAGATTAGATTTAATGCTCTTTTATATTTCTGATACATACGAACAACTTTATTATACACTAATAAACAACATAAATAAACTACCCACATAATGTATAAAATCCTTTTTAATTACTTTATAATTTAAGAGATAATAATATACAAAAATATACTGGTAATTTGTTTCTTTTATGTTCTGAGATAACGAGTACCAAAGCTTACTCTTAATTTTCAGCGTTAATTTCAGAAAATTACTGTGTTTGTTCTTGTTTTACGGCAATCAACCTCGGGTATTTGACTAAGTTTGAATCATTTTGAATGCCATTTTAAACTTTCTAAAGATGGGCCCAAAAGTCTACACCGGTCGAGGAGCGAAGTATGATAATCGCTCATCATCTGCCAGCTGGATAACTGCACATCAGTATGTTTGTAAATCATTATTGAGACATGAAATCCTCAGCCATAGCCATTCTGCGAGTATAATGATAAAAAGGTTGCCGAGTTTTTGCCATAAGGCAATAGGGTTGGGACAATTATATAGGTGCATGGTTTGACGTAACTAGCCGATTGATCAGAGAGGGGCTCTCATCATCCGTCTAGCCCAAGTAAGGGCCCTAAGTGAATGAGCAAAGTGTTTGATTAGTTCTAGCACAATAGCCTCAAGTTTGCTTCATACCTTCACTCACTAACACGTCAACGCTATAAGCTATCAGTCTTGTCTTGTTAGCAGCTTAACTTTTTGATGACCATTGGGACTGGTTTGTCTGCGACCATAATTCAATCTTTCTGTACTAAGAGAATTTATAAAAAACGATGTCTGTCGCAATCAGCAACACTATTCAAGTCCACAATGGATATTATCCTCAGTCCATATGTATCTGTGGGCAGGATGTATTGACAAAGGACCAATTTTCATAAGCGGAGTAAAGCTGTGTTTAGTTCAGACGTTTAAGTTTGGCTGCCTAAATGATGAAATAGAGATGGCGAAACACCGTGTATGATAACATAACACAACACAATGTATAAAAAAATCCTTTTACCAAAGAGATTCAGATATGGACACTATGTGTATTTACAGAACGTGAGAATTTGGTAAAGTTTAAACAAATCCATTGTACAACATATATCTGAAACATATCTAATTTCTATTTTAATCATTAAGATGTCAGCTATATCCACTACTAAAGGTGAGATTAAATATTTTGATTCCCGGTGCTTATGAATTGTTGTCCTTCTCTGACAACGCCAGCTTAATTAAAAAAACAAGCACCTATTGTTACGTTCGATATGGTCACAGTAACAAAACGATATATGTAGTAGTCGCCTTACTGCGAGACTATGGGACTTCAATAAACACAGATACGTATATACAAAAATAACTCTTATTTCTCTTCGGTTAGTGGTAGAGCCTTCACATGAACACTGCCGCGTGGCTGGCGAAACGGCGCAGTGTTCACCGTGGAAAATGCCCGAGGGTTGAACGGAGACGACGTTATCTTCTCGGGCCGACTGAATCGTCGTTGTCCGGCTCGACCCTCTGGCTTTTTATATGACATAACGCCTACGCATCTAATCTTTGATTCGGTATCGTATTCCTAGCAGTTTTTATCTTGATCTGATAACGGACATTGTTATATATTTTCTTTATCTCTCCCTGCTTCCTTGACCGCGAAGGAACCTCTCTTTCGTCTTTCTCTTCTTTTGAAATATATTATTTACTCTTCTCTTTGTCCCTCATGCGAAGCTTCCTTCCGGGCGAGGACAATACGACACTTCTTAGGTAATTTGTTCTAAAAAGCTATAATATATTCGGTTTTTTAAATAGTTGTTTCTTCCACTGTCCATTACTGAACATATCATTAATTTTGATTTAATCTATGTTAAGATTTAGATCTCATACCACTACATAAAGGCTGAGACAAATTTTTGAATTGTTTGAGGCAAAGAATATTGATCTGAACATTTTATATGCCTTTCTCATTGATTTAATGATTTTGAAAAACAAACAAACAAAAAAAAATAACATTTAGCTTTTGCTTGCATTTAAACTTGTTTACTATTTTAATCTACTCTTTCACTTAATGTATACGATTTGAGATTGGTTTGTTGGTTCAATTTCATGCTTAATAGTTATTAATGAAATTACATTCCCTAGTTGATCATATTAGCAGTGCGTTGGTCGAAAAGGATAAATGTTAACAAATCTTATTACCTCACATCTGCTTTCATGCTAATTATCTCACTCCGCCCCGATTTTCTATATCGACGTTTAGAAGAGAGAAAGGGAGATAACTTTGATTTATCCAATAATGAGTGGGTCCATTTCATTTAGAAAAACATTATTTTTTTCTATTTCAATCAGAAAATGACCTAATTGTCGTATTTTTTTATCAATTGTATATTTTACTTTCTAGTCATTTATGTGGTTTAGAAGCGTCATTTTTTGTTTTTGTTTTGTGAATTAAAACAATTTTAGTTTATCAATGATGATTTTTCACAAACTTGTATTGTTGGTAGCTTCATTCCCACAAATTTATGTGGATAATTTTTCTATTTATTATGATTTTTTTTTTTTTTTTGATTCGCGGTGTATTGAGTTTTCCTCTTTGATATCAACGCCGTTTTTTTTAATTATCACCTATCTTAGGTTTAAAATTTGTTTTAACATACTGAACTACGCTAACGTCAACGCCGTGATTCTGTCAGGTTTTCCCTTAGCCATTTCCTTAGCCAGAGATACCACAAGGCATGGAGTTATTTAGGATTATATGGCTTGTGATACCAACAAAGTTTATTTCTATTTCTCTAGGTTAATGTGCTAGATGCCATTGAGCGAGAACTTCCTCCGCCCTTTAAGGTTTTAGATTTTGTCCTGCGTCTGGGTGTCTAGCCATCCTCCTCACCAGGGCACAACTTTGTTATGTCGCCGATGAATCCACTATAAAGCAGAGTAATACGGGAATTACTAAATACCCATAGCACTTAAAAAATATACATGTAACAATTATAGACTGAACTTGCAACAAAGTGTCAAAATTAGGTGAACCCAGAAAAAAACAGAACGGACAATATTTTATAATAAAACTGTTAATTTAAACTATGGAGCCTCTAGGGTTTAGGTTTAGGTTTAGGGTTAGATTGCTTAGGTTGGGTTTAAGGTTAGTTTAATGGGAAAATTAAAAAATTTGGAATTTTGCTTTTTTCTGCGGTTACCTGTAGTAGTATCCAGAAAAAAACAGAACCCACACAATTTTTGTAATAAAACTGTTAATTTTAAACTAGGGGGGTTAGGTGTAGAGTTAAGGGGTTAGCTAGGCTTAGTTAGGTTAGTTGGGGTTGGGTTTAAGGTTAGTTTAATGGTAGGAAAATAATGAAATAATTTGGTGTTCTGTTTTTTGTGGTCGACACTAATTTGACACCTATGTGCAAGTTCAGCCCAATAATTGTGAAACTGAAAATTGTCCACAGCTTCTCCTTCCTTCTCTTCTTCTTTTTCTTTTCTCTTCTTCTTTTTTCCTCTTCTTTCACTTCCTCTCTCTGCCTCTCTCGACACTGTTACTGGAAGAACAATAATGACATGTGGTCGTTCAGGCCAAAATAGGTCGCTTTATAGTCAAATATAAAGCTGCAATGCACTATGGATAGTCACCCATAATTCTCGCAACCTCTATAAAAAGTCCATTCTGCCCCTCCAATTTCTTGACACTTCTTACTTCAGAGTTAGGCATACTGGCGTACAGCATTCCTTTTCCCCGACCACATTCCTTTTCCGTGTCAGGGACAGTTTCACAGGCCAGGCTATCGAGGACGCTTTGAGTCAGTTAAGTTCGACCCGTACTACCAATAAACCTAATTTAATCACTATAGATTAGTTAGTTTTCTCTTTCTTTTCTTTCTACTTCCTTTTCTTTTTTCATTCACATACTAATCTCTAGTCAGAAATATGCAGATTTAAAATATCGTTCTGAATACCAAAGAACTATTTCACCCATACGTATATATGTGAGTTTGAATAGAAACTATACAAACAACTGAAACAAGTTTATCAATCTTTACAAATAATAACTGTCCCATAAATGTTACCCTTTCAATAAAATCTAGCGCCCAAATGAACTCATATTATGTAAATATAACAAATGAGTAGAAATAGATCTATAACTGCTAATTGACGATTTAAAGCCTTTTTCTTTACCACACACACAAACACAAATATATAATGTTTGGTGGTTGGTTGGAAGCTATCACAATATAAAAAGACACCCTTCACTCACCATTTGCTCCCTGGTCCACTTGACCGGAGTGTAGTACTTTAGGGTCCGCATCTATGGGTTAAATAGAAAAAGCATTTATAATAAAATTGTATTATCCATAAGAATGATTTATTTCAAAACTTTATCGGTCATTAAAGGACCACTGAGTTGAATATCCGTAAAACAAAAACAAAACAAACAAAATATCTAAAAGTAAAAAAAACTATTTGCAAAAACTCATTGCGCATCCTACGCAACGTTGGCAGACAAAGTGACAAACACAGACGTGCTGGAACAAGCATGCCTCGCCACTCACTGCGAGAGACGCCTGTTTGGCTGGGTCATTGTCAGGGAGAATGACAAAGTCCGCCGATCCCAAAAAGACCTATCTGTTGACGATTAGAGAGGGAACCCGACCAGTAGGGAGAACGATAACAGATAATCAGATATCTGCAAGAGAAACATAAGACATGCCACATTAAACCATCACATGGGGCTCGGTGCAGAAGACCTGGCGATTCCTCGCAACAAGGGACGAAAAGGAGTGAAGAAAATATAGGAAAGAAAGCCGCCACGGAAAAAAGAGCCAAAAGGAAGGAGAAACTCAACAGCAACTCCAGCAAGCATCATTGTTTGTTTGCAGTCACTGATCCAGAGATTGCATTCAAAAAATGGGTCTGTTCATCAACTGTCAACGCTAGTTGCAGATAATATAAAAAAAATGCAACTTACGCCATCGTCTTTAGTAGAGTGGAGGATGCCAGACAACATTCAAACACAGGATAGTGCCAACGGGAATAATAATCAGACCGATTTACGCATATCCTAAAACTAGAACATTTAGAAAAACATTCGACTGAGAATGTATAGAACGAAATATCAAGCACATTACTAAAATATATTTTCATCCGATCTGGAAGAAACCTAGATGATCTTTCATATTCTGGCAATGCTCGGGACATCAACGAAATACACAACTTTAAATTTTGTGATAGTCCTTCAAACCAATCGTTTCAAAACAATACTGAACACAACTGCTTCAAAGCAAATTAATATACCGCCCCCCCAACAATATATATATATATATATATATAATAAAATATATATATAATATATCTTGCTAAGATAAGTAGTAGCTTACCCGGTGGTATGAGTAACGATCATTTGAAGCGCATCAGTATCCAGGTTTTAAGACTGAATAAAAACAAATACAATAAGTGTCAATACATATGTGAGCAAAACATTTATTTAACAAATGGAAAGAGCAACCTACTCAAGTTTCATCGATGATTCTTCAGGGTTACATCAGTAAATGTAATCGAGTTTTCGAATTAATCTTAGTTGTATAATAGATGCCCGTGGAATGGGATTTATCCTTAATAGACGTCTAATTAAGGAATAAATCCATTTCCAACGGGCATCTGTATAAATAATTAATCAAAAACTCGTATTAAGTTTAATTGATGTTAACCTGAAGAATCAATCGATGAATCTCGACATAGGTTACTTCCTTTCCATTGTTAAAAATAAATATATATATATATATATATATTATATATATATATATATATGAATAGACGAATGTTTCAACGTAAATCACCTTCTGGTTAACCCGAATATTTTTCTGTGCCAACAAAGTAGGCTAGATCAGACCCAGCCTTAAACAAAAAAAAAGAATCCACCCGGCTGTTTTAAAGAGGCGAAAATCATCACTGTAATGATGCTAGTCTGGTGCATGTTGGAGACTTTGATGGCCCTGACAATTAACATCATCTTTTCCTGGGTTCCATTAACACCGACGTGTGTACTCGGTTTTGCAACTCCATATCAATCAGCAGAAAGCTAAATTCCGCCCTATAAAATAAACAAAACAAATCATAGTGGGAGACTGACTGATTGATACAGTAACCGATTTACTCCATCCAATCAAAGTGCGAGTGATTATCATCGTACGAAATGGATGCGACGACTCTTGTTGAGATGCTGTACGAGGCGTTTAGGGTTCACTTTTGCCAATGCCCTAATAAATGCTCGAATCCATCAGGCCTCCGAGCTCAGGGAATTGTAGGTTGGTTACTTGGTTTTTAAAGCACGTCAACCCTTGTTGGTTATTTCATGCAGAATATGTTTATTTGTCATTCCTCGTGGGGATTCAGTTTTTTAAAACCCTTTTTTTCAAACTGTTTTTTTCTATTCAACACATAGATGGGACTCTAACAGGTATTACCACTCAGGAATAAAGTGTACCTGGGAGTAATGGCGGAAACGAGGTACGCCATACTCCTCAGAGCTGCAAAATCGAATTAGTTGCGGTAAATAGCAAGACAGAATGGGTTATTTACACTTTGACAAATCAACCGCTTTGGCGATAATGAGATATTCCACAATCCCCACAACACTAAAATCTCATTATATGCAGTAAATAGCAGGACAGAGTGGGTTATTTACTCTTTGATAAGACAACTGGTCTAGGAGAAATAACCTGTGAATTCAAACCAGCTTCACTACACTTACAAATTTGGTTGGGTAGATATTCTATTCAATCAAGAAGACTGAATCTGAACAAGGAAATGTATTCATATTTAAGTCTTTTCTGAATTTTTCCCCTGAAAAGTATAGAATCAAGCCCAGCATGTATTGTTCAGTTGTGAGATAGGAGGTAAGTGGCCGTGCAGGTATTATATTCTACAGTGCTGTGAAAAAGAATAAGTTCCCAACTTAGAATGTGTGCAGATTTTCAAATCACACACGGAGAGTGAAGCAATGCACAACGAGCTAGCTGGTGTGCTGACAGATTGTGCATTGCTAGTACATATTAATTTTATTTTCTTCTTTTCTAAATCTTTCTTTCTTCCTTAGTTTCTTTTTCTCTCCTTCCTTCCTTCCTTCCTTCAATCCTTCTGTCTTTTTTATCATTTCTATTCTAGCTGTTTTCTTTCTTTTTCTTTCTTTCTTTCTTCTTCTTTCTTACTTTGTTATTTATTTCCTTCCTTCCCATTTGTCTTTCTTTCTAGTCCTTATTTCTCTTTTTCTTTCTTAGTTTCTTTTTTCTTCTCTCCTTCTTTTCTTCTTTCCTTCATTTCTACTTGCAATCTAATACCTGAGTGTCAGACTGAGCAGAGCTTAGTAAATAATATCATACAATCACGTGATATAATGATTTGTGAGTTAAGCTAGAAGACTATTTTCCCCTTAGTATGCAAATCTCCGTCCTTGGACCAAATTAAGTATAGCTTTGTAAGTGGGACACTTCCAAATGGTGCATTGGTTATTAAACTAGACCAACAGATCGATTCAAATTTATTTTTTCTGAGAGCCCATATATCTGGCCTTGCGAAAGCCTAGTTAATTAGTTACTTGAATTTTACGCATGTCAACCCTAGTTGGTTATTTTATGCCGAAGAGGTTTATTCATCCTTGATGGGTACTGAATTTCTTTAAAACTCTTTTTTTTATCCCAAAGGCAGAGATGCTGAATAGAGACGCTGATCTCTGACGCATTAAAATATGAAAGGACGCAGAAAAATCGTATCTATGCATCCCAGTGATTTTTTTCTTCCCCTACCATTTCCAGGTAATTGTAAATACATTTCAATATTTTCTTGGAAACGAATTACACTGTATGGTGTACAAGGTAGGGGTCAGACGGCTTCGGTTGTTTATACATAAAAACTCTGCAATTCATTAAGAAAGTTTAGTTGGGATCCATCAAATTTTCCCGGTAACTCATTGAAATCAAATCCGTGCGTCCCAGGACGCGCTAAATTAAAAAAGCTATCAGCATCACTGAACAGGTACTACCACTCGCGGTTGGAATGGATCAGGACTAATGGTGATGAAGGGTACTCCACTTCTTCAGAGCTCGAGTATTGCGCCATGGTTCAAGCTAGTAGTGTATTTAAGGGAGGGCACTTATTTAGCAAACAGTGACCAAAGTTAGCGCATTAAGTCTTAGATGACCAATCATCAAAACACTATGACATTGTAATGCTCATGGCAAACCACCGCCTCCCCATCACTTCTATTTCCGCAGCTAATGGCCGAAAGTTGCCAGAATAATGCAATAAGATTCGCCTCGGTCTTCGCAATGTAGTCACAATGACGCTGAAGCACATCAATGAAGTTTAAAGCCATTCATATTCTTAATAGTATCAAGGAAACATTGATCCTTGAAAAGGCGAGATCAAGAAGGAAGGGGACACCATTTGAACGCTTCAAATGAACGGTAATGGGAAATGCGTCGAATAGAAGGCTGATCACGCTGCCATTTGGGGGTCAGCTGGAAAATAAACATCAGGGTCGTTGGTCTAAATGGAACCAGTTATCAGGCCCAGCTTCGACCTTGAATAGTATCAAGATTTCTTAAAGTATTTCAAGAGAAAATAATTCAAAATATACAGATAGATTTATGCTCTTTTATATTTCTGATACAACGAACAAACCTTATTATACACTACAATAAACAACAAATTAACACCACTAATGTATAAATCCTTTTTAACTTATTAAATTTAAGAGAAAATAATATTAAAAAAATATACTGGTAATTTGTTTCTTTTATGGTTCTGAGATAACGATATACCAGAAGTCTTTTAGCGTTATTCAGAATTTACTAGTTTGTTTGTTTTGATTTACGGCATATCAACCTCAGTGGGTCATTTAATGCCGACTAAGTTTTGAAATGAATTCATTCTTGATGGATACTCATTTTTGTTTATGAACATGAAGATCCTCAGCCATAGCCTTCTAGCACGTATATGATAAAAAAGGTTGGAGTTTGCCATAAGGGCAATAGGGTTGGGACAATTATATAGGTGCTAGGGTTTGACGTAACTAGCCGATTGATCAGAGAGGGCCTCTCCGATCATCCGTCTAGCCCAAGTAAGGGCCTAAGTGGAATGTAGCATAAGTTTTGATTAGTCTAGCACAAATGCCTCAAGTTGCTTTCACTACCTTCTACTACTAACACGTCAACCTTATAAGTATTCATTTGTCTTGTTGCAGCTTAACTTTGATGATCCATTGGTAACTGTTGCTGGACCATAGTTCATTCTTTATGTAACTAAGAGAATTTAAAAAAAAAACATGTCTGTCGCAATCAGCAACACTATTCAATCCACAATGGCATATCATCCTCAGTCCATATGTATCTTGGGCAGGATGTGATAAAAGGCCAATTTTCAGCGGCGTAAAGCTGGTTTTAGTTCAGACGTTTAAGTTTGGCTGCCTAATGAATCAAATAGAGGTGGCGGAAACACCGTGTATGATAACATGTTAACACGACACATGTATAAAAAAAAATTTTGTCTCAAAGAAGATTGCAGTATGGACACTATGTCTGTATTTTACAGGACGTGAGAATTTGTAATTTTAACAAATCCATTGTACAACATATATCGGAAACATATCATAATTCTATTTTTAATCATGTTAAGATGTCAGCTTATATCCACTACTAAAGGCTGAGATAAAATTTTGATTCCGGTGTTAGTGAATGTTTGTCCTTCTTGAACTAAAGTCCAGGCTTTTAAAAAAAACTTATCACCTATTGTTACGTTGCGATATGGTCACAGTAGCAAAAGCGATATATGTAGTAGTCGGCTACTGCCGACTACTGGACTTCAATAAACAACAGATACGTATATACAAAAATAGGACCTTCTTTATTTTTCTTCGGTGTATGGTATAGCTTCACAATGAAAATGCCGGTGGCTGGCGAAGACGGCGACGAGTGCTCACAGTGGAAAATGCCCGAGGGTTGACGGGAGACGACGTTATCTTCTCGGCTGCCGCTGGGATATGTCTGTCTGTTGGCTCGACCCTCTGGCTTTTATATTGACAACACGCCTACGCATCTTTATCTTTTGATCTGGTTTTTACATCCGCTAATATGCCTACGCATTTTTATCTTTTGATCTGATAACGGACATTTGTTATATATTTTTTTATCTTCTCCCTGCTTCCTTGACCGGAAAACCTCTCTTCCGCTTCTCTTTCTTTTGAAATATATATTTTTTATCTTTCTCTTTGTCCCTCAGCCGGAAGCTTCCTTTACCGGGCGAGGACAATACGACACTATCTTAGGTAATTTTGTTCTAAAAAGCTATAATATATCGGTTTTTAAATAGTTGTTTCTCCACTGTCCAAAATATATCTGAAACATATCATAATTTGGATTTTAATCATGCTAAGATGTTAGCTCATATCCACTACTAAAGGCTGAGACAAATTTTTGATTAGTTTAGGGCAAAGAAAATTGATCTGAACATTTTATGCCTTTTCTCATTGTATTTTAATTGATTTTGAAAAACAAACAAACAAAAAAAAAACAATTTAGCTTTTGCTTGCATTTAAACTTGTTTACTATTTTAATCTACCTCACTTTAATGTATACATTTGAGTTTGGTTTGTGGTTCATTTCAATGTTAATGTTATTAATGAAATTACATTCCCTAAGTTGATCTATGATTGCAGTTGGTTGGTCGAAAAGGTAAATGGTTTAACGGAAATCTTATTACCTCACATCTGCTGTTCATGCTAATTATCTCACTCCCCCCGATTTGTTATATCAGTTTAGAGAGAGAGAAAGGGAGATAACTTTGATTTATCAAAATAGTGGGTCCACTTTCATTTAGAAAACATTATTTTTTTTCTATCTCAATCAGAAAATGACCTAATTTGCTATTTTTTTAATCAATTGTATATTTTATCTTTCTAGTCATTTATGTGGGTTTAGAGCGTCATTTTTTTTTGTTTTTGTTTTGTGAATTAAACAAATTTTTATTTATCAATGATGAATTTTTCCACAAACTGTATTTGTTGGGTAGCTTCATTCCACAAATTTATGGGATAAATTTTTCTATTTATTTGATTTTTTTTTTTTTTGATTCGCGTGCTTATGTGAGTTTGTCCTCTTTGAATCAACGTCCAGTTTTTTTTAACTTATCACCTATCTTAGGTAAATTTGTTTTACATACTGAACTACCTAACGTCCAAGCCGTGATTTCTGTCAGGGTTTTCCCCTTAGCCATTTCCTAGCCAGAGGATACCCACAAGGCAGTGGAGGTTATTTAGATTATTATGCGCTTGGATACCAACAAAGTTATTTCTATATTCTCGCGTTAATGTGCTAGATGGCCATTGAGCGAGAAGCTTCCTCCGCCCTTTAACAGGTTTTGATTTTTGTCCTGCTGGGTGTCTAGCCATCCTCCTCACCAGGCAATCTTGGTTTAGTCGCCGATGATCCGACTATAAAGCAGATAATACGGGATTACATAATACCCATAGCACTTAAAACATACATGTAACAATTATAGACTGAACTTGCACAAAGGTGTCAAAATTAGGGTGACCCAGAAAAAAACAGAACCGACAAATTTTATAATAAAACTGTTAATTTTAACTATGGAGCTCTAGGGTTAGGGTTTAGGTTTAGGGTTAGGATTGGCGTTAGGGTTGGGGTTTAGGGTTAGTTTAATGGGAAAATAAATAATTTGGATTTTGTTTTTTCTGGCTTACCCTGTATACCGGTGATCCAGAAAAAACAGAACCCACACATTTTGTAATAAAACTGTTAATTTTAACTAGGGGGGTTAGGGTTAGAGTTAGGGGTTAGGCTTAGGTTTAAGAGTTAGGGTTAGGGTTGGGGTTGGGGTTTAAGGTTAGTTTAATGGGAAAATAAATGAATAATTTTGGTTCTGTTTTTTGTTGGTAACACTAATTTTGACACCTATGTGCAAGTTCAGCCCAATAATATGTGTTAAACTGAAAATTGTCCACCAGCTTCTCCTTCTCTTTCTCTTCTTCTTTTTCGTCCTCTTCTTCTTTTTCCTCTTCTTTCACTTCCTCTCCTGCTCTCTCGACACTGTTACTGAAGAACAAAAATGCAGTGTGTCGTTCAGGCCAAAATAGGTCGCTTTTATAGTCAAATAAAAGTTGCAATGCACTATGGGTAGTCACCCATAATTCCTCGCAACCTCTATAAAAAGTCCATTCTGCCCCCTCCAATTTCTTGACACTTCTTACTTAGAGTTGGCATACTGGCGTACCACATTCCTTCTTCCCCCGACCACATTCCTTTCCGTGTCAGGGACAGTTTCACAGGCCAGGCATCGAGG
>CM042158.1:37376351-37396351 GCA_023376005.1 Doryteuthis pealeii | reverse complement strand
TAGTTTGTTCTTAATATTTCAGGATAAAATCTCTTTGACACATGACCACCAATTATATATATATATATATATATACATATATATATATATATATATAATAGGTCAACTGCAGTTCTGTAACATTATTTCGGAATGATTATATATATATATATTAATATATATATATATATATATGATTCAAACGTCCAGAAAATAAATCTTCGTTACGACACAGAGTTTTATTTAAAAAAACCTGTCGCAATGTGTGCTCTTAAATTAGAGTCACAGAGCAAATATATAAGTAAAGAAATAACAAAAGACTTGGAGATTTAGCATTATAGTCTAAGCTCCCTGAAATAGACTATAACGCTAAATCTCTAGGTCTTTTTTATTTCTTTACTTACTTATATATATATATATATATATATATATATATATATATATATATATATATATATATATATATTAATTACACCGGACGCTGTTTAGTATAATACTTAGGACACCGTTTCTTGTGAGTATCTTACCACTCGGCAATAGATACACTCAATATATTCTAATCCCGGCTGTCAGGTCGAGTTATAGTTCAATGTGGGATAAGTTGTATTTACTTATAAATTGAGTTTGATCAGAAAGAAAAGAAAAACCCGGGAAGATGTCAGTCAGTATTCACAGGCAGTTCTCCCGTCAAGAACACGTTGGATTTTTTTTTAAAAAACCTTTATAAGTTTTTCTTCAACATTTTAATACATTTCTCATATTGCCTATGGTCATATGAAAGCGGGAATATTCCGATGTATTTCATATGCCTATTCTTCTGGATTTATTTACTACTTTTATTTAACCATTGTTCTCTTTCAACTGCTACAACACCTTGTCAATTACTTTTTCCTTTTTTTTACTTCGTTCTTTCAGTATATTTCTTTAGTGTTTTTTAAATATTTTTTGGTCTCATTATTTTTCTTCTTTTTCTATCACCTATTTTTTTTTTTTTACCTCCCGTAATTTTACATCCTATCCTTCTCACTTCCTTTGCGAAATTCAGTATCTGGCACTTTCTCTCTCTTCTTTTCACTTGTCGTTTATTTTGATATGCAGTCACACAGTATTTATAAAGATGTTTACATCAGTAAGGAATGTCCAACCGGGCTTGCTTCGCTGCAAAGAGCTACCCTCGCAGATTTAGAGCCGTCTTTCTTTCCATCTATCCGTCGACCGCGGTCGACCGCATCGCCTCTATTCAATACGTTTTTCGCGCATCCATCTCTTTTCATTTCCCTTATTCCCATGTATAATGCCTTAAGATTTTGCCCCGGAGTAGTCTAAGCCTTCTCTGCCCTTCCAACCATAACTACTTTCCACAGTACCTTCACTTCCTTAGAAGTGCAGTTTCCAGGGCCTATTTCACTAGGCGGACTACATAAGCCTCCTTTCCACTTCCTTTCTTGGCAATGTATTCATGCGCTAATGAGGAGACGAGAGTCGCCTGCTGAGAAAACGGATAAGGTGATGAGGGGGGAGGTGTTGAAGTAGTCAGTGTAGCGGGAGGAGGGGGAGATGGTAGAGGTAGGAGAGAAGGATGAGGAAGGGGATAAAGTTGAGGAAGAGGAGATGGAAGGAAGGGGAGTTGACGCCTCAGTTGTGGAATGAAAGGCGGTGGTGGTAAGAAAGTATTCGAGGAAATGTCTGTCCGAAAATATGCGATCTCCATACAAGTTTTTAATCTGTGATTTTTTGGTATCGGATCTTATCGGAAATTCGGATAAGGCATTTCTGGAAGCTGAATCTGAATTGTTAAGTACCGGTACGTGAATTTCGTAGGTATGCATGATATTGATGAATGGGATCGATTTCAGACTGAATAGATCACATTTCTTTTTGGACGGGTTGTTTTCAAACCATAACCAATATTATAAGAGAAACAGGATGAAATATACACACAGACAGCAAAGGAGAATTCATTATATAAATAAATGTGAATATATATATATATATATATATTATATATATATATATATATATATATATGTAAACAAGGTTTGTTTAGAATGGCTTTTTGCCGATAATTTTGGGAGAATAAGTGCTTAATTGGAGTCGTACCTAATTTTGAAAATTAATTAATTAATAATGAATTAGGCGGAATACCTATTAATTAATTAATAATGAATTAGGCGGAAATATATATATATATTATATATATATATATATATATATATATATATATATATATATATTAGGGTATCGAAAAAAGCTCAAATATCAATTATGTTCGCAGTTATAGATCTATTTCGTTGTCCTTTGATTATCAAAATGACTTCATTCGGCATTAAATGACCTGAAACGAGTTGATAAACCGTAAAACAAAGTAACAAACCAAACTGCTCGATCGCCGAAATTAAGCAGCAATGAGCCTGTTCGTGTCGGGTGACCATTTAAGCAAAAGCAGATAGTGTAAGCAACCCGAGTCCTTTGGTTATCAAAATGACGATTCTTCATTAAATGTTGACTTTGTTGACTTCTTCATTAAATGTTTCGAAACGTTGAAATGATTAAACGTTTGAAATGATTTATTTCAAAAATATTATTTTGAATAATATTATAAAATTATAAATATTTTTATTTATATATTAATATCAATTAATATATATATTATATATATATATATATATATATTATATATATATATATATATAAATATATATATTATATATAAGATATATTTATATATAAGATATATATTATTAAATTGTTAATTGTCAAGAATTATTTGTTTTTTTTTATATAATTTGTTTTTTTTTATATAATTCTATAAAATTATATAATGGAAATTGATATAATTTTATTATTATTGAAACCAATCGAATTATTTACATTGTTATATTTATATATAAGATATATTTATATATAAGATATATTTGTATATATAAGATATTATATATTTATATATAAAATATATTTTTATTTATATATTAATATCAATTAATATATATATATATATATATATATATATATATCAATTAATATATTATATTAATATATTAATTATTTATTTATTTATATAAAATTAAAATTATAAATTATTATAAAATAATATTATTTTGAATAATTTTCAATTATTTTGTTTGATTAAACGTTGAAATGATTAAATAAATGTTTCGAAACGTTGAAATGTTGACTTTGTTGACTTCTTCATTAAATGTTTCGAAACGAGGTAGATGCAATTAAACATATCAAAACAAATCGATCTTAATGTTCTCCTTTTGTATCGCATACCATTTATGTATTGATTCTTTTACATTTGCTCGGCCGCCCTGTCGGCTGGGGCGTTAGAATGCACCGACTACACCTCTGCAGGGGGTAAGACTCCCCCAATGGGGCCACCTGTTGGTCATAGGTGGCGACCCGTGATGCTTAAGGATAGAGCCCAGTTGGATGAGCAGTTCATGACATGCAATACTCCACTTTGGCCCTATCTTGGGCTAGACGGGCGGTCGAAGAGGCCCCCTCCGATCAGTCGGCTGGTCACGACAAGCCCTAGCACCTATATGATTTTCCCAACCCTATTGCCTTTATGGCAAGCCCCAACCCTTCTTATCATATGGGTGCTAGAAGGCGGTGGCTGCGGGTCTACATGTCCTGGGAATGACGTTAAACTCTATCTGATGGTGAGGTTCCAGTTTTGGAGGTTTGGGGAATGTGGACCAACCCTTCATCCCAATTGCTCCCTGGTCCACTCTGATCCGGAGTGGTAGTACCTGTTAGGGTCCCATCTATGGGTTAAATAGAAAAATGTATTTATTAAAAAAATTGTATTATCCATTAAGAATTGATTTATTTCAAAACTTTATCGGCATTAAATGACCCACTGAGGTTGATATGCCGTAAAACAAAACAAACCAAACCAAACCAACATTTGCTCAGGCCATAATATTTGTTCTTGTTAATTCGTTGTGGATTTTTCTTACATTTATTCCGTTTTCTGCGTACAAAGCAACGATGTATGTAGTTTATCTCTCCAGGCTTAAATCTTTTCGTAGGCCGCAGTATAACAAAATAACACCCAACCAAGCAGGTTAAAAAAACGACTTAACGTGTTAAGCCTTTAATTAGGATCGAACTCACATAACTGAGTTGATTCAAGGTATACGTTTACACCAGGTGCTACCAGAACAGGATCATAATTACGATGAGTTAAATTGAAAACTCCCTTTTGTGCAACAATGCAAATCATTCCATTTCAGTGACGTGAGGTGAAAAAAAAAAAAAAAAGTGAAAAGCTAAAATACATTTCAAAAGTGATTTTATTCAAATTCAGGATAAACTGTCTTTATTGAATAAATTATTTAGAAATATATTCAAGTTTCTCTGTGTTTATTTTTGTTTTCTTTTCATTTATTTATTTATTTTGGTAAAAATATTGGAATATTAAAATCAATGGCATTTGTCGATGATACTTTAAACGCCATAACAGATTGAAGAATTTAATCCGTAAATTCATCAATTTTGAATTATGGAAGCAGCCGGGAAAAAATCTTTTCAGATCAATTTTGATATCTTCATCCTTGTCTTCATTTCTTTCTTTCTTTTTTGTTTTCTATTTCTTCTTATTCTCGTAACTTGTTTTTATTTGCTTTCTGCTATTTATCAAACTTTACAATTTTCTGTAATGAACTTTATCTGTTGTTCAACAAATGTTGAAAACAAAAACTAAAAGGAAATTCTTAGAAATGAAATTTACTAATTTTAACTTATGAAGTGTACAGAAAAAATGAACTAGAATCCTGTATGACAGCTGTCCTTAAACATTCAGAAAATAATTCAGATGGTTTTAATAAATATTCTAATCAGACTTAAGAATTTGATTCTAGGTACTGTCAAACATCTTTCATAAACTTTTATCTTCCACAAATTTAAGTAATAGAAATTATTTCTTTTCTTCAGTGAATATCGAAGTCGTTGAAAGGAGGTTACGAATTAGCATCATAAGTATTTGCACGCTAGACTCGCATTTCAATTACACCCATTTGTGAGTTCAATCCTCATTCTATTCTAACTGTATATCAATCCTCATTCTATTCTAACTGTATTCTAAGTGGTGTATATCAATAATGTTATATACCCCACATCGGGTATATAAACTGTGAGAGAGTTCTCATATGATAGAGAGAGACAGACAGACAGACAGAAGACAGACAGACACTTATTAAAGAGGATATGGTCTTACTTGATTACTTAATTTCTCAGGTTACTTGTTGTCGGTGCTTGCTAATTCTTCTAACTGCTTCTCACTGATTCCTGCTATCTGTTTCGGCCGACATCTTGTTGGCTTGTCTAGTTGAGCTCTAATTCTTCTGTTCTTCTAAGTCTTCTAACTTCTATCTAAGGGCTGATTTCTTCTTCTTCTGGGCTGAGCTTTGCTTGTTTTTAATTAAATAAAATAACAAGACTTTTTGTTTCTTGATCAAGCTTTTATCTATCAGCCCATGATTCCATCGCGGTTTGAGATGACTGAGCAAAGAGTGACAAACACGTCCAAGCTCCCTGACTTTTGGGTCGAATCTAATCTAACTCTATAATATTATATCACATGTCTCTCATGGCGCGTGAGATTCGCCCCTCTAGGTCATCTTTTTCCATGAACACCTTAATACTAAATCTGACAGACCTGAATTTAATTCCTAAATCTGACAGACCTGAATTTAATTCCTAGCTACAGGGTCTGCTCACAATTTAGGATTCCCATAAATTGTAACAGTAGGTCTTCGTCCTTACATATTGGCTCGTTTCTTGGTGCGTAAAAATGACCCTTAAATTAAGATCCGTGGTAAACTGTGCTGATTACAACTCGACGCAATTCTTGTCAACAATATTTATTATGGCATTGATGTCGTCTGCGTAGTCCTTAACACAGAGAGATATAGGAAGAATCTTTATCACAAGAGAATCATCATAATTAGATCTAGTAAACTTGTGACTCTCCCGCCTCTCAGTTAAGTGTCAAACTTGGGGAAAGGAAGGAAGAATGACCAGCTTGTTTTCTCGGATAGGCTAACCAGTCTACGTCGTGCCTGCTTCTCCAAACACTGTCTGCCTTTGCCCCCTCTAATATTTGACTCTTCTTTTATAATTACCGTTAATCAGCTGATTATTTTTTACGCAATATTTTAATTCCATTGTATATCGTTATATTATATTATATAAGTACATTGGAATTTTAACCACCCAACTCAACATTCCGCTGTTTCCTCTCAAGAATGTTTATAATTCCTCCGAAAATATTTCGGCACTTTCTCTGATTTCAATTCAGACACACAATTCAAACAAAATGCATCGCAGCTAGATTCTTCCTTTCAGAATATTTTCCAAAATATATCTTTCTTTCTTTTGCCCCATAATTTACTTTTACAAAAACTGATTCTTTTAAAACCCTTAATTATCCAACACTATGCCAAGAATGGGACTGGGTTAGCTCAGTCGGTAGAGCGTTCGGCTAGAAACCACAAGGTTCCTAGTTCGATACCGGTCCTCGCTAATTCAGCGTTTGAGTAGCACAGGGGTCTGTGCGGTTAAGTAGGAGCTGATGGTAGTTTGTGGCGCTCCCATCTCAGACGCCAAAATAATCTCCCTTGGTCTAGCGCTATTGAAAAGGGATAACTCCCTCGCTGGCTGGCTGATACCGACTTTAGACCGCCCTGACGACTTTTTTCTTTATGCCAGGAATAAACTAACTGGTCACCTTGTAGCGATTTGAAAGGAGTAATGACATAATAGTAAATACTTTATATTCTTCTATTCTCTTGGTTGCGATCTAGTTGTTGGCTGGATGGCATTCTCGATGTTTGATTCTGGAATAACATGGGCTTCACTTGGAGATATCGTGTCTTGTGCCGTTCATCGTTTTTAATAACAGCACTAGATGCTCTCGGTTTTTTTATAGTTTTTTTTTTCATGAGCTCATTTATCTTCCATCCAAGTCAAAATGATGTAGGAAACAGACCGCACCTTGCATCTGTTCCTTTCCACAACCTCGCCCAAAATCACTCCCATTCTTTACTTTCATTAGCTCTCTTCTATTCTTCACTACTTGGCACCAGTCAATGCTGGAATATTTTGTAATATATATATTTACCAACACCTCCTCACGAGCAGGATGTGACACAAGGTCAATTTCTAAAGCGGAGTTTAACAGGTTTGAATTCAGAGTTTTCCTTCTCCTAGACCGGTTGTCTAACCAAGCTTAAAGAGCCCAGTCTGCCCTACTATTTACCCATAGCTGGAGGGAGAGTAGGATTCATACCTTTCCCAAGGGTATTAGCCCTAAGTGAAATGCAATTACCACGTCCAGGAATTGAAGTCGAGGCGACGAGTCCATTTCCTATGACTTTAACCATTATACCACGCGCTTCCTTTTTGTAATATTAGGTGTGCTGTAGCCCAGCACTTAAACTTATAGACTCTGCTTGGGCGCGTGGAATAAGACCAGCCAATCAACACGCTCGAATACGTGGTTAATTAACTCTTTAATCGCCATCCACATTTTAACTGTGTGACATAATATGTAATTAGTAAGCAATATAAGTAAAATATCCTCCTTCTAGACACCTCGTTTTTTCCATATTTATATAACTTTCAAAGAAAGAAAATCTTAACAAACCATCATCCGTTATTTTTTCTCTCTTTGTAAGTTTTTCTTTCTTTGAAAGTTACATATTGCTGTGTATATAATTTAATTTATTGATTATTATACATTGAGCTCTTTCTAGGGATTTATAAAAAAATCTTGTATGAATATATATGTTTGGACCTACAAGAGCATACAGTGCGGTTATACAGTGAGATCTGATGATCCCAAATAGAATCATCCCTTACTTACCAGTCTTTTGGATTACCTTACACAAACACACATTATATATATATATACACAATTACATTATATATATATATACAATCTGGTGAGTGCAACAAATATATGGTAAATTTAATTTTCCGGTTAATTAAGTTGAAGATGTATCGTAAATTTTCCGAACATCTGCTAAGCACCTTGTTTTAATATATTTTACAAGTTGACTGACATGAGAGACCAAACTCTTCAATCAGTGCTATCTACCTGTTATCTTGTACCCAACTTTACATGTCAAAATTATTCGTTCGATCCGAGCATGAGTCGCACACATATCACACAATCGATTATGATTTTACTATGTGCTTAAAGGTTGACGCATAAATTTAATTTAGAATTGAAATCGACTAAAATTCCTTTGGTAATTAGGGTCAGTTTAGCTCAGTCGGTAGAGGGTCCGTCTAGGAACCACAAGGTTCCCGGTTCGATACCGGCCCTTGCCAACACAGCGTATGAGTTGCACAAGGATCTGCGCGGTAATGTGAGAAACCACATCAGACACCAAAAACAATCTCGTTGGTTTAGCGCTAGTGAAGAGGGAATAGACACCCTTGCTGTTAGGCTGATACTGACTGTAGGCCACCCCGACGACTTTATTTACTAATACTAGTAGTACCTGTTAGGGTCCCATCTCCGAGTCAAATTGATATTATAGATAAGAATAACTGATACTATAGGAAGTAAAGTAAAGTGAAATCAGCAGAGTGGCCAGTTGTCAGTATCAGCCGTACAGAGAGGGAGTCTATCCCCTTTTTGCCAGCGTTTGACCAGGATGACAAGTGTTAATTTATCCTAATGGTTGTTAGTTCTGAGCAAGTTTTGGTTGGGTTTGTTTGTTTTACGGCATATCAACCCTTTCTGGGTCATTTAATGCCGAAACATTTAATTTTAATAGAAGTTTCTACGTTTCAAGTTTTTAATATCTTCAAATAGGTATAGATAATTTTCATTAACATCAATCGATTTGGTTTGTTTAATTGTATAATAACTCTGTGGGTTATTTAATGCCAAATATTGTTAGAAAGTGAGATAAAAGTTGTTTCTCAATACAGGTGTATTTTTGTAGATCGATTTCGTATATGTATTTCATATCTGATTCATAATTTTATATATATTTTTTATTTCTCTTAAGAAGGATAAAATATCATCTATGTTCGTATTCTCAAAAAGACCCCTTCTATTATTTGCTTGTACTGGAGTCTGATTGACAGTAAATCTTTTCAGGTCTCCAGGACTCTTTTGAGTATTCTAGCCGATTTTCACAATGCAGTTGCGTGGATGGTCTCGATTCTTCCTCTGATTTACAGTTCCTCCAATCTTTCTTCCAAACCATTGGTGACCGTTCCAAGGGCACCAACTTCAATTGGTATCACCTTTCGCCTGTGATTTCTGAAATTTTAAAGACGTTAACGTTGGGATTACCCTCGTACATACGAAAGGATTTTGTGGTATTATTAGCTTATTAAATGTTATACCGGCCGTTCCTACAGTGGAGAATATACACCGGTTCTCACTATAAATAGTGAGACACCGAGTGAAAAGGTTGTACTGTTACCGTTTAGCGGCAAGCAAGCCGTTCTTGTACCTTATTGTAAATACACTTGTCTCATTTTACCCTACCTCGACTTGACTTCTTTTTTTACTGTTGAACTAACATCACAACATTAAAGATACACGATATTTTAATATTTATCTTCCCAATAAGCTATAATTATTATGTCTGCGGTTATAAAGATTCAGAATTTCTTCATTTATATTTTGACTTGTAACTACATTTCGTTTATTCATATATTTCAGGAAATGTTTTCAGGAAGATTTAGCACTTACTTACCTGACAACAAATTATTTACGAATCTTTTTGTCATCAATTTCTAACAAAAATTAATAATTGAACAGATAACTTAACCCCTTTATCCACTAGGCTAAGACAGTTCTAAGACAGCATGAACGTAATTTACGATAGAACAGCTTGACCTTACTCACTCTCTCTCCTTCTCTCTGAAAAAAAAAACAACAACTCACGAGCCTAGAAAGAAATAAACAACCCCTTTTTGACTATACGACTTTTCTATGTTGTTACTTTGAACTAACGACGGCTACTAATACTAACGACTACTACTTCAACCCGACTTGATCCCTATGCAACATATAATCTCCGTGTGTCTCTCTCCGTGTTTATATACCCGATGTTAAATGAATATTTATAACATCAATACGCCATTGTATTTGCGATGCATTTCGCCGTTTACAAAAATAGTATTATATCATTCCTTTTAAAGAGAATGCCGTGATTCGACCATAAAGATGCTGAATCAATTCGACCAGCTATTTTTTTTCATCAATATCACTTAAAAAAAAACACCCAATATGAGTCTCAGTAAAAAATCATAAACATGTGAATATGTAGATATTCTAGGCAAAATATGATATTAGGTTTATAAGTTCCCAAAATTCACACTGGATTGTCCAATTGGACACATGGCCTAGTGGATAAGGTAGTTAGGTTAAGACAGTTCTAAGTGACATTTATCTCTAGACTGCAGGTTCAATCCTGGTCAAGGGCAGCAATAACACAAAATAATAATTAACACAGCTTAACACCTGTACCCCGGCTATGGTTAGCAGGACGAGAACAGGAATAAAGGGTTGGGTTCAAAGTTCCGGGGTGGCTCCCGATTACGACAAGAAGGTTCCCGGGTTCGAAAAGAAGATTCTCGGGTCCGAAAAGAAATACCTGATGTAGGCCGGAGGGCACATCGACCGAAACCTTGTACAGATAACAATGAAGATGAGTACAATAGTCCGAATAATTAAATCATACTCAAAATTAACAACTTACAAAGTCCGTGATTGGAGCGAAAACTAGTATCCACTAATTTTTATACTATAATATTCTAAATAACGAAATGCAATTGATGTTACACTGGTAATGGTAATAATTTTTTTTATTAACAAGGTTTGATATAAGAAAACTCCAGGGTAAGCTTGGCGACCTGCCATGCGTTTCCTGAATTGACTTTGGTGTCCAGATCCATTGTGAGAGGACAGATTGTCAAGAGACCTGCCCTGGGGTTGCGTTACCTACGATGTTAGGATTGAACAACTTTAGCCTCGGCAAGAAAAAAATGGCCAAAATCCAACGGTCTTGACAGTGAAATAATACAAAGCTCTAACTCAATAATCCAAGACACTGATCATTGTATTCTTAGAATTGGCAAGCAACGCAGTTAGACTCTGAACCAAACTAAAATCTTTTCCCTAGGGATAACCCTCCCTATCTTCTCAACATTTTCTTGATAGATACACGGCTTGACTACCATTTATTTAACGACTTTGGGGCCGGATAGAGCGAATAATTTATTCGTATTCTATTAAGAGGAACAGCTGAGGCCAGTATCGTGTTACAAGGTTTTAACGCTTCAATCTTGTATGCTGTAAGGATCTGTGTATATTATGTAATTAAATTGAACGTTGAACGTGATACTAGATACGTAGAAAAGTATGTGTGATCTAGTAAACTGAGATAAGTATATATATATCATACATATATTTTATAAATGACATGTGTCGCCAACTTCACAGAATAGACAGTTGTATTAATATATAAATTTGAATGTACTTAAATAGATAGATATGAAAAGATTGAGAAAATTGATATATCTATTTGAATACAGTGAGATATATACATGTAGTAATTTAGTAAGCAATTTACTGGTTTGGTTTGGTTTGGTTTGTTTTACGGCATATCAACCTAAATCGGTCATTTAATGCCGACAAAGTTGTGAAATAAATTCATTCTTAATGCATAATACAATTTTGTATATAAACTCATGTTTTTTCTATTCAACCCATAGATGGGACCCTATCAGGTACTACCACTCCGGGTCAGAGTGGACCAGGGAGCAATGGCAATGAAGATGTGCTCCATATTCCCCAAACCTCCAGATCTGGAACCTCACAATCAGAGTTTACGTCATTCCCAGGACATGTAGACCCTCAGGCAACGCTTTCTAGTACCCATATGATAAGAAGGGTTGGGGCTTGCCATAAATGCAATAGGGTTGGGGCAATCATATAGGTGCTAGGGCTTGACATGGCCAGCCGATTGATCGGAGGGGGGCCTCTCCGACCGCCCGTCTAGCCCAAGAATAGCCTAAAGTGGAATATTGCAAGCTATGTACTGCTCAGCCACCTGGGTTCTATCCTTAAGCATCACGGGTCGCCACCCACGGACAACAGGTGGCCCCATTGGGGGAGTCTTACCCCTCGGCAGCGTTGCAGTCGGTGCATTCTAACGCCCCAGCCGACAGGGCGGGCAATTTACTGGCAATTGTGTATATGACAACAATAATGAGGACAACAGCCTGAAACATCCAAATAATACAAATTATCAAGCCTAATCTAAAAAAATCAGACAAAAAGAAATAAAATGTTGTTATAGATATAAAAAATTTTATAGGAAGTATATATATAGTTATTTACGAAGGTTAACTTAGATGTGGCACAAGGCCATAAATCTGGGGCGTCCGATGAGAATCGAACTCACTAGATATGATCATTTGAATATACTGGGAAAGATAGATAGGTATGAATGGCTGGTTGGTTGGATTATACGGCATGTCAACCCTTGTTGAGTTATTTTATAACGAAGACATTTTGTTCTATTCATTCTTGATGGTATTCATTTTTTTTTTCAAACTCAATTTTTAAAACACATTTTTAATACCCGTCTTTCAATTTATTTATCCCATAGATATGACCCTAACAGTTCCAAGCACCCCGAGTCTGATAGTAATGGCGATAAATGGCATCAAAGTTCAAGAATTGGAACTTCACCACTAGATACAGGAAAAATATGTGTGATCTATTAAACTCATAGAGGTTTATATCATACGTATGTTTTTGAAATGGCATGAATCCATATGGCATCCCCCAACTATGGGTAAATAGTAGGGCAGGCCGTGTTATTTAGTTTTGGTCAGAAAAGTAAACCTCTGAATTAAAACCAGTTTTTCATCACTTAAAAATTGACCTTGTGTCCCATCCTGCCCGGGATAGAGGGGTTAGATAAATATATTCATATGTAAGTTAATATGGACAGTGACCCGAGTTCAAATCCGGAACGAGGCAGTTTGAGAATATTTTTTAATTCTGGGAATAAGGATTAAGAAGGCTGATTTTTCTATACTTCAGTTGACAACTGCCATGTCGTTGAGGTTTAGAATACGCAGATTTTATCCCTTGCAGAAGTTTAAGATCCTTCAAAGTGGTGTCTGCAATATAACACTAAAAGCCATTGATGACGAAGCTTCAGATGTGGAGATCTGGAGAGTATGGAGTCCCCCTTCATAGCCATTACTCCAAACTTCACTCTTACCTGGAATGATAGTATGTTGGAATATTTTGATGATATATATATATTTACCAACTCCTCCGCACGAGCAGGATACGACACAAGGTCAATTTCTTAAGCGGAGTTTAACAGGTTTGAATTCAGAGTTTTCCTCCTCCTAGACTGGTTACCTAGCCATGGTTAAAGAGCCCAGTCTGCCCTGCTATTTACCCATAGCTGGAGGGAGAGTTAGGATTCATAACTTTCCCAAGGGTATTAAGCGCTAAGTGAATGCAGTTACCACGTCCAGGATTTGAAATTCGGGGCGACGAGTCCATTTCCCCCATGACTTTTAACCATTACACCACGGGCTTCCTATATTTTGATGATATAAGGTGTACTACAATACACCACTTAAATGTATAGACTAAGCGAAGTCACGTAGTTTATACCTCAGCCAATCAACAGCCAGAATACGCGGCTGGTTAACTACTTATTCACTGATACTGAGAGACGTCCATTTGCAATCATTGTCGAAGGACTTGCAATACTGAGGAGCACCAAGGAACAACCAAAGGATTGTTTACCAAGGATCGCGCTCTGCTTAACACAAGGGATCTCCGCTGGACAAGCGCTTTTGCTTGAAGCCTAAGGGCTGGCCTCTAAAATCGTAACATAGTATCTATCTGGGTCCCATATGTGGATCACATAAATTTATATGAAAATAATTAGTATATGATAGGGATACTAGATACCATATAACTTTTTAAAAATTATTTGCATGAAGAAAGTTTACTTGAAGATATAATTGTTTACGAAGGTTATTATTATAATTAGCAAAAAATATGCGCCCACCGGATAAAAGTATTTAAATAAAATTAAATATTAAATCGAATTAGAAAGAATAATGAAACATGAAAAAGATTACAATTATTCTTACTTTATTCAAATTGATTTCAATATAAAATTATACATAGGATTGCTTTTAATCCGTTAGAGAATAAAACAATGTTATTAGAAATCAATAACACCAAGTAATTCTTTTATTAAACAGGGTTTTATTAAAACCTGTATGAAAATTATGTACACCATATATATTGTAAACATTTATTTTTGATGATATATAACATACATCGTAGAATTTTAAACATATTAATAATATGGGCAGTTTTGAGGCATATCTATCTCAACTATACCTTAATAGAGATATTGTTAATGAATAAGATACTAATTAAAATTAAATAATGATTATTTAATAACAATTGAGAATATAAGGTAAATAACTAAGGAAACTGTGACATTAGTTGTGACTTAGTTTCAATTACAGACATACAGACAAACATACAATATCCATTATGAAAAAATTCTTAAAACCGTATAATTATCTATAAAAAAAAATTTTGAGGAAATAGTAAAGTTTGCGGAGTGGCAAATTATCAGTATCAACCAAACAGGGAGGGAGTATATCCCCTTTTAATTAGCGCTAGAACAAAGAGACCTTTTGGCTGAGGTGGAGCGCCACAGCTACCATCAGCTCCCCACATTACCGCACAGATCAGACTACCCAATCTGTGCTATTCATGCGCTAAGTTGGGGGGCGTATTGAACAGGGAACCTTGCGATAGATAGATAGATATGATAGCTCATTTCTTCTTCTCTAATTCGAACATACTGATATAGATATGTAGATACATGAATGTGAATATACTGAGATATATTGATAGATAGATTTGACTATACTATAGGCTGGTTTAGCTCAGTTAGTAGAGCGTCAGACTAGGTCCCTGGTTCGATAACGGCCCTCGCCAACTCAGCGTATGAATAGCACAGAGTTCTGTGCGGTAGAGAGAGGAGCTGATGGTAGGTGTAGTGCTCCACACCAAACACAAAAATAATCGACTTGGCCTAGAACTAGACCCCCTCGCTGGTTGGCTGGTATCGACTTTAGGCCACCCCGACGACTTTACTTTTACTTATATATATATATACATATATATGTTGATAGGATAGGAAAGACAATGTTGAATGGATAAGATTGATTTAATTTGAGTTATCAACACGTGTTTCGACCAGGAGTTTGTTCATGAATTCTATTTATTATTATTTTAAATATGAACTAAAATAATAATAATAATAATAATAATAATAATAATAATAATAATAATAATAATAATAATAATAATAGAAAATTATAATAATATCTAAGCATACAAAGAAAAAACGGCCTTCATTAGGGTAAAATGTTTTTGCTATTTGAAGTTAAAACGGTCAAAATAACAGAGAATTTTTATATATATATAATGAAATTGTTCAGAAAATAACCAAAAGCACATGAACCGATACTTTCAGTGTGTTTGAACATAAGCTTTTATTAGTATTATTTTTTATTTTTTAACATTTGAATCTAACCTTTTCTTTTTAATTATGGGTTCCCCATATTGTGTTCATTTCTATGCTCGGTCTACTTAACAGCTCACTACAACCTATCATATGAGCTGATTCTTTACTGGTGTCTTCTCTTCCGACAAGAAATACCTGAAGAAGGCCGAAACGTTGTACAGATAACAATGAAGTTGAGGACAATAGTCCCGAATAACGCATATAATACTAATATATATATAATATATATTATATATATATATATATATATATATAGTTTTTTTTTGGTTTTTTTTCCGTAGTTAGGTCTTTCCATGTGTGGTTTAACCAAGCTGATGCAGGTAGACATAAGGAGAGCTCAATGTACCTAATACCAGTGAGTAGAAGGACAGAGCAAGATATTTAGTAAATGAAGAAAAACTCTAACTTGCTTCATTACAATAATTTATTTCAAACCGTATTAATACGGCATCTTCAGGTAATCACAAGAACATGTAAGAGTCATGTTCTTTGTGATTACCTGAAAGATGCCGTATTAATACGGTTGAAATAAATTATTGTAATGAAGCAAGTTTAGAGTTTTTCTTAATTTACTAAATATATTATATATATAATTATATATATATGAGAGAGAGAGAGGGGGGGGAGAGAAACAGAGTGACATAGCTATTATTTAGGCGTGGTGTGGTGTGGTAGGGGGGCACATTTCTGGTACTCTAGTACATATCACTTTACTCCAATGTAATAGTTGGTTGTGATTGATTATTGCTTATAGTCAAACATAATTCTTTCTCGCTCGAATTGCTAAATGCATTCATGTTTTCTGATGTATTATGCATCTCTATAAATAGTCGACCCACTTCATTTGATATGGTCAAATCTTGTTTGTTATGCTCTATACAATTCTTTACCACTCTCCTCTTCCCCCTCCCCTCTCCTCTCTCAACTCTCTCTCTCTTGTAATCTCCCCTCTCTCTCTCACACCACTCTCCCTCTTTCTCTCTCTCTCTCACAATCTCCCACTCTCTCTCACACACTCTTTCTCTCTCTTTCTCTCTCACAATCCCCCATCTCTCTCTCTCTCTCTCATGCTGTACATACGCTCTCTCTCTCTCTCTCATCTAATACACACACACAAGTACACTAATCTCTCTCTCTCTCTCTCTCTCTCTCTCTCTCTCTCTCTCTCTCACGCTTTCGCATTTGTACTCTGCCAATTTTTCTCTCTCCTCCCTCTCGCTCTCTCAACCTTTCCATTATGTATGTGCTCAGCCAGATTTTCTCTCTCTCATCCTCGCTCTCCTTCTCTCTCTCTCTCTCTCTCTCTCTCTTCTCTCTCTCTCTCTCTCTGATTTTCTCTCTCTCTCTCTCTCTCTCTGATTTTCTCTCTCTCTCTCTTCTCTCTCTCTCAATCTTTCACATTTGTGTGCTCAGCCAAGATTTTCTCTCTCTCATCCTCACTCTCCTTCTCTCCTTTCTCTCTCTCTCTCCTCCTCTCCCTCTATCTCTCACCCCCTTTCTCTCTCACTCTATCTCTCACCCCCCTCTCTCTCTCTCTCGCTCTCTCTCAATCTTTCCACATTTGTGTGCTCAGCCAGATTTCTCTCTCTCATCCTCACTCTTTCCCTCCTCTCTCTCGCACTCTCTCTCTCCTCTCTTTTCACTCTTACTCTCTCTCTCCTCAATTTTTCCACATTTGTGTGTACAGCCAGATTTCCTCTCTCTCACTCTCCCCTTCTCTTCCCTCCTCCCTCTCTCCTCTTCATTCTCTCATTCTTACCTCATTTTTGTGCTCTGCGAGATTTCTCTCTCCCTCTCTGTCTTTCTCTCTATTCCTCTCTCTTTTCTGTCTATGTCTCTCTCACTCTTTACTTTCACATTTATGTGCTTCACCTAATTTCATAATGTCTTTTCATGATTATTATTTTTATTCTATGTGTTCATATTTATTCTGTTTTATTTTTTTACCGAAAACATGCATCACTCCATTCTAGTGCTGACTTAGACAAGACGAGCGGGTTTGAAAGGCCCCCTCCGATCAATTGCTGATCATGTCACGCCCTAGCACCTATGTGATTATCCAACCCTATTCCCTTATAGCAAGCCCAACATTTTTTATCATATATATTTACCCACCCTCCGCACGAGCAGGATGTGACACAAGGTCAATTTCTTAAGCGGAGTTTAACAGGTTTGAATTCAGAGTTTTCCTTCTCCTAAACCGTTGCCGAACCAAAAGGTTTAAGAGCCCAGCCTGTCCTACTATTTATCCATAGCTGGAGGGAGAGTAGGATTCATACCTTTCTCAAGGGTATTAGCGCTAAGTGAAATGCAATTACCACATCCAGGATTTGAACTCGAGGCGACAAATCCATTTCCATGACTTTAATCATTACACAACGCGCTTCTATTTTTATCATATTTGCGCTAGAAGGCAGTGTCTGAGGGTTTTAGTGCCCTGGCTATGACGTTAAACTCTATATAATGAAGTTCCATTTCCGGAGCTCTGGGGGATGTGGAGTACCCCTTCATCATCATTACTCCCAGGTCCCCTCTGACCCGGAGTGGTAGTACATGTTAAGGCCCCGTTAATGGGTTAGATAGAAAACCATGCAGTTTAACGTTATACCCAGTACATTACGACCCTCAGTCACCGCATTCTAGCTCATATATGATAAAAAGGGCTGAGATTTGCTATAAGGGCAATAAAATTTGGACAATGATATAGGTGCTAGGGCTTTGACGTAATGTTGCAATATAGGTATATTCCTGACTTTTGTGAGCTGGAACTGCTAATGGAAGGAGGAGGAATAAATAACAAAGGCTTAAAAAATAGTGATGACCCAAAAGAGGAGAGCGATGGTTTTGACCCGTCGTGACCGAACGAAGAATTGAGGGGCAAGCGGAGTCGGGTGTTGACCGGAAGTCACGTGGTGACGTGGGGGAAGAAAGAAAGGGTTCGTCCTCTTTTTTGCCAGTGGCGGGCCTAGTGTACAGACTGATTAGAGCCCAGGAGTAATCTAGTAGTGTTCCTCTCTCTCTCGTTTCTCTCTGCCTCCTCCTCCCTGTAGAAGCCACTAGACGAGCACGTTAATAAAGGCTGGGAGTTGTGACGACATGTTTCTCGTGTTGTGATTTTTTTATAGGGTTTTAGTACCGTGAGTATTGCAATCGTAACAGTAAGAAGCGATTGATCGAAGGGGGCCTTTCGACGCCCGTCTAGCCTAAGTCCAAGTGGAGTGTTGCATATCATGGACTGCTCAGCCATTAGGATTCCGTCCTTTAGCATCACCAAGGCCAACAATGGCTCATTGGGGGATTTCATTTGCAGTCGGTGTATTTTCTGCTCTAGCCAAAAGAGGGATATGAATATACTGTGTATATATATATATATAGAGAGAGACAGAGAGACAGAGACAGAGAGGGAGAGACAGCGAGAAGAGAGGGAGGGAGGGAGGAGAGAGGAGATAGAGAGAGGGGGTGAGAAAAAATAGACATATACTTATTGATATATGAGGATAGATAATAATCGATAGATGTGAATAACAATATATAGATATATATATTATATTGAAATATAGATGGATATATATATATATATATATATATTATATAATATATATTATATATATATATTGAAATATATATATATTATATATATATAAGGTGCGTCAAAATGTATCGAGTTTTTTTGTACTTTTTGACACACCTTGTATTCTTAAAAAAATAACGTTCCATTGATTCTTCATTTCTATTCTTGGGTAAATACAGCTTTAAACTTGGTACTTTTTTTGATACACTTGTATTCTGAAAAAAAAAAAATAAAGAAGTGGACGTTATTTTCTTTTTTCAGATACAGCGTGTGTCAAACAGTACAAAAAAATCTCGATACTTTTTTTGGCACACTTTCTCTCTCTCTCTCCCTCCCCCCCTCTCTCTCTCTCTCTCTCTCTCCTCTCTCACACACACACACACACACACACACCACACACATTATATATTATATATATATATATATATATATATATATATATGGATAGATGGATTTATTGATTGATTGATATTATAAATATGAGATATTGCTAGATTTCTTAAAAGCTATTCCCTGCTCTTCGTAGAGACAGAAAACAAAATCGAAAGGACGAATATTTAAGACCCAATAAAGTAGGTGAACAACACCGTTAAAAAAAAAACGTGAATGATCGATTACTCACCCACTGATCTCCTTTTTTACTAATGAACTCTGAATACCAAGCCTTGTTTCAACTGATACAAAATGTATCGATTTATATTGATATCAAATACGCCATTGGCTTTGCGTTGCATTTTGCCGTTTACACACAAAAATTCTTTTCATTATTCCTTCCAAAGAATACTCGATTCGACCGCAATAAAATGGCTGAATCAATT
>CM042158.1:37352720-37376341 GCA_023376005.1 Doryteuthis pealeii | reverse complement strand
AAACACTTGGAGAGTTTTTCACTCTTTGCTCGGTCATCTCAAACCGCAATGGAATCATGGGCTGATAGATAAAAGCGTTGATCAAGAACAAAAAGTCTTGTTATTTTATTAATTAAAAACAAGCAAAGTTCAGCCCAGAAGAAGAAATCAGCCCTTAGATAGAAAAGACTTAGAAGAATTAGAGCTCAACTAGACAAAGCCACAAGATGCCCGAAACAGATAGCAAGAATCAGTGATAAGCAGTTAGAAGAATTAGCAAGCACCAACACAATAACCTGAGAAATTAAGTAATTCAAGTAAGACCATATCCTCTTTAATAAGTCTCTGTCTGTCTGTCTGTCTGTCTCTCTCTCATCATATGAGAACTCTCTCACGTTATATACCCGATGTGGGTATATAACATTATTGATATACACCACTAAGTTAGAATAGAATGAGGATTGAACTCACAAATGGGTGTAATGAAATGCGAGTCAGCGTGCAATAATTACGATGTGCTAATGTAACCTCCTTTCAACGACTTCGATTTCACTGAAGAAAAGAATAAATTTCTATTACTTAATTTGTTGGAAGATAAAAGTTTATGAAAGATGTATTAGAACAGTACCTAGAATCAAATTCTTAAGTCTGATTAGATATTATTAAAAACATCTGAATATTTCTAAAGTTAAGACACTGTCATACAGGATTCTAGTTCATTTTTTCTGTACACTTCATAAGTTAAATTAAGTAATTTTCATTTCTAAGAATTTCCTTTTAGTTTTTGTTTTCAACATTTGGTTGAACAACAATAAAGTTCATTACAGAAAAAATTCTAAAAGTTTATAATAGCAGAAAGCCAAATAAAAACAAGTACGAGAATAAGAAGAATAGAAAACAAAAAAAAAAGAAAGAAATGAAGACAAGGATGAAGATATCAAAATTGATCTTGAAAGATTTTTTCCGGGCTGCTTCCATAATTCAAAATTGATGAATTTACGCTTAAATTCTTCAATCTGTTATGGCGTTTAAAGTATCATCGACAAATGCCATTGATTTTAATATTCCAATATTTTTACCAAAATAAATAAATAAATAAATAAAAGAAAACGAAATAAAAACAACAGAGAAACTGAATATATTTCAAATAATTATTCAATAAAGACAGTTTATCCTGAATTTGAATAAAATCACTTTTGAAATGTATTTTAGCTTTCACTTTTTTTTTTTTTCACCTCACGTCACTGAAATGGAATGATTTGCATTGTTGCACAAAAGGGAGTTTTCAATTTAACTCATCGTAATTATGAGACTGTTCTGGTAGCAACCTGGTGTAAACGTATACCTTGAATCAACTCAGTTATGTGAGTTCGATCCTAGTAAGGCTAAACACGTTGAGTCGTTTTTTAACTGCTTGGTTGGGTGTTATTGTTATGACTGCGGCCTACGAAAAGATTTAAGCCTGGGAGAGATAAACTACATACTCGTTGCTTTGTACGCAGAAAACTGAATAAATGTAAGAAAATCCACAACGAATTAACAAGAACAAATATTATGGCCTGAGCAAATGTTGGTTTGGTTTGTTTTGTTTTACGCATATCAACCTCAGTGGGTCATTTAATGCCGATAAAGTTTGTGAAATAAATCAATTCTTAATGGATAATACAATTTTTTTTATAAATACATGTTTCTATTTACCATAGATGGGACCCTAACAGGTACTACCACTCCGGATCAGAGTGGAACCAGGGAGAATGGGATGAAGGGTGGTCCACATTCCCAAACCTCCAAAACTGGAACCTCACCATCAGATAGAGTTAACGTCATTCCCAGGACATGTAGACCCCACCAACCGCCTTCTAAGCACCCATATGATAAGAAGGTTGGGCTTGCCATAAAGGCAATAGGGTTGGGAAAATCATATAGCGCCTAGGCTTGTCGTGACCAGCCGACTGATGGAGGGGGCCTCTTCGACCGCCGTCTAGCCCAAGATAGGCCAAAGTGGGTATGCATGTCATGAACTGCTTCATCCACCTGGGCTCTATGCTTAGCATCACGGGTCGCAACCTACGACCAACAGGTGGCCCCATTGGGGAGTCTTACCCCCGCCAGAGGTTAGTCGTGCATTCTAACGCCCCCAGGCGCAGGGCGGCCGAGCAAAGTAAAAGAAAATTAATACATAAATGATATGCGATACAAAAGGAGAACATTAAGATCGATTGTTTTGATATGTTTAATTGCATCTACCTCGTTTCGAAACATTAATGAAGAAGTCAACAAAGTCAACATTTCAACGTTTCGAAACATTTATTTAATCATTTCAACGTTTAATCAAACAAATAATTGAAAATTATTCAAAATAATATTATTTTATAATAATTTATAATTTAATTTTATATAAATAATAAATAAATAATATATTATAATATATTAATTTGATATATATAATATATAATATAATATATATATATATATATAATTGATATTATATATAAATAAAAATATATTTTTATATATAAATATATAATATCTATAATACAAATATATCTTATATATAAAATATCTTATAATATAAATATAACAATGTAAATAATTCGATTTGTTTCAATAATAATAAATATATCAATTTCCATATATATAATTTATAGAATTATATAAAAAAAAAACAAATTATATAAAAAAAAACAAATAATCTTGACAATTAACAATTTAATAATATATATCTGTATATATAAAATATCTTATATATAATATATATATTTATTGATATATATATATATAATATATATATATATATATATTATATATTAATATATATATATAATTATATAATATAATTTAATATATATATATTAATTGATATTAATATATAAATAAAATATTTATAATTTTAAATATTATTCAAAATTAATATTTTTGAAATAAATCATTTCAAACGTTAATCATTTCAACGTTTCGAAAATTTAATGAAGAAGTCAACAAAGTCAACATTTAATGAAGAATCGTCATTTTGATAACCAAAGGACCGGGTTGCTAACACTATCTCTTTTGCTTAAATGTCACCGACATGAACAGGCTCATTGCTGCTCTTAATTCGGCCGATCGAGCAAGTTTGGTTGGTTACTTTGTTTTACGGTTTATCAACTCTTTTCAGGTCATTTGAATGCGGAATGAAGTCATTTTGATAATCAAAGGACAACGAAATAGATCTATAACTGCGACATAATGATATTTGAACTTTTTCGATACCCTAATTATATATATATATATATAATATATATATTATAATAATATAATATATATATATATATATATATATATATATGCTGTAGATAGAAGGAAAGTGGTCAAGAAATGATAACAACTCAAAACAAGTCACAGGTGATAGCGTTTCGTCTGTATTCAACGACTTCCTCAGACATCTGAGATGGTCTCAGATGGCTGGGAAGTTGTGAATACAGACGAAACGTATCACCCTGTGACTTGTTTTGAGTTGATCATTCTTGCCACTTTCCTTCTATCTAACAGGATAGTCGGATCTGAATCCATCCACCCTTCCTTCATACATATATATATAATATATATATATTATATATATATAATATATAATTTATAATAATATATTCACATTTATTTATATAATAATTCTCCTTTGCTGTCTGTTGTATATATCTTCTCCTGTTCTCTTATAATATGGTTATGGTTGAAAACAACCCGTCCAAAAAGAAATGTGATCTATTCAGTCTGAAATCGATCCCAGCATCAATATCATGCATACCTACGAAATTCACGTACCGTACTTAACAATCAGATTCAGCTTCCAGAAATGCCTTATCCGAATTCGATAAGATCGATACCAAAAAATCACAGATAAAACTTGTATGGAGATCCATATTTCGGACAGACATTTCCTCGAATACTTTCTTACCACCACCGCCATTCATTCCACAATTCTGAGGTCAACTCCCCTTCCTTCCATCTCCTCTCCTCTTCCTCAACTTATCCCCTTCCTATCCTCTCTCTTCCTCTACCATCTCCCCCCTCCCGCTACACTGACTGCTTCAACCCTCCCCCTCATCACCTTATCCGTTTCTCAGCAGGCGATCTCGTCTCCTCATAGCGCATGAATACATTGCCAAGAAAGAAGTGGAAGGAGGCTTATGTAGTCCGCTAGTTGAAATAGCGCCTGGAAACTGCACTTCTAAGGAAGTGAAGGTACTGTGGAAATAGTTATGGTTGGAAGGGCTGCGAAGGCTTAGACACTCCGGGCAAAATCTTAAGGCATTATACATGGGAATAAGGGAAATGAAAAGAGATGGATGCCGCGAAACGTATTGAATAAGAGCGATGCGGTCGACCGCGGTCGAGCGGATAGATGGGAAGAAAGACGGCTCTAAATCTGCGAGGGTAGCTCTTTGTAAAAGTAAACAATGGTGCGAAGCCCGTCAGCGCCTTCTTCCGACGCAGGAAGCAAGCCCGGTTGGACATTCCCTACTGAGTAAACATCTTTATAAATACTGTGTACTTGCATATCAAAAATAAACGACAAGTGAAAAGAAGAGAGAGAAAGTGCCAGATACTGAATTTCGCAAAAAGGTAATGAGAAGGATAGGATGTAATAATTACGGAGGTAAAAAAAAAATATAGTGATAGAAAAGAAGAAAAAATAATGAGACCAAAAAAAAATATTTAAAAAAACACTAAAGAAAATATTACTGAAAGAACGAAGAAAAAAGGAAAAAGTAATTGACAAGGTGTTGTAGCAGTTGAAAGAGAACAATGGTTAATAAAAGTAGTAATAAATCCAGAAGAATAGGCATATGAAATACATCGGAAGATTCCCGCTTTATATGACCATAGGCAATGTGAGAAATTGATTATAATGGTGAAGAAAAACTTAAAGGTTTTAAAAAAAAATCCAACGTGTTCTTGACGGGGAACTGCTAGTAATTACTGACTGACATTCTTCCCGGGTTTTTTTCTTCTGATCAAACTCAATTATAAGTAAAATACAACTTATCCCACATTGATACTTAACTCGACCTGACAGCCGGATTAGAATATATGTAGTGTATCTATTGCCGAGTGGTAAGATACGACAAGAAATGTGTCCTGAGTATTATATAAACAGCGTCCGTGCATTAATATATATATATTAATATATATATATATGTATATATATATATTATAATATATATATATATGAGATTATCCAAACAATGGTAGTAAGGGATGATAATATAGGATGTCACTATGGTGAAGGAAGTAGAATGAGAACAAAGAGTGATACATCTCAAGTTTGGCAAATCACATATAGAATCATCCCTGACTACCATGTTCTTGGATAAATCTCCATATTTATATATATATATATATATATATAATTATATATATATATATATATATATTAATTGCACCGGACGCTGTTTAGTATAATACTCAGGACACCATTTCTTGTCAGTATCTTACCACTCGGCAATAGATACACTCAATATATTCTAATCCCGGCTGTCAGGTCGAGTTAAAGTTCAATGTGGGATAAGTTGTATTTACTTATAAATTGAGTTTGATCAGAAAGAAAAAAACCCCGGGAAGATGTCAGTCAGTATTCATAGGCAGTTCTCCCGTCAAGAACACGTTGGATTTTTTTTAAAAACCTTTATAAGTTTTTCTTCAACATTTTAATACATTTCTCACATTGCCTATGGTCATATGAAAGCGGGAATATTCCGATGTATTTCATATGCCTATTCTTCTGGATTTATTTACTACTTTTATTTAACCATTGTTCTCTTTCAACTGCTACAACACCTTGTCAATTACTTTTTCCTTTTTTTACTTCGTTCTTTCAGTATATTTTCTTTAGTGTTTTTTTAAATATTTTTTTTGGTCTCATTATTTTTCTTCTTTTTCTATCACCTATATTTTTTTTTTTACCTCCCGTAATTTTACATCCTATCCTTCTCACTTCCTTTGCGAAATTCAGTATCTGGCACTTTCTCTCTCTTCTTTTCACTTGTCGTTTATTTTGATATGCAGTCACACAGTATTTATAAAGATGTTTACCTCAGTAGGGAATGTCCAACCGGGCTTGCTTCCTGCCGTCGGAAGAAGGCGCTGACGGGCTTCGCACCATTGTTTACTTTTACAAAGAGCTACCCTCGCAGATTTAGAGCCGTCTTTCTTTCCATCTATCCGTCGACCGCGGTCGACCGCATCGCCTCTATTCAATACGTTTTTCGCGCATCCATCTCTTTTCATTTCCCTTATTCCCATGTATAATGCCTTAAGATTTTGCCCCGGAGTAGTCTAAGCCTTCGCAGCCCTTCCAACCATAACTACTTTCCACAGTACCTTCACTTCCTTAGAAGTGCAGTTTCCAGGGCCTATTTCACTAGGCGGACTACATAAGCCTCCTTTCCACTTCCTTTCTTGGCAATGTATTCATGCGCTAATGAGGAGACGAGAGTCGCCTGCTGAGAAAACGGATAAGGTGATGAGGGGGGAGGTGTTGAAGCAGTCAGTGTAGCGGGAGGAGGGGGAGATGGTAGAGGAAGGAGAGAAGGATGAGGAAGGGGATAAAGTTGAGGAAGAGGAGAGGAGATGGAAGGAAGGGGAGTTGACGCCTCAGTTGTGGAATGAATGGCGGTGGTGGTAAGAAAGTATTCGAGGAAATGTCTGTCCGAAAATATGCGATCTCCATACAAGTTTTTTAATCTGTGATTTTTTGGTATCGATCTTATCGGAAATTCGGATAAGGCATTTCTGGAAGCTGAATCTGAATTGTTAAGTTACCGGTACGTGAATTTCGTAGGTATGCATGATATTTTGATGAATGGGATCGATTTCAGACTGAATAGATCACATTTCTTTTTGGACGGGTGTTTTCAAACCATAACCAATATTATAAGAGAAACAGGATGAAATATATACACAGACAGCAAAGGAGAATTCATTATATAAATAAATGTGAATTATATATATATATATATATATATATATATATATATATATATATATATATATATATATATATATATGTATGAAGGAAGGGTGGATGGATTTAGGATCCGACGATATGCTGTAGATAGAAGGAAAGTGGTCAAGAATGATCAACTCAAAACAAGTCACAGGGTGATACGTTTCGTCTGTATTCACAGACTTCCTCAGCCATCTGAGACCATCTCAGATGTCTGAGGAAGTCTGTGAATACAGACGAAACGTATCACCCTGTGACTTGTTTTGAGTTGATCATTTCTTGACCACTTTCCTTCTATCTACAGCATATATATATATATATATATATATATATATATATATATATATATATATATATATATATATATATATATAATTAGGGTATCGAAAAAAGCTCAAATATCAATTATGTTCGCAGTTATAGATCTATTTCGTTGTCCTTTGATTATCAAAATGACTTCATTCGGCATTAAATGACCTGAAAAGAGTTGATAAACCGTAAAACAAAGTAACCAACCAAACTGCTCGATCGCCGAAATTAAGCAGCAATGAGCCTGTTCATGTCGGGTGACCATTTAAGCAAAAGCAGATAGTGTAAGCAACCCGAGTCCTTTGTTATCAAAATGACGATTCTTCATTAAATGTTGACTTTGTTGACTTCTTCATTAAATTTTTTCGAAACGTTGAAATGATTAAACGTTTGAAATGATTTATTTCAAAAATATTATTTTGAATAATATTTATAAATTATAATATTTTTATTTATATATTAATATCAATTATATATATATATATATATATATATATATATATATATATATATATATATATATATATATATATATATATATATATATCATAAATATATATATTATATATAAGATTATTATATATAAGATATATATTATTAAATTGTTAATTGTCAAGAATTATTTGTTTTTTTTTATATAATTTGTTTTTTTTTTATATAATTCTATAAAATTATATAATGGAATTGATATAATTTTATTATTATTGAAACCAATCGAATTATTTACATTGTTATTTATATATAGATATATTATATATAAGATATATTTGTATATATAAGATATTATATATTTATATATAAAATATATTTTTATATATTAATATCAATTAATATATATATATATATATATAATTTAAATTATATATCAATTAATATATTATATTAATATATTATTTATTTATTTATTTATATAAAATTAAAATTATAAATTATTATAAAATAATATTATTTTGAATAATTTTCAATTATTTTGTTTGATTAAACGTTGAAATGATTAAATAAATGTTTCGAAACGTTGAAATGTTGACTTTGTTGACTTCTTCATTAAATGTTTCGAAACGAGGTAGATGCAATTAAACATATCAAAACAAATCGATCTTAATGTTCTCCTTTTGTATCGCATATCATTTATGTATTGATTCTTTTACATTTGCTCGGCCGCCCTGTCGGCTGGGGCGTTAGAATGCACCGACTACACCTCTGCAGGGGGGTAAGACTCCCCCAATGGGGCCACCTGTTGGTCGTAGGTTGCGACCCGTGATGCTTAAGCATAGAGCCCAGGTGGATGAGCAGTTCATGACATGCAATACTCCACTTTGGCCCTATCTTGGGCTAGACGGGCGGTCGAAGAGGCCCCCTCCGATCAGTCGGCTGGTCACGACAAGCCCTAGCGCTTATATGATTTTCCCAACCCTATTGCCTTTATGGCAAGCCCCAACCCTTCTTATCATATGGGTGCTAGAAGGCGGTGGCTGCGGGTCTACATGTCCTGGGAATGACGTTAAACTCTATCTGATGGTGAGGTTCCAGTTTTGGAGGTTTGGGGAATGTGGACCAACCCTTCATCCCCATTGCTCCCTGGTCCACTCTGATCCGGAGTGGTAGTACCTGTTAGGGTCCCATCTATGGGTTAAATAGAAAAATGTATTTATAAAAAAAATTGTATTATCCATTAAGAATTGATTTATTTCAAAACTTTATCGGCATTAAATGACCCACTGAGGTTGATATGCCGTAAAACAAAACAAACCAAACCAACATTTGCTCAGGCCATAATATTTGTTCTTGTTAATTCGTTGTGGATTTTTCTTACATTTATTCAGTTTTCTGCGTACAAAGCAACGAAGTATGTAGTTTATCTCTCCAGGCTTAAATCTTTTCGTAGGCCGCAGTATAACAAAATAACACCCAACCAAGCAGGTTAAAAAAACGACTCAACGTGTTAAGCCTTTACTTAGGATCGAACTCACATAACTGAGTTGATTCAAGGTATACGTTTACACCAGGTGCTACCAGAACAGTCTCATAATTACGATGAGTTAAATTGAAAACTCCCTTTTGTGCAACAATGCAAATCATTCCATTTCAGTGACGTGAGGTGAAAAAAAAAAAAAAAGTGAAAAGCTAAAATACATTTCAAAAGTGATTTTATTCAAATTCAGGATAAACTGTCTTTATTGAATAAATTATTTAGAAATATATTCAAGTTTCTCTGTGTTTATTTTCGTTTTCTTTTTATTTATTTATTTATTTATTTTGGTAAAAATATTGGAATATTAAAATCAATGGCATTTGTCGATGATACTTTAAACGCCATAACAGATTGAAGAATTTAAGCCGTAAATTCATCAATTTTGAATTATGGAAGCAGCCGGGAAAAAATCTTTTCAGATCAATTTTGATATCTTCATCCTTGTCTTCATTTCTTTCTTTTTTTTTGTTTTCTATTTCTTCTTATTCTCGTAACTTGTTTTTATTTGCTTTCTGCTATTTATCAAACTTTAGAATTTTCTGTAATGAACTTTATCTGTTGTTCAACAAATGTTGAAAACAAAAACTAAAAGGAAATTCTTAGAAATGAAAATTACTAATTTAACTTATGAAGTGTACAGAAAAAATGAACTAGAATCCTGTATGACAGCTGTCCTTAAACATTTAGAAAATATTCAGATGGTTTTTAATAAATATTCTAATCAGACTTAAGAATTTGATTCTAGGTACTGTCAAACATCTTTCATAAACTTTTATCTTCCAACAAATTAAGTAATAGAAATTTATTCTTTTCTTTCAGTGAATATCGAAGTCGTTGAAAGGAGGTTACAAATTAGCACATCGTAATTATTTGCACGCTAGACTCGCATTTCAATTACACCCATTTGTGAGTTCAATCCTCATTCTATTCTAACTTAGTGGTGTATATCAATAATGTTATATACCCCACATCGGGTATATAAACCGTGAGAGAGTTCTCATATGATAGAGAGAGAGACAGACAGACAGACAGACAGAGACTTATTAAAGAGGATATGGTCTTACTTGATTACTTAATTTCTCAGGTTATTGTTGTTGGTGCTTGCTAATTCTTCTAACTGCTTATCACTGATTCTTGCTATCTGTTTCGGCCGACATCTTGTTGGCTTGTCTAGTTGAGCTCTAATTCTTCTAAGTCTTCTAACTTCTATCTAAGGGCTGATTTCTTCTTCTGGGCTGAACTTTGCTTGTTTTTAATTAAATAAAATAACAAGACTTTTTGTTTCTTGATCAAGCTTTTATCTATCAGCCCATGATTCCATTGCGGTTTGAGATGACCGAGCAAAGAGTGAAAAACACGTCCAAGTGTTAAGTATCTGGCCACCATCCTTGGTTCCAGATGTAGTAAGTAAGTAAGCAAGCCAATAAGAATCCGGTGTTATAGTATTCTTTGTAAGTCTGACGTCCAAGAGAATCCAAGTGTCAATGAGTTAAGATTAGAATCAGGCCTCTATAAATACAGCAACAGCAGCAGCAGCACTGCCAGTGATTGGACAATAGGAATCTTCGGTGGTCACGTGGTAGTCAACGAGTCTATATTTAGAAGTGACCATTTGCCCCATGCCTTATATCCAAAACTTTCAACACCAAGCTCCCTGACTTTTGGGTCGAATCTAATCTAACTCTATAATATTATATCACATGTCTCTCATGGCGCGTGAGATTCGCCCCTCTAGGTCATCTTTTTCCAAGAACACCTTGATTTTAAATCTGACAGACCTGAATTTAATTCCTAGCTACAGGGTCTGCTCACAATTTATGATTCTCATAAATTGTAACAGTAGGTCTTCGTCCTTACATATTGGCTCGTTTCTTGGTGCGTAAAAATGACCCTTAAATTAAGATCCGTGGTAAACTGTGCTGATTACAAACTCGACCGCAATTCTTGTCAACAATATTTATTATGGCATTGATGGATCGTCTGCAGTAGTCCTTAACACAGAGAGATATAGGAAGAATCTTTATCACAAGAGAATCATCATAATTAGATCTAGTAAACTTGTGACTCTCCCGCCTTTCAGTTAAGTGTCAAACTTGGGGAAAGGAAGGAAGAATGACCAGCTTGTTTTCTCGGATAGGCTAACCAGTCTACGTCGTGCCTGCTTCTCCAAACACTGTCTGCCTTTGCCCCCTCTAATATTTGACTCTTCTTTTATAATTACCGTTAATCAGCTGATTATTTTTTACGCAATAATTTAATTCCATTGTATATCGTTATATTGTATTATATAAGTACATTGGAATGTTGACCAAACAACTCAACATTCCGCTATTTCCTCTCAAGAATGTTTATAATTCCTCCGAAAATATTTCGGCACTTTCTCTGATTTGAATTCAGATACACAATTCAAACAAAATGCATCCCAACTAGATTCTTCCTTTCAAAATATTTTCCAAAATATATCTTTCTTTCCTTTTCACCATAATTTACTTTAACAAAAACTGATTCTTTTAAAACCCTTAATTATCCAACACCATGCCAGGAATGGGGCCGGGTTAACTCAGTCGGTAGAGCGTTCGGCTAGAAACCACAAGGTTCCTAGTTCGATACCGGTCCTCGCTAATTCAGCGTTATGAGTAGCACAGGGGTCTGTGCGGTTAAGTAAGGAGCTGATGGTAGATGTGGCGCTCCATCTCAGACGCCAAAATAATCTCCCTGGTCTAGCGCTATTGAAAAGGGAATAGACTCCCTCGCTGGCTGGCTGATACCGACTTTAGACCGCCCTGACGACTTTAATTTTACTTTATGCCAAGAATGTCAAACTAACTGGTCCCCTTGTAGCGATTTGAAAGGAGTAATGACATAATAGTAACATACTTATATTCTTCTATTCTCTTGGTTGCGATCTAGTTGTTGGTTGGATGGCATTCTCGCTGTTTGATTCTGGAATAACATGGAATTCACTTGGAGATATCGTGTCTTGTGCCGTTCATCGTTTTTAATAACAGCACAAGACGCTCTGGGTTTTTTTATTGTTTTTTTTTTTCATGAGCTCATTTATCTTACATCCAAGTTAAAATGATGTAGGGAAACAGACACGCACCTTGCATCTGTTTCCTTTCCACAACCTCGCCCAAAAATCACTCCCATTCTTTACTCTCATTAGCTCTCTTCCATTCTTCGCTACTTGGCACCAGTCAATGCTGGAATATTTTGTAATATATATATTTACCAACACCTACGCACGAGCAGGATGTGACACAAGGTCAATTTCTTAAGCGGAATTTAACAGGTTTGAATTCGGAGTTTTCCTTCTCCTAGACCGGTTGTCTAACCAAGCTTAAAGAGCCCAGTCTGCCCTACTATTTACCCATAGCTGGAGGGGGAGTAGTATTCATACCTTTCCCAAGGGTATTAGCGCTAAGTGAAATGCAATTACCAGGTCCAGGATTTGAACTCGAGGCAACGAGTCCATTTCCTGTGACTTTAACCATTACACCACGCGCTTCCTTTTTGTAATATAAGGTGTGCTGTAGCCCAGTACCTAAACTTATAGACTCTGCGTGGGCGCGTGGAATAAGACCAGCCAATCAACACGCTCGAATACGTGATTAATTAACTCTTTAATCGCCATCCCCATTTTAACTGTGTGACATAATATGTGATAAGTAAGCAATATAAGTAAAATATCCTCCTTCTAAACACGTTTTTTTTTTCAAAGAAAGAAAAACTTAACAAACCATCATCCGTTATTTTTTTCTCTCTTTGTAAGTTTTTCTATCTTTGAAAGTTAAATATTGCGCTGTATATAATTTAGTTTATTGATTATTATACATTGAGCTCTTTCTAGGGATTTATTAAAAAAAACTTGTATGAATATATATGTTTGGACCTACAAGAGCATACAGTACGGTTATACAGTGAGATCTGATGATCCCAAATAGAATCATCCCTTACTTACCAGTCTTTTGGATTACCTTACACAAACACACATTATATATATATATATATATATACATATATATATATATATATGATCTGGTGAGTGCAACAAATATATGGTAAATTTAATTTTCCGGTTAATTAAGTTGAAGATGTATCGTAAATTTTCCGAACATCTGCTAAGCACCTTATTTTAATATATTTTACAAGTTGACTGACATGAGAGACCAAACTCTTCAATCAGTGCTGTCTACCTGTTATCTTGTACCCGACTTTACATGTCAAAATTATTCGTTAGATCCCAGCATGAGTCGCACACATATCACACAATCGATTATGATTTTACTATGTGCTTAAAGGTTGACGCATAAATTTAATTTAGAATTGAAATCGACTAAAATTCCTTTGGTAATTAGGGCCAGTTTAGCTCAGTCGGTAGAGCGTTCGATACCGGCCCTTGCCAACTCAGCGTATGAGTAGCACAGGGATCTGCGCGGTAATGTGAGGAACTAATAGTAGGTATAGCGCTCCATATCAGACACCAAAAACAATCTCGTTGGTCTAGCGCTAGTGAAGAGGGAATAGACCCCCTTGCTGTTAGGCTGATACCGAGTTTAGGCCACCCCGACGACTTTACTTACTAATACTAGTAGTACCTGTTAGGGTTCCATCTCCGAGTCATATTGATATTATAGATAAGAATAACTGATACTATAGGAAGTAAAGTAAAGTGAAATCAGCAGAGTGGCCAGTTGTCAGTATCAGCCGTACAGAGAGGGAGTCTATCCCCTTTTTGCCAGTGTTTGACCAGGATGACAAGTGTTAATTTATCCTAATGGTTGTTAGTTCCGATCAAGTTTTGGTTGGGTTTGTTTGTTTTACTGCATATCAACCCTTTCTGGGTCATGTAATGCCAAAACATTTCATTTTAATAGAAGTTTCTATGTTTCAAGTTATTAATATCTTCAAATAGGTATAAATAATTTTCATTAACATCAATTGGTTTGGTTTGTTTAATTGTATAATAACTCTATTGGTTATTTAATGCCAAATATTGTTGGAATGTGCGATAAAAGTTGTTTCCAAATAAAGGTGTATTTTTGTAGATCGATTTCGTATATGTATTTCATATCGGATTCATAATTTTTTATATATTTTTTATTTCTCTCAAGAAGGATAAAATATCATCTATGTTCGTATTCTCAAAAAGACCCCTCCTATTATTTGCTTGCACTGGAGTCTGATTGACAGTAAATCTTTTCTTGATTATTCTATATACTCTCTCTTGAGTATTCTATTTTCACAATGCAGTTGAGTGGATGGTCTCGATTCTTCCTCTGATTTACAGTTCCTGCAATTTTTCTTCCAAACCATTGGTGACCGTTCCAAGGGCATCAACTACAATTGGTATCACCTTTCGCCTGTGATTCCTGAAATTTTAAAGACGTTAACGTTGGGATTACCCTCGTACATACGAAAGGATTTTGTGGTATTATTAGCTTATTAAATGTTGTACCGGCCGTTCCTACAGTGGAGAATATACACCGGTTCTCACTATAAATAGTGAGACACCGAGTGAAAAGGTTGTACTGTTACCGTTTAGCGGCAAGCTAGCCGTTCTTGTACCTTATTGTAAATACACTTGTCTCATTTTACCCTACCTCGACTTGACTTCTTTTTTACTGTTGAACTAACATCACAACATTAAAGATACACGATATTTTAATATTTATCTTCCCAATAAGCTATAATATTATGTCTGCGGTTATAAAGATTCAGAATTTCTTCATTTATATTTTGACTTGCAATTACATTTCGTTTATTCATATATTTCAGGAAATGTTTTCAGGAAGATTTAGCACTTACTTACCTGACAACAATTATTACGAATCTTTTTGTCATCAATTTTCTAACAAAAATTAATAATTGAAACAGATAACTTAACCCTTTTACTAGGCTAAGACAGTTCTAAGACAGCATGAACGTAATTTACGATAGAACAGCTTGACCTTACTTCTCTCTCTCCTTCTCTCTGAAAAAAAAAACAACAACTCACGAGCCTAGAAAGAAATAAACAACCCCTTTTTGACTATACGACTTTTCTATGTTGTTACTTTGAACTAACGACGGCTACTAATACTAACGACTACTACTTCAACTCGACTTGATCCCTATGCAACATATAATCTCCGTGTGTCTCTCTCCGTGTTTATATACCCGATGTTAAATGAATATTTATAACATCAATACGCCATTGTATTTGCGCTGCATTTCGCCGTTTACAAAAATAGTATTATATCATTCCTTTTAAAGAGAATGCCGTGATTCGACCATAAAGATGCTGAATCAATTCGACCAGCTATTTTTTTTCATCAATATCACTTTTAAAAAAACACCCAATATGAGTCTCAGTAAAAAATCATAAACATGTGAATATGTAGATATTCTAGGCAAAATATGACATTAGGTTTATAAGTTCCCAAAATTCACACTGGATTGTCCAATTGGACACATGGCAGTTCTAAGTGACATTTATCTCTAGACTGCAGGTTCAGTCCTGGTCAAGGGCAGCAATAACACAGAATAATAATTAACACAGCTTAACACCTGTACCCCGGCTATGGTTAGCAGGATAGGAACCAGATACCCCTGGGGACTGAATAAAGGGTTGGGTTCAAAGTTCCGGGGTGGCTCCCGATTACGACAAGAAGATTCCCGGGTTCGAAAAGAAGGTTCTCGAGTCCGAAAATAAATACCTGGTATAGGCTGGAGGGCACATCGGCCGAAACGTTGTACAGATAACAATGAAGATGAGGACAATAGTCCGAATAATCAAATCATACTCAAAATTAACAACTTACAAAGTCCGTGATTTGAGCGAAAACTAGTATCCACTAATTTTTATACTATGATATTCTAAATAACGAAATGCAATTGATGTTACACTGGTAATGGTAATAATTTTTTTTATTAACAAGGTTTGATATAAGAAAACTCCAGGGTAAGCTTGGCGACCTGCCATGCGTTTCCTGAATTGACTTTGGTGTCCAGATCCATTGTGAGAGGACAGATTGTCAAGAGACCTGCCCTGGGGTTGCGTTACCTACGATGTTAGGATTGAACAACTTTAGCCTCGGCAAGAAAAAAATGGCCAAAATCCAACGGTCTTGACAGTGAAATAATACAAAGCTCTAACTCAATAATCCAAGACACTGATCATTGTATTCTTAGAATTGGCAAGCAACGCAGTTAGACTCTGAACCAAACTAAAATCTTTTCCCTAGGGATAACCCTCCCTATCTTCTCAACATTTTCTTGATAGATACACGGCTTGACTACCATTTATTTAACGACTTTGGGGCCGGATAGAGCGAATAATTTATTCGTATTCTATTAAGAGGAACAGCTGAGGCCAGTATCGTGTTACACGGTTTTAACGCTTCAATCTTGTATGCTGTAAGGATCTGTGTATATTATGTAATTAAATTGAACGTTGAACGTGATACTAGATATGTAGAAAAGTATGTGTGATCTAGTAAACTGAGATAAGTATATATACCATACATATATTTTATAAATGACATGTGTCGCCAACTTCACAGAATAGACAGTTGTATTAATATATAAATTTGAATGTACTTAGATAGATAGATATATATGAAAAGATTGAGAAAATTGATATATCTATTTGAATACAGTGATATATATAGATATAGTAATTTATTAAGCAATTTACTGGTTTGGTTTGTTTTGTTTTACGGCATATCAACCTCAATGGGTCATTTTAATGCCGACAAAGTTGTGAAATAAATTCATTCTTAATGCATAATACAATTTTGTATATAAACTCATGTTTTTTCTATTCAACCCATAGATGGGATGCTAACAGGTACTACCACTCCGGGTCAGAGTGGACCAGGCAGCAATGGTGATGGAGAGGTGCTCCACATTTCCCAAACCTCCAGAACTGGAACCTCACCATCAAATAGAGTTTAACGTCATTCCCAGGACATGTAGACCCTTAGCCACCGCCTTCTAGTACCCATATGATGAGAAGGATTGGGGGTTGCCATAAAGGCAATAGGGTTGCGGCAATCATATAGATGCTAGGGTTTGACATGGCAAGCCGGTTGATCGGAGGGGGCCTCTCCGACCGCCCGTCTAGCCCAAGAAAAGCCTAAAGTGGAATATTGCAAGTAATGGACTGCTCAGCCACTTGGGTTCTATCCTTAAACATCACGGGTCGCCATACACGACCAACATGGTGAGTCTTACTCATCTGCAGAGATGCAGTCGGTGCATTCTAACGCTCCACCGATAGGGCGGGCAGTTTACTGGCAATTGTGTATATGACAATAAGAATGAGGACAACAGTCTGAAAAATACAAATAATACAAATTATCAAGACTAATCTAATTTATTTACTAAGGTTATCTTAGATGTGGCTCAAGGCCATAAATCTGGGGCATCCGATGAGAATCGAACTCACTAACAATGGTCTGCAAGTTTAGCTTGCTAACTATTACACCATGTGATGCTGGATATATAGATATACAGCTAGACATGAGATATATTGAGATTTATTGATATAACCATTTGTATATATTGGGAAAGATAGATAGGTATGAATGGTTGGTTAGTTGGGTTTTACGGCATGTCAACCCTTGTTGAGTTATTTTATAACGAAGACATTTTGTTCTATTCATTCTTGATGGTATTCAATTTTCAAACTCAATTTTTTTTAACACATTTTTAATACTCGTCTTTCAATTTATTGACCCTAATAGTTCCAAGCTCCCCGTGTCTGATAAGACCTGGGAGTAATGGCGATAAATGGGTACTTTACATTCAAGAATTGGAACTTCACCACTAGATAAAGGAAAAATAAGTGTGATCTAGTAAACTGAGAGAGTTGCGTATCATGCGTATGTCTTTGAAAAGGCATGAATCCATAGGGTATCCCCCAACTATGGGTAAATAGTAGGGCAAGCCGTGTTATTTAGTTTTGGTTAGAAAAGTAAAACTCTGAATTAAAACCAGTTTTTCATCACTTAAAAATTGACCTTGTGTCCCATCCTGCCCGGAATAGAGGGGTTAGATAAATATATTCCTATGTAAGTGAATATGGACACAGTGACCCGAGTTCCAATCCGGAACGAGGCAGTTTGAGAATATTTTTTTTATTCTGGGAATAAGGATTAAGAAGGCTGATATTTCTATACTTCAGTTGACAACTGCCATGTCGTTGAGGTTTAGAATACGCAGATTTTATCCCTTGCAGAGGTTTAAGATCCTCCCAAGTGGTGTCTGCAATATAACACTAAAAGCCATTGATGACGAAGCTTCAGATGTGGAGATCTGGAGAGTATGGAGTCCCCCTTCATAGCCATTACTCCCAGCTTCACTCTTACCTGGAATGATAGTATGTTGGAATATTTGGATGATATATGGTGTACTACAATACACCACTTAAATTTATAAACTAAGCGAAGTCACGTAGTTTATACCTCAGCCAATCAACAGCCCGAATACGCGGCTGGTTAACTACTTATTCACTGATACTGAGAGACGTCCATTTGCAATCATTGACGAAGGACTTGCAATACTGAGGAGCACCAAGGAACAACCAAAAGATTGTTTACCAAGGATCGCGCTCTGCTTAACACAGAGGATCTCCGCTGGACAAGCGCTTCTGCTTGAAGCCTAAGGGCTGGCCTCTAAAATCGTAACATCGTATCTATCTGGGTCCCATATGTGGATCACATAAATTTATATGAAAATAATTAGTATATGATAGGGATATTAGATACCATATAACTGTTTTTTAAATTATTTGTATGTAGAACGTTTACTTGAAGATATAATTGTTTACGAAGGTTATTATTATAATTAGCAAAAATGTGCGCCCACCGGACAAAAGTATTTAAATTGTAATATAATTAAATATTAAATCGAATTAGAAGAATAATGAAACATGAAAAAGATTACAATTATTCTTACTTTATTCAAATTGATTTCAATATAAAATTATACATAGGGTTGCTTTTAATCTGTTAGAGAATAAAACAATGTTATTAGAAATCAATAACACCGTAATCATTTTTATTAAACAGGGTTTTATTAAAACTTGTATGCAAATTATGCACACCATATATAATGTAAACATTTATTTTTGATGATATATAACACACATCGTAGAATTTTAAACATATTAATGATATGGGCAGTTTTGAGGCATATCTATCTCAACTATACCTTAATAGAGATATTGTTAATGAATAATATACTAATTAAAATTAAATAATGATTATTTAATAACAATCTAGAATATAAGGTAAATAACTAAGGAAACTGAAACGTTAGTGGTGACGTAGTTTCATTTACAGACATAAAGACAGACACACAATATCCATTATGAAAAAATTCTTAAAACCGTATAATTATCTATAAAAATGATTTTTAGGAAATAGTAAAGTTTGCGGAGAGGCAAATTATCAGTATCAACCGAACAGGGAGGGAGTATATCCCCTTTTAATTAGCGCTAGAACAAAGAGACCTTTTGGCTGAGGTGGAGCGCCACAGCTACCATCAGCTCCCCACATTACCGCATAGATCAGACTACCCAATCTGTGCTATTCATGCGCTAAGTTGGGCGGGGGCGTATTGAACATGGAACCTTGCGATAGATAGATAGATAGATAGATAGCGCATTTCTTCTTCTCTAATTTGAACATACTGATATAGATATATAGATACATGAATGTGAATATACTGATATATATTGATAGATAGATTTGACTATACTAAAGGCTGGTTTAGCTCAGTTAGTAGAGCGTCAGACTAGGAACCACAAGGTTCCTGGTTCGATAACGGCCCTCGCCAACTCAGCGTATGAATAGCACAGAGTTCTGTGCGGTAAAGAGAGGAGCTGATGGTAGGTGTAGTGTTCCACACCAAACACAAAAATAATCGACTTGGCCTAGAACTAGACCCCCTCGCTGGTTGGCTGGTATCGACTTTAGGCCACCCCGACGACTTTACTTTTTACTTATATATATATACATATATATGTTGATAGGATAGGAAAGACAATGTTGAATGGATAAGATTGATTTAATTTGAGTTATCAACACGTGTTTCGACCAGGAGTTTGTTCATGTATTCTATTTATTATTATTTTAAATATGAACTAAAATAATAATAATAATAATAATTAATAATAATAATAATAATAATAATAATATAAATTATAATATATCTAAGCATACAAAGAAAAACGGCCTTCATTAGGGTAAACTGTTTGATATTTGAAGTTAAAACGGTCAAAATACAGATAATTTATATATATATATATATATATATGATGATAATTGTTCAGAAAATAACCAAAAGCACATGAACCGATACTTTCAGTGTGATTTGAACATAAGCTTTTATTAGTATTATTTTTATTTTTTAACATTTGATCCAACCTTTTCTTTTTAATTATGGGTTCCCATATTGTGTTCATTTCTATGCTCGGTCTACTTAACAGCTCACTACAACCTATCATATGAGCTGATTCTTTAAGGTGTCTTCTCTTCCCGACAAGAAATACCTGAAGAAGGCCGAAACGTTGTACAGATAACAATGAAGATGAGGACAATAGTCCGAATAACGCATATAATACTAATATATATATATATATATATATATATATATATATATATATATAGTTTTTTTTTCCGTAGTTAGGGTCTTTCCATGTGTGGTTTAACCAAGCTGATGCAGGTAGACCATAAGGAGAGCTCAATGTACCTAATACCAGTGAGTAGAAGGACAGAGCAAGATATTTAGTAAATGAAGAAAACTCTAACTTGCTTCATTACAATAATTTATTTCAACCGTATTAATACGGCATCTTCAGGTAATCACAAGAACATGTAAGAATCATGTTCTTGTGATTACCTGAAGATGCCGTATTAATACGGTTGAAATAAATTATTTGTAATGAAGCAAGTTTAGAGTTTTTCTTCATTTACTAAATTATATATATATATATATATTATATTATAGAGAGAGGAGAGAGAGAGAGAGAGAGAGGGGAGAGAGAGAGAAACAGAGTGACATAGCTATTATTTAGGCGTGGTGGTGGTGGTGGTAGGGGGGCACATTTCTGGTACTCTAGTACATATCACTTTACTCCAATGTAATAGTTGGTTGTGATTGATTATTGCTTATAGTCAAACATAATTCTTTCTCGCTCGAATTGCTAATGCATTCATGTTTCTGATGTATTATGCATCTCTATAAATAGTCGACCCACTTCATTTGATATTGGTCAAATCTTGTTTGTTATGCTCTATACAATTCTTTACCACTCTCCTCTTCCCCTCCCCCAACTCTCAACTCTCTCTCTCTCTCTCACACACACTCTCCCTCTTTCTCTCTCTCTCACAATCTCCACTCTCTCTCCCCTCTCCTCTTTCTATCTCTCTCTCACTCCCTATGTCTCTCTCACATTCCCCCTTCTCTCTCAACCCCTCTCTCTCTCTCTCTCTCTCACACATTCCCCTATCTCTCTCTCACATTCCCCCCATCTCTCTCAACCCTCTATCTCTCTCTCTCTCTCTCTCTCTCTCTCTCACGCTTTCGACATTTATGTACTCTGCCAATTTTTTTCTCTCTCTCCCTCTCACTCTCTCAACCTTTCCATATGTATGTGCTCAGCCAGATTTTCTCTCTCTCATCCCTCGCTCTCTCCTCTCTCTCTCTCTCTCTCTCTCTCTCTCTCTCTCTCTCTCTCTCTCTCTCTCTCTCTGATTTTCTCTCAATCTTTCCACATTTGTGTGCTCAGACAGATTTTTCTCTCTCATCCTCGCTCTCCTTCTCTCTCTCTCTCTCTGATTTCTCTCTCTCTCCTCTCTCTCTCTCTCTCTCAATTTTCCACATTTGGTGCTCAGCCAGATTTTTCTCTCTCATCCTCACTCTCCTTCTCTCCTTCTCTCTCTCTCCCTCTCTCCCTCTATCTCTCACCCCCTTTCTCTCTCACTCTATCTCTCACCCTCTCTCTCTCTCTCTCTCTCGCTCTCTCTCAATCTGTCCACATTTGTGTGCTCAGCCAGATTTTCTCTCTCTCATCCTCACTCTTTCCCTCCTCTCTCTCGCACTCTCTCTCTCTCTTTCACTCTTACTCTCTCTCTCCCTCAATTTTTCCACATTTATGTGTACAGCCAGATTTCCTCTCTCTCACACTCTCCCCTTCTCTCCCTCCCCCTCTCTCTCGGTCTCATTCTGTCATTCTTACCTCATTTTTGTGCTCTGCGAGATTTTCTCTCTCCCTCTCTGTCTTTCTCTCTATTCCTTCTCTTTCTCTGTCTATGTCTCTCTCACTCTTCACTTTCCACATTTATGTGCTTCACCTAATTTTCATAATGTCTTTTCATGATTATTATTTTTTATTCTATGTCGTTCATATTTATTTTATTTTATTTTTTTTACCGCCAAACATGCATCACTCCATTCTAGTGCTGACTTAGACAAGACGAGCGGGTTTGAAAGGCCCCCTCCGATCAATTGGCTGATCATGTCACGCCCTAGCACCTATGTGATTATCCCAACCCTATTTCCCTTATAGCAAGCCCCAACATTTTTTATCATATATATTTACCCACCCCTCCGCACGAGCAGGATGTGACACCAGGTCAATTTCTTAAGCGGAGTTTAACAGGTTTGAATTCAGAGTTTTCCTTCTCCTAAACCGGTTGCCGAACCAAGGTTTAAGAGCCCAGCCTGTCCTACTATTTATCCATAGCTGGAAGGAGAGTAGGATTCATACCTTTCTCAAGGGTATTAGCGCTAAGTGAAATGCAGTTACCACATCCAGGATTTGAATTCGGGGCGACGAATCCATTTCTTTTGACTTTAATCATTACACAACGCGCTTCTGTTTTTATCATATTTGTGCTAGAAGGCGGTATCTGAGGGTCTTAGTGTCCTGGCTATAACGTTAAACTCTTAGACCCTTAATCACCGCATTCTAGCTCATATATGATAAAAAGGGCCGAAACTTGCTATAAGGGCAATAGGATTGTGACACTGATATAGGTGCTAGGGCTTTGACGTAAGAAGCCGATTGATCGAAGGGATCTTTCCGACCGCCCGTCTAGCCTAAGTCCAAAGTTGAGTGTTGCATGTCATGGACTGCTCAGCCATTAGGATTCCGTCCTTTAGCATCACCAAGGCCAACAGATGGCTCATTGGGGGTATTTCATTTGCAGTCGGTGTTTTTCTGCCGTAGCCAAAAGAGCGGGTATATATGTATATATATATATATATATATATATATATATATAGATATATAGAGAGAGAGAGAGAGAGAGAGGAGAGAGAGAGAGAGAGAGGAGAGAGAGAGAGAGAGAGAGAGGGAGAGGGAGTTAGAAACAAATAGACAGATACTTA
>CM042158.1:37317720-37345220 GCA_023376005.1 Doryteuthis pealeii | reverse complement strand
ATTAATTGTAATTATTATTGCACTCAGGCACACACCAGGAAAACAATTAATTGGATATGTATATATATATATATATATATATATAATATATATATATATATATATATATATATATATATATATATATATGAGTGTATGCAGAGGCATTAAAACAATGTATAATTAAAATGGAGGGGCTCATTGATTAACATCCTAGAAATGAAAAAGGTGACCCCAGTTCAAATGTTAGACTTGAATGTTTGAATTTCACATAGAACTGATACTCTTGGTAAAGGTATGCAACCAACTATTCTCCCTCCAGCTATGGACAAATAGTAGAATAGCATAGATTTTAGCCTTGTTTAGGAGAAGCAGAGTCTGAATTCAAACTTTTACTTTGCTCATAATTGACCTTGAGTCAGATCCTGCTTGGAACGGAACGGACTGGATAAATATATTCATATACAGGCGCCCCAGAGAGAAAAACACGTCACACACGAGTTAAAATCCTGGACTAGCTGATGGAATTTCACATTGCAGTAATACCCTTATGAAAAATTTGCATCCAACTATTCTGCCTCCAGCTACGGGTAAATAGCGAGGCAAACTATACTCTTTAAACTTGGTATGGCAGCCAGTCTAGGAGAAGGTAAAATCTGAATCCCAACCGGTTAAAATCAGTGCGACGGAAAATCATATCAACTAGCCCCGATAAGAAATCAACTTCCATTTTACAAATCAGATTTGAAGAGGAAAAATTGCCGAAAATCTTTATATCTGATGAACTACAGTCTTCATATATATATATATATATATATATATATATATATATATATATATATATATATATATATATATATAAGATTTTGGATGTTTGTTGTTTTTTTTTTCCTTCGCCGAAGAGCTTAAAGCCCGAGTTTGTTATTATTCACTGAGCGCCTCATATCGTAGAGACGTCTCAGCATCATTGACAGGTTAATTTAGCTGGAATTTCCTCGTGGTGTACCGTGGCTGAAGCAGTATAGTTTCTGAATATCCTGCTGAAGTCCCGGTTTCGATTTCTGTCGGAGGGAAATCGTTAGTATATATCGCTGATGAGACTTAATAAAGTTGAAACAGTCTGTACGATATTCTACACACCGAGTAATTCTTTGGGAAATTCACTTATCATTATTATCTCCAATAATTATCGAATTTTATGCGATATGCGCATTGTAATTGCCTTCGAGCAAAAACATAAATATTAATATATATAATATATATATATATGTGAAAATAAAATGGAAATTAATCCGACAGTATGAATAAGATATAATGAAAAAACAAAAGATGTTTATAACTGAAATGGGCTCATCAGGAGAGAAGTGTGCAAACCGTTTCGGGGCCAAATCTCTCGACGGTTTTAAAAAGCAACACCGGCCCAATCCTCAACAAATATGAGGATCCTATCGCATTATAATGTATCGACCGCACGTGGGTCGGTCATTTTTAAAACTGTCGAGAGATTTGGCCCCGAAACGGTTTGCACACTTCTCTCCTGATGAGCCTATTTCAGTTGTAAACATCTTTTGTTTTTTCATTATATCTTATTCATATATATATATATATATATATATATATATATGTTTTTTTTTTAATTCTTGGGATGAGCAGATTCTTATAAAATACGATAGACGTCTGCGTCTTTTACCTCATCAGAAATACACTTATTGCCCTCGTTGCACGGATGCCCACGCTTCTAATGATGTGACCAGCAGGTTTGTCTCCATGGTGACTATTGAACTACCATCACAATGTATTTGTACGGAATACTGAAACAAGATCGGCTTTGTCACTCAGAGACACGTTGACAGCTCAAAAGAAAAAGATGTACTCGTGATACGTTGCGACTAAGAATTGAAAAGGATCAACCGTTCAAGTATGACGTTGAGATCACTGTTGCTTGTTACCTAGCAACGTTGAACAGCTTGGGGTGAAGGGGGGTGAAATCAATGTACAATAATGAAGCGTTGTGCTCGCGGTGGGCTGCTAATATCGGATCCGAAAAGACATATATTGATATTTTTGTAAACTAAGCAGGTAAAGCAAGTGGTGTGACGGTTTGTAAGGGCATTTAAATTTAATGCATTGATTGGCGGGACCTGTGTATATACCACAGTATGATGACAATTTAATTATTACGTGTGATGTTTTCTTAAAGAGCTATTGCTAAATAGTTCAATATGTAATACGTATAATAATCTTGATTTAAGCCTCTCACACTCATTTCTTTCTTTCTTTCTTTCTTTCCTTATTTTCATATTGTCATCATGTTTAATTGAAACAGTTCAGCGTTATCGCTTCAGCGCGCTCTCGTCTCTCCCTCTCTTTTCCTACTGTCTTTCTTTTTTATCATATTTTTCCTGGGTTGAATGTCCTTTTTCTTCCCTTTCTTTCTTTATAAGAAAAACGGAATTGTCCATTATTTACCTGAAGTGATATGTAAGTAAGTAATATACAATGTGTGTCAAAAAAGCATCGGGATTTTTGTACTTTTTGACACACCTTGTATTCTGAAAAAAAATCACGTTTCATTTATTCTTCATTTCTATCGTGGTCAATACAACTTTAGACTTTTTTGACACAGCTTGTATTCTGAATAAGAATAATGAATGTAACGTTATTTTTTCAGAATACAAGGTGTGTTAAAAAGTACAAAAAATCTCGATACCTTTTTGACACACCGTGTATATATGAGAAAATAACCGATTGGTTAAAATCTTTAAAAATGTGATTAACGGTTGAGGAATAAAAGTGGATAAAACACAATCAACTTCATTCAATTAATATTTATATAATATATGACCTGATCAATTTGCATACTGGTTTTAACAAAACCGGGCTTAATAAATAATTACTTGGTGCTATTGATCTCTAATATTATTGTCTCATTCCCAACGTATTAAATTCCTTGTTCATTTCTATCTTGGTAAATACAGCTTCAAACCCGGCACTTTTATAACACACCTTGTATTCTAAAAAAAATTAATGTTCCATTCATTTTTCATTTCTATCTTGGTAAATACAGCTTCAATCTCGATACTTCTATGACACACCTTTATAAACAAGGTATTGCATTAGATAACCACTAGGGTTGATGTGCCATTAAGCCAACAAACCACCGCTCCATATCGTCCTCCCTGTGGCACAAACGGAATAAATAACAAATAAATATGTGTAATTGTTAACTGGAACTCTCATCTATTTTTTTATATCTAAAATCATTTCTTTGTTTGTCTCTCAATGCCGGGATTATTAACATTGCACTTTTGTTGTTATTTCTCTTAAAGCGTCGCAGTTCGTGGAGACATATACAGATTAATTTTCCTAAGAATTCCCAAGGAGATAACGAGGTAAAATCAGATTGCTGTGTTGTCTTTTAAGTAATACAATCTTAACTTCTCGCCTCTATTTGTTGTTCTGCTGGGGCGTTAGAATGCACCGACTGCACCTCTGCAGAGGGGTAAGACTCCCTCAATAGGGCCACCTGTTGGCCGTGGGTGGCGACCTGTGATACTTAAGGATAGAACCCAGATGGATGAGCAGTTCATGCCTTGCAATACTTCACTTTGGCTCTATCTTGGGCTAGACGGGTGGTTGGAGAGGCCCCTTCCAATCAATCGGCTGGTCACGTCAAGCCCTAGCACTTATATGATTTTCCCTAACCCTATTGCCATTATGGCTAGCCCCAGCCCCTTTTTATCATATGGGTGCTAGAAGGCGGTGACTGAGGGTCTACATGTCCTGGGAATGACGTTAAACTCTATATGATGGTGAGGTTTCAGATTTGGAGGTTTGGTGAATTTGGAGCACCCCTTCATCACCATTGCTCCCTGGTCCACTCTGACCCGGAGTGGTAGTACCTGTTACGGTCCCATCTATGGGTTAGATAGAAAAACATGATAAACAAAATTGTATTATCCATTAAGAATTGATTTATTTCAAAACTTTATCGGCATTAAATTACCCATTGAGGTTAATATGCCGTAAAACCAAACCAAACCAAACCAAATCACATTTTAGAACAATATCGTTTATTCGGTTTTCTTCATTGGCAATTTGCAAACATAGATTTTTTTATAGAATAGATGCATTCAAGACTTAATCTTGCATAATGTGGTAGCATACATTATTGACAACACCCTGTAGCGAGAATGCAAAGAGCCCCAAAAGGCGGGAATCTCGCAAATCACATGAGATTTTGTTAGTTAAAGCAGTTTCAGCCAAAATGTGACTAATGCAGACGTGTAAATGCGAGGCTGTGACTCCCGCGCGGTGAAATGATTTAGAAAATGGGCAATGTAGAAACAAAACCTTTGATCAAGTAATAACATGTCTCGTTAATAATTATGCATGCCCTTAAATAGAACACCGGCCAGAGATGATAGAAAGAAGTAAAGAAGAACCTAAACGATCACATCATGGCCGATAGAAAGGAGAACGAAGAACAAGCAACTAAGTTTCATGACTCTCTCTCTCTCTCTCTCTCTATATATATATATATATATATATATATATATAATATATGTGTGTGTGTGTGTGTGTGTGTGTGAAGAGAAGGAAGTGAATCCGACGGTATGTAGTATATTAAGAAAATTCAAGAAACACAGGTTTAAATAAGTTGAGTGGTAAGTTTATTGGCCGACGCTGCAGTGTTTCGATCTATTCATTAGATCATCTTCAGGGAATTTGTTGGTATATGGAAGTTGTTAAAAAATTTTTATCACAGAATAACGAGAAAAGCAACTGATAATCCTTGTTTATCAGTCTGTTCAAAATTTGAAGTCAGAAGAAAGGACGCTGAACAAAGTGGACGGTTTGAAATATGACGTCAAATATTCTCTTTTATGGTGTGAGTATGAGAGTGTGTGACTGTGTGAATCGAAAAAAGCATTGTGCATTTTTAGGTGTTTTGTGTGTGTGGTTGCGCGTGTGTGTATAAATCTTTTGCGATATATATATATATATATATATATATATATATATATATATATATATATATATATATATGTCTGTCTCTACTCTCTCTCCATCACAAGAACTCTGATTTATATACCCGCAGTGAGTGCGTAACATTAAGACAACCTTGGCGGAAAGTCAGATTATGACGTAGCTGTTGCTTTGAGAATAATTACTTTAAGAACTGGCGGTTATCGTTGTTCTAGATTCAATCAGTTCATAAACGCCCCGGGAAAATAAGAGACATGGGTTCTGAAGAAATATTTCTTACATAAACTTTTGAAATATTTTATGGATACAGAAATATGAACATGGAGTTGATGAAAGATAATTGGTTGGATATAATCAGACATTTAAGATTAATAAAATTTTGGCATTACATAATCCATGAGTGTTTGATATGCCATTAAATAAACCAAACTGAACTTTATTAAAACCTTTGGAAGATATAGAAATAGGCATAAACTATTTCTCTCAATTTTTTGTGATGAGACTTGATTATCATTATTATTTGTATTATTCGGACTACTGTCCTCACCTTCATTGTTAATATGTCCAATAGGGCACATAGCATAGTGGAAAAGGAGATAGGTTAAGACAGTTCTAAATGACGTTATCTCTAGACTGCAGTTCAATCCTGATCATGGGTAGCAGTAACATAGTATAATAATTAACATAGCTTAACACCTGTACTCCAGCTATGGTTAGCGGAATGAGAACAGGATAACCCCGTGGATTGAATAAAGGGTTAGGTTCAAAGTTCCGTGATGGCTCCCGATTACGAAAAGAAGGTTCCCGAGTCCAAGAAGGTTCCCGACAAGAAATACTGAAGAAGGCCAGCGGACACATCGGCCGAAACGTTGTAAAGATAACAATGAAGATAAGGACAATAGTCCGAATAGTACTAGTAGACATAAGCATTGACATATTAACCAAAAATAATGTATACTTTGTTCTTTGGGAATCAAGTAACAATTACCAACAGGTATAAGCAATATAAACAGAATATTGTTTTTCATTTTTCTATTTTATTTTATTTTTTGTGATATATAATGGGTATACTTATTTTATAATATTATTCTTATAATATTATTATATAATAATTATTTTTTTTTTGTGATATATAATGGGTATACTTATTATATAATATTATTTATAATATTATTTATATAATAATTATTTTATTTTTGTGATATATAATGGGTATACTTATATAATATTATTTTTATAATATATTTATATAATAATTATTTATTTTTTGTGATATATAATGGGTATACTTATTATATAATATTATTCTTATAATTTATTTATAATAATTATTTTATTTTTTGTGATATATAATGGGTATACTTATTTATATAATATTATTCTTATAATATTATTTATATAATAATTATTTTATTTTTGTGATATATAATGGGTATACTTATTATATAATATTATTCTTATAATATTATTTATATAATAATTATTTATTTTTTGTGATATATAATGGGTATACTTATTATATAATATTATTCTTATAATATTATTTTATAATAATTATTTTATTTTTTGTGATATATAATGGGTATACTTATTATATAATATTATTCTTATAATATTATTTATATAATAATTATTTTATTTTTTGTGATATATAATGGGTATACTTATTGATATAAATCAATTATATATATATATATATATATGTGTGTGTGTGTGTGTGTGTGTGTGTGTGTGTGTGTGTGTGTGTATTTTAACACCATAATCTCTACAAATAAAGATCATGTGTTTTTGTGCTCATACACATAAGACATCGCTCATAAATAAGTACACACCCAAACTATTGTTTTACAAAATACTTGCAGTGCGACTAGGTGTTGCTCGGGATTTAAAAGGTTAAAATAAATATCTTTGTAGTAATAAGAAAACAGACACGGTCGGACTTGAGTAAGCTTTATTCTACTTTGAATACATTAGCAGTTCTCTTGGGAGTTTATATAGTTTTACAAAGCTTTAAATTTATATAAAGGGGAGGTGACTCAATTACTTATTACAATCTTATATTTTAACTAATAAAATGCTTTTTCTATATATTTGTTTTATCATCTTGTATTATACCCATTCTATAAAAAAATGATGGCATATACAATGTGACAAGTAATTCCTATAAAGTACAGGATTGTGGTAGATGTGTTACGTTGTTCCTTTTTTCTGAGCACTAAAACGATATCTGTAACGTTGTCGTATATCTGGTCACAGTATCCAAAGCGATATACATAACGGGGCGGTGGTCGTGGGCGATATATTCACGGTACTAAAAATGTCTTCTTGTTGATAAAAATTACGCGAGAAATATGTAGTTACAACTGCTAGCCTTTATTATCGTGCTCGTCTTGTGGGTTCGTATCAGAGAGGAGGAAAGGCAGAGAGAAAGAGAGAGAGAACACTACTTGATTATTGTGACCCTATACTAGGCACCAAAGGGCCGTCCATTCCCCTACGCGTCCGAAAGCAAAAAGAGGCCAGTCCCTTTCTTCATTGTTCCACGTCACCACGTGACTTCCGGTCCCGGTCAACACCCGACTTCCGGTTGACACTCAATTCTCCATTCGGGGTCACGCTACGGTCAAACCATCTTTCTTCCTGTTTTGCTCATCACTATTTTTTAAACCTTTATCATCTCTCACTTATTTCCTTCTTCCTCCTTTTGTAATATAGTAGTTCTAGCTCACAAAAGTCAGGATAATATCCCCATCTTGCTACAGATGAGCGGTCTATCGCCCGGGTACTAAGTGGTCCCATAAAATGCAACGCTACCTCAGAACTTACTTGGACAAAACGGGCGGTGGGTTGGTTGGTTAGATTGTTACAGGAGATTAATAAAGACAAACGACACAGAAAAGGCCCTCTTCACACACTTTATCGACTATGATCATACGTTCAACTTCAACCACGTATCATTACTCAAACCCGCACATTGTAAAAGCTAATGCGAATCAGAGGTAATCGCAAATTCAAAGACCATAAAACAAGGGCCCGGTTTTTTTTCCAATTATGCCAGCCATCGCAAAAAATCTTGACTCAAGAGAGCAAAATCAAAATAGACAAAAGATATATTTGGCAAAAGATACACAAAAACGCAAAAATTACAGAATCACTGAAATACAACAAAACAAAACAAAAATCCGATCTCCCATCATAACTTTAGCTCAACAGACACCAGCCTGTTTGGAGACCCCCCACCATAGTTTTTTTTCAATCACCCTGAGCGCACCCCTTTGAATTCACGAGCCGCCGTATCTTTTTTGATACTTCACTCTCCTCCTTCCCTTTTTCTTTTTCCTCCAATATTATGACGTATCCGCCTTCCCCCTCCTTTACTCTCACCCTTCCTAAACCTTTTTAATATATACACACATAGCAGATCTTGTCTCAAATAATTTCTGACGATGCCTCGTTTAACAACGAGGTGAAATATCAATTTAATGAAGTTGTTTGTGTTTTATCTGCTTTTTTCCTCAATTTCTAATTACAGATATAAACATATAAACAGACAAAGATATAGATATAAACACATAGATAGATACTAAGATAGATATCAACAGACTCAGATAGATAGGTAGCGAGATAGATATATATGAAGACTAAGATAGATAGATACATATGAACAGACTCAGATAGATAGATAGATAGATAGATAGATAGATAGATAGATAGATTGGAACAAACTAAGATAGATAGATAGATAGATAGATAGATAGGAACAGACTTAGATAGACATTCAGACAGGTAGATAGATATAAACAAACTATAATCAATGATAGACAGATTAATAGATAGATATATATATATATATATATATATATATATATATATCTAGGATTGACAATTTCTCGATTTGTTTAGCTTACATTTGAACATATATGCCCGCCTAAATTCATTAATTATTAACTAAATAATTTTAAAAATTAGGTATGACTTCAATTAAATACATATCCTCCCAAAAATTGTCGACTTAAAGCCATATAAAAATAAACACATTTGTTTGTTTACATAACCTCATATATATATATATATATATATATATATATATATATATATATATATATATATATATATGTAAGAATGGAAAAGGAATTAAAATTTATTTTTAAAAAAAAAAAAATTCACTCTGATGAAGGTCGCAAAAAAAATCTCTCTGTGTACGGAATATTTTTACATTTTTCCTATTATTATTATTATTATTATTATTATTATTATTATTATTTCAATTTCATCTGATTATTTTAATAATAATAATAGCGTAATCCGTATACATTTTGATAAACTGACCGAAACACATGTGTAAGTGGTATCGATTAAAGTAATATCAATTAAATTCATTTTATCCATCTACAGTTCTTTTCTTTACTCCTTTTTCCTCATATATATATATATATATATATATATATATATATATATATATATATATATATAACTAGACAAAGATAGATAGATAGATAGAAAGATAGATAGATATGCATGTAGCTCACTAACCTTTATTCCACACCAAGCACATTCATTTAGTTTCTTGTTAATTCCTGTTTTCTTTTCTTTTCTTTTCTTTTTTTAAAATCTTTTTTGTTAATTTAGATTTTTTTCGTTATTTTGAACAGAAGAATTGCTTCACAGATATTTCGCCAAACGTGATTTCTACTGAACTTAACGACAGATGCAAGAATCAATTTTCCCTCTCAGAAAACACCATAATTGAAATAAATTTCGCACGTAGGAGCAATGACGTCATAGCAGGGTCGAACGCACAATCAGATGCACATTCGGCTTCAAGTTGCAGACGAACAATCAAGCCGTTGCCAAAAAAAAAAATGTATCCCACTTACTCAGCTCACTCCCAGGAGGTGAATGAATACCTACCCTTAAGAGCTCATACCCTTGTTAAACATTCAAGTACCCGGATACCCGCAAATACGAAGCTAATTGCGCATTTCTACAAAACCATATTGATGGCATCTTTCGAGCACTTAGTGCAAACGTACAGCAGAGTTCAGGGATGGGTTAGCTGAGTCGTTAGAACGTTCGGCTAGAAACCACAAGGTTCCTAGTTCGATACCGGCCCTCTCTTCACTCAGCGTATGAGTAGCACAGGGATCTGTAAGGAGCTGATGGTAGGTTTGGCGTACAGCCTCAGACGCAAAAATAATCTCCTTCGCTAGCGCTAGTGAAAAGGGGTAGACTCCCTCGCTGATTGGCTGAAACCGACTTTAGCCCCCACCGACGACTTTACGGTAGAGTATTGGTACGGAGACTGTGAGATAGATATTTTGATCATCTATATACGAGAGTGAGTCAATACGTAATTCCATTTTGTTTAGAACAGGTATAATTATCAACACAGGAACATGTATCATACACGAAAATGAAACTGTTACTCTGTGGATTACATCCCTACTTTTCTACATAGTCACCGTTTCTCTCCACCTTCGAATCAGAGCATGTATCCCTGCCCTCGTAAAATTCTGTTGACTTTTCTTTGAGCCACTTCTTCAGATTTCAGTTCCTCGTCATTGGAAAAATTTTGCCTCTCAAACCCCTTTCATCCGGCCAAAGAGATAATAGTCTGAAGGCGCTAAATCTGGTGAGTATGGAGGATTCGGTAAAGTTTTTCACCCGAATGACTCGATTTTCTTCCTTGTCCTGATGCTTGTGTGTGGTCGAACATTGTAATGCAGAAGGAGGACATTGTCGATTGGAAAGTTGGGTCTCGTTAAGGACTCAATGTAAGCCTTAGTTTTATTAAAAAAATTTTACACGAAATAAAGAAAATGACATTACTTTTTGACTCACCCTCGTATATATTAATACACTTGCTTTCATCTTGCAACACCCTCTGATTAAAAATTAGACCACCCAAATCGCCAAAAATGAAATGCAAAAATTCAAATCCTGGGTATCTAGTGTTGCTTATCCGCATACTTCTTATTTCTAATGAATGGCGGCACCTCAGCTAAATAATGGACTATTCCATTTTTATTATAAAGAAAGGGAAAGAAAAGGACATGCAACACGAAAAATATAATGAGAAATAAAGAAATAAAGTAGGAGAAAAATTGAGAGAGGGGGTGATAGCGATAATCTGTTTCAATCGAACTATAGAAGGGGGGAAATATATGGGGGGGAATAGATATTCGAATGAACACATTCTTCGTCTTCGTCTAGCAGCTGGAAAATCCGTCGTCGTAGTCGAAATAATCTTTAACAGTTCAAAATCGCAATTCCTATTTAGTTTTGTTTCTGTTGGACTAAAATCGATTTCTTTACTGGGTCGTTCGCAAAGCGCTTCGTCGTCGTCGACTGCTTCTGCTGCTGCTGACCCTCAGCGCACGACTCACTTGTTATTTTATGGGCATATTAGCCAAACATCCGGGCACATCAGTCGAACCTCGCGTCCGTCCAGTGCCCAAAAACGCATTTGTTTTTGCATGCGGCAAGGACGCAAGACAATGTCTTGCTCTTTTTCCTTTCTCGTTCTCTGTCACACGAACATAATGAGAAAAGGGAAAGAAAGAAAAGGTGTGAGTGTGTGTGAGAGTGAGAGTGAGAGTTAAATCAAAATTATTATACAATTTTTACATATTGAACATTTTGCCATACATATTAATCCATTTATTACAACGTTTGATATCTTTACTTATCATATTGTGGTATATCCACAGGTACTGCAAGTGTTCTTATTAATACACTGAAAGTATGTTATGTTTATGTGGATTAGAATGTGCTGAGTGTGTCCTCCTGCAGAGAGTAAAGCACTAAATTGTAACTTAAAGGGAGTCTCCAGTTATGCAGATATGGGGAGTGTGGCGTACCACTTGATTACCGTTGCATCCAGGTCCACCCAGAAAGGTAAGACACTCTTGGATATTACACTAACTGCATTTTAGAATTAAGCTCTGAATATATAAGCAATGTGGAGTACCCCTTTTCACCATTACTCCCAGGTCCACTTTGTCCCGGGGTAGTAATACCTGTTAGGGTCTCATCTATGGGTTAAATAAATATTTCAAGTCATTCATATTCGATACAAAAGTGTAAAAAATCTCTAAAAAAAGCCCTAGCACATATATGATTGTCCCAACCCTATTTCCCGTATAGCAAAACCGTAACCCTTTTTATCATATATATGCTAGAAGGCAGTTGCTGAGGGTCTTAGTGTCCTGGGTATGACGTTAAACTACATTTAATAGTGAAGTTCATATTCTGGAGCTCTGATGAGTGTAGAATACCTCTCATCGTCATTACTCCCAGGTCCACTCTGTCCAGGAGTGGTAGTACCTGTAAGATCCCATCTATGTTTAAATAGATATGTTTTAAAATCATTCGTATTCGATACGACAGTTATCAAACACTCTTGAGAAACAACTACACAAAAATCAATCAGAAGGTAAGCCAATTGGAAAATACCGATCAAGCAAAGCCCTAGCACCTATATGATTGTCCTGACCCTATTGCTCTCATGCCAAAACCCCAACCCTTTTTATCAAATATGTGCTTGAATGCGGTTGCTGATGATCTTAGTGTACTGTGCATGACGTTAAACTGCTTCTAATGACGACGTTTTAACTCTGGAGAGTATGGAGTATTCCGTAATTACCATTGCTCCCAGGTTTACTCTGACCAGGAGTGGTAATACCTTATCTAGGTGTTAGATAGGAAAAAAGAGTTTTTAAATTTCTTTTAAAAATTGAGTTTAAAAAAATTGAATACCCAACAAGAATGCATAAAATAACATGTCTTCGGCATAAAATAACCATACAAGGGTTGACATGCCGTAAAATCCAATCAACCAGCATTCCAAGGGCATAGCTCTGTCACTAAAACATTTACACCGCCCTGCCGCCATGAGGAGGAATTTACGGTGGCATGTGTATTGGATATGTTATTTTTACATGAACATAATTTTAGATCTCTATCCTCGGATAAAATCACAACAGTGCCAGAGTAATTTAACTCAATATTTGGGCTAGCAAAAATATGCACCCTCCGGGCGTAAATATTTAAGTTTTAATGTAATAACATGTAATAAATTAGAAAGATTAACGAAATTAAATAAGAACGATTATAAAAAGAACAGACTCATTCTAATTATATTTTATTTGGTTTCTATATAAAATTATTCATAGAATTAATTTTAATACGTTGGAGAATAAAACAATAATATTAAAGATCAATAACACCGAGTAATTATTGATTAAACCCAGTTTTTTTAAATCAGTAAGCAAATTAACCACACTATGTATTATGTAAACTTTTATTTCTTAGTTATATATAAGTCACATTGCAAAATTTCAAACCGCTAATATCATGGCTGGTTTGATTTTCATGGAGACATCGTTAATAGATAAGATTTATTCTACGTATTAATGATTTGACTATAAATTAAATACTCTTTGATAAATTTACACAATTCCTGGGAGTATTATGACGTAAGCAGTGGTGAAGGTTTGGTTACAGACAGACAGGCACAGAATAGCGATGCACATTTTAAATCTAATCTAATAATCTTTGATAAATTTACACACTTTTTTTAGGGTATTATGACGTAAGCATTGGCGTAGTTATGGTTACAGACAAACTGACACTTACTCTCCTTGTTATATACTGACGTTTTCACCGTACCAAATCAGCATATAACGTTGTATACCCTTCTTACTTCTTACTTCTTCTAGTCGTCTTCTCTTCTGGCCGGCTTTGCTATTCTGATCGTCTATCTTGGTCTGGTCTTTTCTATTGGTCTGGACTTTCTTGGGGACTCCGGTCTGGTTTCTGTTAGGGATCACTCCTTATCAGAAGCCCTGTGTCATTGTTAGTTTTTAGGTAATAAACACAAGACTTCGATTTACGTTGATGTTACTTTATTTATAAATCCCCAAACCAGACGTCTGCGCAGATCCTTACATCTTGCTAGCTCGGCTTCTAACTTCTAACTGACTGAGTTACTTAGTATCCTTAAACCGGAACAGGGTCTCCTATGGCTTCCGGTTCTCACGATTTATCCCCGGAAGGTGAGAGTGAGGTCAAGCGCTGTCACTCACTCTCAAGGCTATCAGCTGCACTAATTGCCATTATGATTTCTACACTATTGCCATAATTATTAGGTATCTAATAATTATGTAACATCCTTTATAATAAGATATTCGGCCGTATTTGTGTAAACGAAACCACAATTACTCAAGACTAGTTTAAAAGCCATTCTATCTACCGATTAAGAAATAAAGCTAATTCCTGCTGAAGACTCTTGATTTGGCCTTCGGACCAGTAATGACTCTTCATGAATTGAGGACTCTTTCGATGGCAATCTGGTCTGCTCTTGGCGTAGATTTCTTTTCGTGAGGTATCTCGCTACCGCATGCGATAGGAGACAATAAACCCAGAACTCAAAATTGCATTCAAGTATTGCATTAACGTTTAAGCTTGCCTTATTCAACGATAATTCTTCTAGCATTGTTTGTATTATTCGGACTATTGTCCTCATCTTAATTGTTATTTGTACAACGTGCCCTCCGATCTTCTTCAGGTATTTCTTGTCGAACTCGGGAACCTTCTCAAACTCGGAAACCTTCTTGTAATCGGGAGCAATCACGGAACTTTGAATCCAAACCTTTATTCAATCCACGGGAGTATCCTGTTCTCATTCCGCTAGCCATAGCTAGAGTACAGTTGTTAAGCTATGAATTATTATTCTATGTTAAAGTGGTCCTTAACCAGGATTGAACCCGCAGCGTAGAGATAACTGCCACATAACTCTTAACCCAACGCGTTCATCCACTACACTATGTGTCCAATTCAGAGAAATAGATAATTCTTCTACTGTCACTTAATTTAAAGACAATGTTGATTTGCATATTCATTTTTAAAATTCAAATTTAATAAATATTTGCTTGGTTTTATTGTTTTCTAATTGTTTGGTCTTATTTTAATAAAATGAGGCAATTTTCGTCAATAATTCTTTAAAATAGTGCATTAACATTAAAAAAAATAACTGTAATTTTATTATTTACTGTCTAGGGCCGGTTTGGCTCATTCGGTAGAGCGTCCGTTTAAGAACCACAAGGTTCCTGGTTCGATACCGGCCCTCAGCGTATGAACAGCACAGGGATTAGTGTGGTAAAGTATGCTGATGGTAGGTGTGACGCTCCACCTCAGACACCAAAACAGTCTCCTTAGTCTAGCACTAGTGAAAAAGGGATAGACTCCCTCGCCATCTAGCTGATTCCAACTTTTTGCCACCCTGACCGACCTTGACTTAGATAAATAGTTAAATTATACAAATGTAGCAATGAAAGCCGGGAGTGATGTGGATAGCTAGCACCCAAGATACTCTGTTCATCAATTATCCGCCGTCTGTTTCAAATAAGTTAAACATAATAATTGATGATAATAATTTAAACAAATGAAATAAAATTAAGATAATCTTAAACTTTTTATATATTTTTTTATTTGTATTATTTGGATTTTTCGGACTATTGTCCACAGTCGGTAGAGCGTTCGGCTAGAAACCACAAGGTTCCTAGTTCGATACTGGTCCTCGCAAACTCAGCGTATGAGTAGCACAGCGATCTGTGCGGTAAAGTAAGGAGCTGATGGTAGTTGTGGCCCTCCACTGCAGATGCTAAAAAAATCTCATTGGTCTAGCACTATTGAAAAAGGGATAGTCTCCCTCGCTGCATGGCTGATACCGACTTTACGTCGCTCCGTCGACTTTATTTTTACTTATTGCTATATACACAACGTTTCGGCTGATTTGCTTCCCGGTCAACTTCAGGTGTTTCTTTTGAACTCTTGAACCTTCATGGCCGTGGGAAACTTCTTGTCGAACTCAGTTGTGTATATATATATATATATATATATATATATATATATATATATATATACCAACCCCTCCGCACGAATAGGATGTGACACAAGGTCAATTTCTTAAGCGGAGTTTACCAGGTTTGAATTCAGAGTTTTCCTTCTCCTAGACTGGTTACCTAGCCATGTTTAAAGAGCCCAGTCTGCACTGCTATTTACCCCTAGCTGGAGGGACAATCAGATTCATACCTTTCCCAAGGTATTAGCACCATGTGAAATGTAAACAACTTCGTCCAGGAATTGAACTCGGGTCGACGAGTCCATTTCCTACGACTCTAACCATTAGATCACGCGCCTCCATATAACAATAAATATATAGTTCGAAAATTCAGATAATAGAAATTATCAAGTCTCATCTTAAAAGTTCATACAAATATTTGTTTTTATATTCTGTCTTATTTAGTTTTATTAATGTTTCTGATTTAAACATAATATTTTATAACGTTAACACGAAGGGTGCATACTTTTGCTAATGTCAATAACGTCGACGACGGGGCAGCCTAAAGTCGGTATCAGCCAGTCAGCGAGGGAGTCTATCCCCTTTTCCCTTGCGCTAGACCAAGGAGATTGTTTTTTTAGCATCTGAGGTGGAGTGCTACACCTACCATCAGCTCCTCACTTTACCGCACACATCCCTGTACTACTCATACGCTGAGTTGGCGAGGGCAGGTATCGAACCAAGAACCGTGTGATTCCTAGCGAACGCTCTACCGACTGTGCTAAACCGGCCGGTAGTCTCAATAATGGAGTCTTATCTCATTGATATACATTACCGAATTACCTCCCTCAGTAACTAATCATCCTATTATAATGGAGATTGTGTGTTTTTCTGTCTGTAACCGAAACTATATTCCTACTCAAGTCACAATTCTCTTAGTTATTGACATCACATTCTCCATGATTTTATTTTTATCTAAACCTCAATTATTAATAAAATTGTCTTACATTAATAATACTGTTAACTATGTCTCCATACTGACAACATGCAATTATATTTATATATACAACAAAATAGCGGTTTACAGTGTGAACGGGAAGGTTAATTTGCATATTGATATCAAAAATGTGATTTTAATAAATATGTGCTTAGTATTATTGATTTCTAACTGTTTGGTTTTATTTTAATGAATATAAGCAAAAATCTCTTCAATAAACCTTAAATGAAATCCATTAACAAGAAAAAATAACTGTCATTTTATTCTTTACTTCCTATTTTAACTAAATACTTAAATTAGAAAAAATAACAATGAAAGACAAGAGTGATGGAAGAGTAAGTTTCAGTTGTTCTATTTTTCGGTTATACCCTCCTCTGTTTCAAATCTTTTTATCTGCATTCTTAATTAGTTTTATTAGCCTTTCTAATTTAATATAATATTCTATTACATTAAAACTTAAATACACTCGGAGGGTGCATATATTTGCTAGTCATTCTAATGTTTTTAATATGTCTGGAAAAAAAACCCCAAAAAGCAAGACAAAGTTAAGTATAGTCACTGAGCTCAGTTTCCATAAAGGTCATTTTTAAATCTATTAATTCTAATGTTACACTCGCTTCCGAAGTTGAAACGCTGCATTAAAAATTCAAGAAGAGTAGGGTCTCAGATTTTTGTCGTCTGTACCTATTTCTAAACTCTGCTAAATTTATTGCTGCTCTAACCAGTTCGGGCGATTTGAAGCAGCTCCAATTTTTTCTCCTCAGAAAATGGCCAAATCTTCACTTTGCCAAATTGCATTAGAGATTAAAGGCAATATCGTTTCTTTTGCTTATGGAGGGTTGCTAATTCGAAACAGATGTTTAGTTTTGTTGAAATATTAGTAGTACTAAACAGGCCATATTTAGCCTGTCGGGCGCCAATCTATGGCAGAAGAGAACGATAAAGTATATCAAGTTTACATCTGACAGAACTCAAAAAAGAGCGTCAGATAATAAATAAATAAATAAATGAATAAAAAAACAACAACAATGTCCTTTGTTTTAGCTTTGAAGAAAATAATAAGCAACAGTGATTTCTACGTAACTAAAATAATTCAAAAATTGAATTGGTGAAGTACAAAAATAGGTTAAGATACACGGAGGAATTAAAATATGATGAAATGCAAACCCACTTTGGGAGGCTAGAGACCAACTTTAAGGAAGTCTAGAAAAGTCATTGTATCTCGATTACGCATTGGTCATACAAGACTAACGCACTCCAATATACTAAAACAAGAACAACAACCACAATGTGGAACATGCCAAACATCTTTGACAGTTAAATACTTATTCATGGAATGCAGGTTTTTTGCTTCAGAACCCGTTATTTTAAAGCAAACAATATGAAATATCTGTTTGAAAATGTCAACATCAAGGATATTCTCTCTTTTTTAAGGGAAATAAAATGTTACCATAGAATATAGACATGAAACAAATCAATACCATACAACATAATTCCCAATAATGCTAAAATATTTTTAAAACCAATTACTAAAATGTATAAATATAAATACACGATATGTATCACTTCCTAACCGTTAGGCATGACATAACCCCAGAAAATAAGTAATTGAGAGTTACCTCCCCTATTTTATGATTACCCCCTCTTCGGAGAATTCTTTAGTGAATACTAGACTATAAACTCTCAGAAAGTGTACCAATTATTCTAAGTAGAATGAATTGTAATGACAAACGATAACACTGATAGACTTTGGAAAGCCACTTACTGAGAGTTTATATAGTCTAGTATCACTTGAGAGTTCTCCAAAGGGGAGGTAATCATAGAATAGGGGAGGTAACTTTCAATTACATATATATATATATATATATATATATATATACACACACACTCACACACACACACACACACACACACACACATATATATATATATATATATATATATATATATATATATATGTTTGTGTGTGTATGTGTGTGTGTGTGTGTGTGTTGTATGTATATATATTTTACCTACAAGGTTTTATGTACGCAGATATTGTTAAATTACACGGAATTATTCTTTATGATTTTCAGTTGTAGATATTCTAATATTTTCATTTTTCGTAGATCAGGATCCAGATGATAAAGAAAATGTCCCATATCTTTAACCCAAGCGCTTTCAAGCATTTCGCTAGTCGTCTTCAGGGGATTGTTGGTTGTAGTGTTTGCCACGGGTTTTATTAAACGACTAGAAGACTTGACCGTCTACAACTGAGGACAAGGGTTAACATGCTGTAAAATCCAACCAACCAACTAAAATCTGTCCGTTTAAAAGTTTTCAATCTTGGGGATAGAATTACCCATCAAGGGTTAACATGCCGTAAAATCCGACCAACCAACTAAAATCTGTCTGTTTAAAAGTTTCAAATAGAATTTGTTAATATGCCGTAAGATCCAACCAACTAAAATCTGTCTGTTTAAAAGTTTTCAATCTTCGGCATAGAATTACCCAACAAGGTTAACATGCCGTAAGATCCAACCAACCAACTAAAATCTGTCTGTTTAAAAGTTTTCAATCTTCGGCATAGAATTACCCAATAAGGGTTAACATGCCGTAAAATCCGACCAACCAACTAAAATCTGTCTGTTTAAAAGTTTTTAATCTTCGGCATAGAATTACCCAACAAGGGTTAACATGCCGTAAGATCCAACCACCAAATAAAATCTGTCCGTTTAAAGTTTTCAATCTTCGGCATAGATTTACCCAACAAGGGTTAACATGCCGTAAAATCCGACCAACCAACTAAAATCTGTCTGTTTAAAAGTTTTTAATCTTCGGCATAGAATTACCCAACAAGGGTTAACGTGCCGTCCAATCCAACCAACCAACTAAAATCTGTCGGTTTCAATGTTTCCAGTATTTCAAGTTATTTCAGGAAGTACAGAATGATGTTTCCAGCATAATTATCCTCGGCATAGAATTACCCAACAAGGGTTAACATGCCGTAAAATCCAACCAAACAACCAACTAATCTGCCTGTTTAAATGTTTCCAATATTTTAAGTTATTTTAGGAAGTACATATTTTAGGAAGTACAGGCAATTGTTTCCAGCATAAATAGAGTTGCATCGGTACGGGATCAAATTTCACTCTTGACTTGGTTATTTTTTCACACTTATTCATTGTAAGCAACATGGATATAATCAGTCCCTAGTCGGCCATTTTGATTATAACATTGTTATTTACATGTAAAATTACTAGACTCATAATGTTGAGTCCAGCGATCCTTACTATTACAGTCTAATTGGCGCCAAAATGTAATTCTCTTTATTTTTATCTAAAATGCCGTAAATAACAAGAAGTAAAAAGAGACGAAGACGAAGTTAGACATTGACAAACAGTAATTTGTATTTGTCAGGCAATCTCGAATTCACTGCACGAAGATCAGAGTGTACAGTAAAGGGGATTAGTGAAATGCACTAATAAAACATTGCTAATCTGTCGACTTTGATTAGCACTGTGTGGCTCATTTTTATAACCTTGTGTCAGACTATGTTAAGAATAATTCAACGATTTATGCTCCTGTCTTAGATTTCTTTATCTCTCTCTCTCTGCTCATTTAAATGTTTTGTTTCGTTCATTTTAAATGACGTGTTATTTTTTGTGTGTGTGGTGGGATGGGATAGAGACGAGTTTTGTCTCGAATTTTTTTTTATTTTATTTTTTGGTTTATTTCTCTAGAGCAGACTAACCAGGTTAGAAAGTGAGTGTCTGTTTTTATTTGTTTAGTCATTTGATGAGTTTGTTTTATAGTGTGCAAGTTATTCGAACTTTTGTATTCCTTCCCTTTTGTAATTGTAAAAAAAAGTAAAAACAAAACAAAGCAACCCCCCAAAAAAAAAAAAACAAAAAGAAAACAAACAAAAAAAACCCAAAAAAATAAACCAAAAAACAAACAAAAAAAAAACAAACAAAAAAAAAATACACCCAATAAAAACAATAAAGACAAAAGCCAAAACAGTTGGACAATGAATATATAGGTTGAGTTAATACAGTTCTAGGTGACAATCTTCTGAAGATTGCAAATTCAACCCTAACTACGAACGAAAACAACATAGAATACTTAACATAGCTTAACACTTGCTAGTTGTTTTTTTACGGCATATCAACCTTTTGGGGGTTATTTAATGCCGAATCAAGCCATTTTGATAAATAATGGACTCAGTTTACTTATAGTACCTTAACACTTGTTCCCAGACATGTCTAATGGAATGAGAACAATCTATCCCAATGGATTAAATAAAGGGTTCGGTTTGAAGTTCCATTAAGGTTGTCGATTCCGACATGAAGACTCCGGAGTTCGACAAGTAAATTCCAAAGAAAGACCTAAAGAAGGCTGGAGGGCAAGTCGACTAGTTCTGTTTGATGGATTTTACGGCATGTCAGCCCATGTTGGGATATTTCATGCCAGAAATTAGCAAGGAATTATAATCAATACATCAAAATTCAAATCGCAAACACATATGCTTTACAAAGAATAAAAGATGTCTCGATTTATATAAAATTGACGTTTTTCGCTTGTTCCGTTTGTTATCCTGCAACAACCTCCGGTTAAAAATAAGACCGTCCAAATGGTTCAAGATACAATACAAAAATGTAAATCCAGATTATCTGGTGTCGTTTTATCGCAGATTTCTTATTTGTCCGGTTTTATTTCCCCAATTTTAAAAATGAAACATTCTAAATGGCCTTGCGTCGCTTAAATGCCTAACGTAAAATTAAATGGAATTGACAAAAAAAAAAAGAAAAAAAAGAAGTTACATGTTTGTTTTATTTGTAAAACTGAAAGTGTGAATTACGCAAAATATTTTGGTAATTTTGATCTTATATCGTCCTGACCTCCTGCCTTAATTTACGCTATGTTTTAGTGAGCCAGCGCCCGGCGAATTTCCCGCCCAACTTGTATATTTTCCGAGTCGTGTTGTTGTCACTTTTTTGTCGGCAAATTAATGTAGATATTTTAAACGCCTCCCCCAGATTTTTAGCGGCAGATCAATTTAAATATTTTACACCCACCCTTTTAAGAAATAGGAAGAGAAGGTTAAATCAAGATTACTATACTTTTTATATATTGAATTTTGCAATACATATTAAGTAAAGGTTGTAATAATCAAAACATAATACTGTGTTTTATCCACAGGTCCTGCTAGTTTTATATTATGATCCGAAATCCGAGTTATATTCCCCACTATTTGTTATTTGTGTGACATAATTTAGACAAGTCAGGTGTCATACACCAGCTAGATCAGACAGCAAATGCTGTTGGCGCTCGTGGTTATCGTATATTTCTCCCTTTAGGGACCAATTAGATATCATTACAGACACTATTAGTATTATTTGGATAATTCGGACTATTGTCTTCATCTTTTTTTATCATCTGTACTACGTTTCGGTCAATGTGCCCTCCGGCCTTCTACAGGTATTTCTTATCGGACTCGGGAGCCTTTCGAACTCGGGAACCTTCTTGCCGTAATCGGGAGCCATCACGGAACTTTGAAACTAACCGTTTATTTAATCCATGGGGACATCCTGTTCTCATTCCAATAACCATTACAGGGTACAAGTATTAAGCTGTGTTAATTAGTAATATTCAGAATAATCTTATTATAATGGAGATTGTGTGTTTTTCTGTCTGTAACCGAAACTATATTGCTCCTCAAGTCACAATTCCCTTAGTTATTTACGCTACATTCTTCATGATTTTATTTTCATTTAAACCTCAATTATTAATAAAATTGTTTAACATTATTAATACTGTTGACCATATCTACATGATATTACCGCGTACCCACTTGTACGGGTCAGGCACAAAGTCCTATTAACGTGGGACCACCCACAAGCCGAAGCTCATGGAGTGGCAGGTGAAAAATTGCGTCGATCCGTCGGCATTCCCCTCAAGGGGGGCGCCTCAGGCACTGGCAATAAACCCAGCCCTGCCCCTTTAAATCAAGGGGGGTGTTGCCTGGGGATGGCCCCCTGGGATCGACGCTGTTAATTATAGCAATGGTCCAGAGGCCGAAGCCACTGTTGACCATATCAACATACTAATAATATGCAATTGTATTTATAATATACAACAAAAAAGCACTTTACAGTGTGAACAGGAAGGCTAATTTGCATATTGATTTAAAAAATTTTTTTTTAATAAATATGTGCTTAGTATGATTGATTTCTAATTGTTTGGTTTTATTTTGATAAATATGAGCAATCATCTCGAGGATAAATTTTTAAAGAAATCCATTAACAAGAAGAAATAACTGTAAATTTATTCTCTACTTCCTATTTTAACTAAATAGTTAAATTAGGAAAATTTAGCAATGAAAAGACGGGAATGATGGAAGAGTATGTTTCAGTTGTTCTATTTTTCGATTATAACCCCCTATGTTTCAAACTTTTTTATCTGCATTCTTATTTAGTTTCATTGGATTTTCAAATTTAAATATTTTATTACATTAAATACTTGCACCCGGAGGGTGCATATATTTGCTAGTCCAAAAAATACAAATTATCAAGCCTCATTTAAAATATTCAGAGAAATAGTGTTCTCAAACATTGTTTATTTGTGTAACATAATTTAGACAAGTCAGGTATCATACACCAGCAGGATCAGACAGCAAACGCATTTGGGTCTCGTGGTTATCGCATATTTTCCTCTTTAGGGACCGATTAGATATCATTACCGGCAGTATTAGATTAGAAGTTTCAAATTTGTAGTAGTAATGAGAACTCTGGGTGATGATTCTACGTGTGGGGGTTGTCCTGGGGGATGTGGTGATAATCTAAAAAATGTTTGTAAATCTCTTTTCTTTATGCATTTTTTGGCAAACCCAAATGAAATTTAGTCGCGAAAATTTTATTACTGGTATATCCCTTTTCAGGGATATATGCCTGTTTAGTATATAATCTTACTCAATAGTAAATGTCTTATATTTCTTGTAGAGATCTTTTGACATAATAAAAGTAGTTAGTTTTTAGGCGTGTGTCATTTGATGTTACTCAAGCAATTTTCGAAAAAAAACAGGTTTGAATAAGTTGAGTGGTAAACCTGTGTTTTTTCAATTTTCTTAATATACTACATACCGTCGGATTCACTTCTATCTCTTCACACACACACACACACACACACATATATATATATATATATATATATTATATATATATATATATATATATGGTTTTCGGGATAAATTTGACATATTTATATTTGCTTATTTTTCTCCGTATGTTAGAGGTATTGACGCATAATTTAAAAGCTTAGAGCCTTTTTCGTTCATATACGTGATGACACAAGATTCTCTCTCATCGCGTATATGAACGAAAAAGGCTGACTATAACCCGCCTGAATCAGTGATCTGCGCCGGCCATCAAAATACGGAGATTATGGTTGGTCCTTGAACACTGTAAAAGTAATCAGGCACTAACTGGGGAATTGCAATGGAGGTTGTGGCTAGACGAAAGCCACATAACAGACGATCTGATTGCGTTCATACTGCAGAATTCATCGAAAATCCACAGAAAAAAGCGCTGGAGTATCCTCAGATGCCTACGTAGAGTTGCTAAACACAGTAGTCAAACCCTGGATAATAAAGGTAGCCAATGGTAAACCATAAGTATGGCAGCAGGATTCGGCTCCCTGCCACACCTCTGGAAAAAGTCAAAAATGGTTGTCGGCGAATTTTTACGACTAACACCAATCCCAATGTTTGGCCTCCGAACTCCCTAGATCTTAACCCCATGGATTATTATGTATGGGGCGCTGTTGAGAAAGACAACAATCGCCGTACCAGTACTACAAAACCCCAGTTAATTGACAGATTTAAGGTACTTTTAGAGACCCTTCCCAGGGAAAGTATAACATTAGCTTGCATTAGATTCCGGAGCAGGATTGAGGCTGTGATCGACGGTAATGGCGGTTATTTTGAATGAAACTTGTTGACAGTAGTGTAATTTCCGCGCCTGTTGAATTTCTTTACAATCACGGAACTTTGAAACTAACCCTTTTATTTAGTAAATTTTGTAGTTATCAAGCACTTTTTTTTTCCTTATGAAACTATCAAATTTCTCCCGAAGACCCTGTATATGTACTTCAGAACTTTGAATTCTAAGGTTTCAGACACCCGCTATATACTATATTACCATAATGATTTTTATAAGTTATTAGCAATGGATATTTGTCATATCCTTTGCTCAAAATATGATGTCTTGTGCTCAAATTGGCATTGATAAGTAATGTAAAAGACTTGTAGGACTTGTAGATATCACACAGTATGATGATATGACTATTAAGTTTATTATGTTTATTATGTTGAATCAGATTAGCGCAATCGCTTTCGCGCGTTCACACATTATCTCTATCTTTCACCTGCACCCTTTCTTTCATTTTGATTATATTTTTATTTGTTGCATACTCATAATCTTCCTTGTCTTTATAATGAAAATGGAATAGAATTGTTCATTATTTAGCTGAGGTGACGACACTTATATATATTTACCAACCCCTCCGCATGAGCAGGATGCGACACAAGGTCAATTTCTTAAGCGGAGTTCAGCAGGTTTGAATTCAGGGTTTTCCTTCTCCTAGACCGGTTGCCTAACCAAGGTTAAAGAGCCCAGTCTGCCCTACTATTTACCCATAGCTGGAGGGAGAGTAGGATTCATACCTTTCCCAAGGATATTAGCGCTAAGGGAAATGCAATTACCAATCCAGGATTTGAACTCGGAGCGACGAGTCCATTTCCCATGACTTTAACCATTACACCACGCGCTTCCTACTTATACGCTTTCTTATAAGAAATAAGAATTCGGCGGATGAACAATACTAGATAATCTGTATTTACATTCTTGCTTTTCATCCTAGACAATTTGGACGGCCTCATTTTTAACTAGAGGGTGTAGCAAGATGACAACGGTGGTATTTTGTAGGAACACCAGTATTAATATATAAATTACCATACTGATTTTCACAAGTTATTAGTAATGAATATGTTTCTCACATCTTTTTCAAAACGTACTGTCTGGTGCTCAAATATGCTTGAACAAGTAATATAAAAGACCGGATTATCATATAATTGAATTTGTTATTTATACGCGTTAGTCTATACTACGTACTAACACTCCTAATAGACATACGTGCTTCAGAAAAATTGAGGCGTGTGGTGTAATTAGCTAGAGTCGTGGGAAATGGACTAGTCGACCCGAGTTCAAATTCTAGACGAGGCTCTCTACATTTCGAATACCGCTAATACTCCTGGGAAAGGTATGCATCCACTAGCTCTTCCTCCAGTTATGGGTAAATAACAGGGCAGACTGGGATCTTTAACCTTGGTTAGGCAACCAGTCTAGAAGAAAAACTCTGAATGCAAACATGTTAAATTCTATGTATCTTCCTACATTTCTGTGCTCAGCATGGGTTTGAGTACGTGGATGCGTGATGTCATGCTAAGAAGTCGTGTCTCTAAAGAGGTAACCGTGTCCTCTGTTATGTTGTGGATGCAGCTAGACGACACACCAGGTTATAGTAGTGGCGCATTTATCATTGACAAGTTGATATAGCGAGTTGTGTGTGGCGGTCCGGTGGCCTAGAGGTAGAGTGTCTTGCTCTGAATTCTGGGTTCTCTGGTTCGATCTCTGTCGGGAGAGATCGTAGGTATACACTGCTTATGAAATTCAATTAGATCGAAACATCTGCACAGTGTTCCACACGTCACACGCGGAATTCGCCGAGGTTGCTTGTCGTGATTATTTCAATTACAATCCTACACTTTTAAAAATATATATATATTTTTTTTTTATTATTTTTTGTTTTTGTTTGAATTTATATATATTCAGCTCTTTGGTTTTTTTTATGATATGCTTGTCCATAAGTGAATTGAGACCCATCTGATGAGATGGAAATTTGGGGAGCCGGTTTAAATCAACTTAGTTTTATATGGGCCCCAATTTTCGTCGAAATAAATTTATTATGGGATTACTGTATTGAGTTCTTCCTTCATTTTTTGATATATATATATATATGAGAGTAAATATGGAAATAAATCTGACAATATTAAGAAATTTGAAAAAACAAGTGTTCCGAAACGAGTTGCGTCACGCGTCATGACATCTTCGCGTGCGCGGATCGCGACTTGTCTTTCAAGAATATAACGCTGAACAAATACAGTTGCACAACAAAAAAGATTTTATAAAGATTTTCATCTCCTGTCATCTACAAAACATGCATCAATTTCTTCCCCCCAAACACATCCTGATGAAGGTTTAAAGAAACCGAAACATTTAAACGTTGATAAATAAATTCATCCTATTTTCGGAACACTTGTTTTTTTTCAAATTTCTTAATATATATATATATATATATATTTATATATTAGTTGGCCAACCTGTCGGCTGGGGCGTAAGAATGCACCAACTGCACCTCTGCAGAGGGGTAAAACTCCCCCAATGGGGCCACCTGTTGGCCGTGGGTGGCGACCCGTGATGCTTAAGGATAGAGCCCAGGTGGATGAGCAGTTCATGACCTGCAATACTCCACTTTGGCCCTATCTTGGGCTGGACGGGCGGTCGGAGAGGACGCCTCCGATCAATCGGCTGGTCACGTCAAGCCCTAGCACCTATAGGATTTTCCCAACCCTATAGCCCTTATGGCAAGCCCCAA
>CM042158.1:37290220-37310220 GCA_023376005.1 Doryteuthis pealeii | reverse complement strand
CAGCAAGAAGACCAGACATAGTGTTGATAAACAAAAAAGAAAGAACTTGTCAACTGGTGGATTTTGCAGTTCCAGCAGATCACAGGTAAAGCTAAAGGAAAATGAAAAAATGGACAAATATCTGGACCTTGCCAGAGAACTGAAAAAGTTATGGAATTTGAAAGTCAAAGTGATACCAATTGTAGTTGGTGCACTTGGAACGGTCCCAAAAGGATTGGAAAAGGGTTTTTGAAAGTTTGGAAATCAGAGGAAGGATTGATGCCATCTAGAACACTGCACTGCTGCAATCTGCCAGAATACTCAGAAGAGTCCTGGAGACCTGAGGAGACTTGCTGTCACTCAGACTCCAGTGAAAGACCATCATCTAATGCTGATGTGAAAACTCAAAAGGAATAAATAATAATAATAATGGTTTTCTTCATGGACCACCAAAATATCATTGTAGACCCCCAATTTGTTATGATTTGCCTGTGGACCCCCAGAAATATTCCATGGACCCCTAGGGTCAATGTGGACCCCGGTTGAGAATCCATGGTGTAGATTAACTCTTCATTGACATTACTCCCAGGTCCACTGTGACCGGGAGTAGTAGTACTTGTTGGAGTCTCATCAATATTACGTCTCACCTATATCACGAGGAATGAATAAAAAAATTCAAACCGTGAAACATACACTTGCGTCGCTGTAAGTACAACTGAAATTGACATAACAACCAAGTACTGATTTCGAGCCTCACTGGGTGCCTCTTATTTTTGTTATTTTGAAAGAAGTTTTTAAAATGGTATTTCTTATTATCTTCTATTTCTTGTGTATCTGCGGTATTTCTTCTTCCTGTATTTCTTGTATCTCTTCAAACTTCTTATAAGTTCTTGTTCGCGTGGTGTAATGGTTAAAGTCATGGGAAATGGACTCGTCGCCCCGAGTTCAAATCCTGGACGCATTTCATTTAGCACTAATATCCTTGGGAAAGGTATGAATTCTACTCCCCCTCCAGCTATGTGTAAATAGTAGGGCAGACTTGGCTCTTTAACCTTGGTTAGGCATCCGGTCTAGGAGAAAGAAAACTCTGAATTCAAACCTGTTGAACTCCGCTTAAGAAATTGACCTTGTGTCGCATCCTGCTCGTGTGGAGGGTCGGTAAATATATATATAAGTTCTTGTTCTAGTCCTTCAAGATGTCGGTCTTCAAAAACTTTATCTACACAAAAGATTATCTACATATTAGAACAGTCCATCTTATACTAACATGTACAAGATTTTTTGTATCTTCATTTCTGTATTTCTTCTATGAATGTATACCCCTTATGTCTGGGTACATATATATTTACCAACCCCTCCACACGGGCAGGATGCAACACAAGGTCAATTTCTTAAGCGGAGTTCAACAGGTTTGAATTCAGAGTTTTTCTTCTCTTAGACCGGTTGCCTAACCAAGGTTAAAGTGCCCAGTCTGCCCTACTATTTATCCATAGCTGGAGGGAGAGTATGATGCATACCTTCCCCAAGGGTATTAGCATTAAGTGAAATGTGATTACCACGTCCAGGATTTGAATTCGGGGTGACGAGTCCATATCCCATGATTTTTACACCACTCGCTTCCTACTACAATGGGTCTTATGTCTGGGTATATATCATGAGGGATGACCTCATATTCAATCTTAAACTTACTAGTGGTAGACCGGATTACTTGAGGATATATATATATATATTATATATATTATATATATACTTATATATATATATATATATATATATAATATATATATATATATATATATATATATATATTCAAGTAAAGAATTATCCTTAGTAAGTAAATTATAACTTGAAGTATTAACTATTCTTCCTACAAATAACTTTATTTATCTCGATTTTGTTGTGATAAAATTCTTTACTCTTATCAGTGAAAAAGTATCACCTGCGTAAAATAAACTAAACGTCAACCCATATGACCGTTAGGCACTCCTTTTGCGATCTCGATTCGTGGGGACATTTTTTCCATTTACACCGTCAAAATCCGGTTAATTGTTAACAGACGATTTTTAGAGTTTTTTTTTAATTATAAAACTAACCCCTAACCCTAACCCCTAGCCCTAACCATAACCCCTAACCATGTCCCTAACAAACAACCGGATTTTGACGGTATAAATGAGAAAAGTGTCCTTGTGAGTCGTGATCGCAGAAGGGTGCCTAAAGGTCATATGATCCGAAACATCTATAAAAGATGTCTATATAACCGACGTACTCTCTTCCGATATATAGAACGTATCTGAGGACAAAAATGAATAATGAATGAAAATGAAAACGAGGAACTGAAAGAAGGCAGCAGATGTTAGACCAATCCTTTAGCAAAAGATGCAGTGAAACTGAAAACGGAAGTTGATTTATTAACTGGAATAAAAATATAAAATGTCTGCATAAGACGTTTAACTAACAATAACCTCAAATAAAAAAAATCAACTGGGAATGCTAGATTTAGTGTGTCCTGGGTTGCACATATTTGCTTTGAATGAGTCTCCAGGAAAATTCATGGGTCCCAACTAAAGCCATCTAACTCCTACCTTGTAACCTATCCTGTGTAATTCATTTCTAAGAATCTATTGAAATATATTTACAGTTAACTAGAAATGGTGAAGGAAGAAAAAAGAAAAACACTGGGATGCATGGTTATGTTTTTACTGCGTCCGTCTAGATTTTTGTACATCAGGGATGCAGGACGTGTACCTATCAGCACCTCTGAATATATACATACAATTATAAATATATCCAATTCTCATACAAAACCTTCTATTCATTGTTCCATTTTAACATTGTATTTTCAGTATATAAAGTTAGAATGGAATACAAACAAAATAAAATTAAAAAATCTCTTTTCTGGACAAGAATTCTATTTTAATCAAAGCTTATTTGGAGAAATGCTAAAATGGATCTTAAACCTTTTTTTTTTTTTAATGTAATTGTTTACTAAGCTTCTAGAATCGGGAAATTCACAACAGACAGGATAATCGAAAATAAAAGCAAAGTGCATAAAAAAAATTGAAATATTTTATAGGGTCTGCGAAAAGTTCATAGGCTGACCAAAATAGTCTCATAGAATAAATGCTGAGCTATCGGTTAGCAGCTAAGCTAGCTACCTCAAATGGTGTTGTATACCCTCTTCATACTTTCTTTACTTACTTTTTTCTTACTCTATTTTTCTGGCCGACTTTGGTATGTCTTCTCACATCTTGTCTTGGTCTGGAATCTTCTAAGGTCTGGTCTTTCTTTACTAAGTTCTTGCTGACTGGTCGTCTTTCTTAGTCATGTTACCAAGACATTCATTAAACCACAAGAGCATATTAATTATCCAAACTTTTATTTCCTTACTATAACATAATCCTCTAACCAACATAGCGCGCGTGAGTTCCAGTTTTAGGCAGAGCATAAAATGGCCGACCGCTCTGCCTGACGTCTAACTGCAAACCGGGGACTCTGAAAAGGTCCCACGTGACTTCACATATTTGGCGGTCTTCTGTAATTTTCCATGGAAGGACCCGCCATGAAAAGGGTCATCCCTCAGAATTACAGGGATTGGACATCACTCTTATGCAACCGACATAGATTATGTACTATGGTTCTTAAATTTGGAGGTTGAAACAAAACAATAGCACTGATATAAAGACATTTGATGTAGCAGGTCTTACTGTCCGTAACAATTATTTCTATTTCCATGGTTGACTTTCTGATTTTGTAATTAATTTCGATTACCTAAACTTATCTTCTAAGTTATAAGATTTGTTACGTACAAAATTATCATTTAAAAATCCACGTAAAAAAATCGCGGAAGCATTGCAAGTAATTAAAGTTTGGGAATTAGTTGGAGTGCGTTGGTTCTTAATGGTTAGAGTTCGTAGAAAATGGACTCGTCGACCGAGTTCAAATCTTGGGACGAAGCCGCAGTGCACATAGAGCTAATACCCCTTGGCAATGGGTATGATCCAACTACTCTCCCTCCAGCTATGGGTTAAATTAGTAGGATAGACTGTGGTCTTTAACCTTGGTTAGGTCACCAATCTAGGAGAAGAAAACTATGCAATACAAACCTGTTTAAAGTCGCTTGGAGCTGGTCAAATAAAATAGGCTCAGTCCTGATTAAGTGATCTATTTCACTAATTAGATAATTAATATCATTAATAATGTTTGGGTACGGTTCGACAGTGAATTTTTTTTTTAAATTCGCTTTTGTAGGCAAACTTGATTTCCAAAAGGGTATGATAGTCGAGTACGGCATCTAGGAGTAAAGTTGAACAAATGTTATGTACTGACATTCGCATTGGAATTATTTACGATTCATTTTCAGTAAAACAATTCGGCTTAATCCATTGAAGAGACCAACACACCATATATCTGGATTAAATATAAGGTAAATACAATCGAAATGGGAGGTAAACAAAAATTCCTTTATATAGAGGCGCATTGTGGTAATGGTTTATACGTGTAGTAAATGAACTCGTCGACCCGAGTTCAAAACCTTGGAGAAGCTGTTTGCAATTTCACATGCGCTAAACACTTGAGAAAGGTAGTGCATCCAATTTAACTTCTCCTCCAGGTTATGGGTAAATAGGAGGATCAGACTGGGCTCTTAACCTCGCAAGGTAACCAAGTCCAAGAGAAGTAAAACTCTTGAATTCAAACCTGTATCCTACGCCGTAAGAATTGACCTCGTGTTGCATCCTGCTCGTGCGAAGAAGTTGTATAATATATATTATATATATATATATATATAATATATTATCCCACCCCTCCCTCATGGTTGAAGCACTGTAGGAGGGACATTTCAACCGTTTGGCTTAATGCCGTTACCTCGTCTGTCCGCTGTTTAACAGTTCTTGAGTTCTCTGGTGTTTGTAAAAAACATTCCCGCGTTGGGATGTAAATAAGTTATCGGCTAGAGGTAGCTGTAAAACGTCAAGCCGCACTGATGAGAAGTAAACTTCAAAACACGTGTCTGTGGATGACTGATATATATATAGTATATTATATATATATATATATATATATATTATATATATATGTTATATATATATTGAATTAAACAAAAGACACATTGTTTAACAATATTATTTGTGAATTTTTTCAAGTTTTCTGGCCAACTTTTAATATTTGGTGGAATTCGTGGATTAGTCCACCAAAGTTCATGTCACGTGTACTTTCGGCACTTTGAAGTGCCATCATCAGGGGTGATGCGTTTCCAGTTTCTCAAAATTAATATTAATGGTTGGAATTGATGGGAAAAGTGCTATAGGCATTTTAAAATGTATGTACTGCATTCGGAAATTAATTTTGTTTAAGGATGGTTTGTATTTTTTTATGTATAAAGCTTCTAGTATTTGGAGTTTTTTTGGTTTATTTTTTTTTCTTTGTGCAAAATGTGTGAATTTTCCGTTAAGATATTTCGGTAATTATTTAATTATTAACTTTTAGTAATTAACTTCGAAGTGCCGAAAGCACACGAGACATGAACTTTGGTGGACTAATCCACGAATTCCACCCAATAATAAAAAGTTGTCCAGAAACTTGAAAAAATCACAAATAAAATTGTTAAACAGGAGAATGTGTCTTTTGATTAATTCAACATGCAAAAATGAAAAAATGCTGCCCGAACACACACACAGTGGTGAGTTTTATTGCCGACGCTGCAGTGTTTCGATCTATTAATTAGATCATCTTCAGGGCATTTGTTGGTATATGGAAGGTAATAAGAATTTTTTATTCACAGAAAACGAGAAAAGCGAGTGATAGTCTTGTTTAATCAGTCTGTTTAAAATTTGGAGTCACCACTTAACCCATTTTAACCTGTGTTTTTTTCAATTTTTCTTAATATACTATATATATATATATATATTATATATATTATATATATAATGTGTGTGTTGTGTGTGTGTGTGTGGTGTAGAGAGAGAAAAGAGAGAGAGAGAGAGAGAGAGAGAGAGAGAGGAGAGAGAGGGGGGGGAGAGAGAGAGAGGGAGAAAGAAAAGAGGAAGGGGTAGAGATGATAGGTGGTGATCTTTACTTTTTACAATTTCTGCTAATTGCGGGTTCTTGCGAAACTGCTTATTCTTCGGCCGCCATCTTCACGACGTTTATCTGCTGGGGTTGATTTTTCTTGTTAATTCTTCTTTGGGCTGGGTTGTCTTAACATTTCATTAGCAACAAGACTTGGTGTTCTCATAATAAAGCTTTACTTCAACCCAGCCCATTTTTGATTCCGCCACGGGGAGGCTGATCCTGAGAGCTGACACGTCTACTCTACGCTCCCTTGAAAACCGGGTCGAAATCTGACTCTAAACTAAACCCATTCTACGCGTCAATCGAGCGTTTTCTACCGGAAGTTGAAGTTGGGATAATCTAAACGTCACTCATAACCCCAAAAGCGAAGGAAAAATACCCCTCCACTTTCAGATCTACAAACTTTTTTAGAGTTTTAATTACAGGTACGGTCATAATATATGACTGATCACAAACAGTGGAAGTTAGGACTCACTGACACCAATAACATCACATTATTATACTAGAAGACAACCGGAGAATAGTCCGGTTGAATACAGTGAAATCATCTACATATACAGATGGTGAATGTTGTACGAAACATGGCAATCGGCAGGATTGGAATCTGCCTTAGCATTCTGGATACAAGATTTAAGGAAAAAAATATCACTTTGGACAAAAGATGATTCGTAAAGAAGACACTGAATTTATATTCTAAATTCAGTGGAAGCAATCATTACAATGTACAATATTATACTACACTTCATTATTACTGTTTTTAATTTATTATTACTATGTAACATATTAAACTATATTATTACTGTTTTTTATTTATCCATTACTATGTACATATTATACTACAATTATTAACTGTTTTTAATTTATCATTACTATGTACAATATTAATTACACAATTATTACTGTTTTTAATTTATATTACTATGGTACATATTATACTACATTATTACTGTTTTTAATTTATCATTACTACTGTACATATTAATCTACATTATTACTGTTTTTATTTATAATTACTATTACATATTATACACCATTATTACCGTTTTTAAATTTATCATTACTATGTACATATTATACTACATTATTATGTTTTAAATTTCTATCATTTACTATGTACATATTATAACTAGCATTATTACTGTTTTTAATTTATCATTACTATGTACCATATTATACTACATTATTACTGTTTAATTTATCATTTACTATGTACATATTATACTACAATTATTACTGTTTTTAATTTATTATTACTATGTACATATTAAACTATATTATTACTGTTTTTTAATGTTATTATTACTATGTACATATACTATTAAAATTTATCATTTACTGTTATTATACTACATTATTATGTACATATTGTTATTACTGTTTTAATTTATCATTCTATGTACATATTTTTTAATTTATATTACTATGTAACATATTATACTACATTATATTACTGTTTTTAATTTATTATTACACTACTATAACTATATTACTGGTTTTTAATTTATATTACTATGTACAATTATTATCTCTAGTTGTTTTGTTTTTTAATTCATCATTACTATGTACATATTATATCTACATTATTACTGTTTTTTATTTATCATTACTACATATTAACTAAACATTATTACTCGTATTAATCTCTAGTCGCTAGTTAGGGTCCAGCTGGTGCAGCATACAGAAGTACTGACACGACAACGGCCTGGAAGACTGTCTCTTTAACTTGTCTGTAAGATTGGACCTCCATATGATCGATAATTTTATTTATAGTGGCCCCATGTAATGCTGCGGAGGTGATCCTGAACAAGACGGGGAAAACCACACCTACGAGAAGACAGCTGTACGGACCCTACCACATATCACCCAAACCATCCGAGTAAGACGGACAAGACACGCGGACACTGCTGGAGAAGCAAGGACGAACTCATAAGCGACTTCCTCCTGTGGAAGCCAGCGCATGGACAAGCAGTGTGGGCCGACCAGCAAAAACGTACGTTGGGTGGGTGTGTATGTATGTATGTACGGATGAAAGTACAAAAATAAAACACTTAATGACAATGTAAATACATGTACACACTGAATATCACGGTTCCTGGTATTTGTGCAAAATTATGAAATTTGATTTATATTAAAAAAATACATAAATATTATAATATAACGTGGAAGTAACATTGAAATTGAACTTAAAAGATGTCCAAATTTGTAAAATCTCAAGAGTAAACAAATCAATATACAGGTTCATCCTTCTGCCAGGCAACGCTGGGTAGCCGCTTCTAGTATTAAATAAATCATTGAATATACAAGTAAAAACTGACATTAGATTATGAGCGGGTCTAATAGATTTTGCAAATAACTTTCTCCCATTTATGTTATGTTTCATAGTCTTCCCTCTTGGAAATACAGCGAACAATTCTTTCTATCACACAACCTGTATTGATTTTCACATTTGGGAAAAGAAACATATGTTTATCTTATTAGATGTCAACCTTAGGAAGTCGTTAACTACATACAGTCTTGGCCCAAGGAATGGATGAAATATAAACAATAAGAACTACGACAATCAGTACAAGACTCGCTTAAAAATATAATAAAAAAACAACAACAGAGGGGTTACATAGACGCATTGCGGTGTCTCTTGACTAGAATGCAGGACTATAAGACCATTGGTAAGGATTTTGATTCTTACTGGGTGCCTCGTACTTTTACGGTCTGGTTTGTTTTTATTTCTTAAATGGTATATCAATTTCGAGGGTTATTTAATGCCAAAACCATCCTTGCAGAAAAATATAGGCTCTGCTGAAGAAGTAAATATGAAACACATAGGCAACTTGTTTAGAGGACTTTTGTCAAGAACGCTGACCCATGGGGTCGCATTGGGTGTGTGTGTGTGGTGAGAGAGAGAGAGAGAGAGACAGACAGAGAGAGAGAGACAGACAGACAGACAGAACAGAGAACAGGGACAAGAACAGAGAGACGAGAGACAGAGACAATAGACAGAGGACAGAGACTAGACAGAGAGACAGAGACAGAGACAGAGACAGACAGCAGACAGAGACATAAGACATAGACAGAGATACAGAGAGAGACAGACGACATAAACAGACACAGAGAGCAGACAGAACAGACAGAGACAGAGACATAGACAAGACAGAGAGAGAGAGAAGAGAGAGAGAGAGAGAAGAGAGAGAGAGAGAGAGAGAGAGAAGACAGACAGACAGACAGACAGACAGACAGAGACAGAGACAGAAGCGGAGACAGACAGACAGACAGGAACAGAGGACATAGACAGAGAGACAGAGACATAGACAGAGAGACAGAGAGAGACATAGACATAGACAGAGAAAAGAGAGACAGAGACAGAGACAGACAGACAGAGACAGAGACAGACAGACAGAGACAGAGACATAGACAGAGAGACAGAGACAGAGACAGAGAGAGAGAGAGAGAGAGAGAGAGAGAGAGACGGAGACAGACAGACGGGGACAGAGACATAGACTGAGAGAGACAGAGACATATACAGAGAGACAGAGACAGACAGACAGACATAGACAGAGACATAGATAGAGAGACAGAGAGACAGAGACAGAGACGGGGAGAAATTATCAGTGATTTCGATTCTTACTAGGTGTCTCGTACTTTGTGGTTTGGTTTGGTTTCTTTGTTTAATGGTATATCAATATCTGTGGGTTATTTTAATGCCAAAAAAATCATTGCAGAAGAACAGTAGTGAACTATTTAACTCATAGCTGGTGGAGATGAGGACCCATAACTTTCCCAGTAGCATAGATGCTGATAGGACGCAGTAAAATCAGATCAATGCGTCACAGTGTTTTTTTTTTTTTCTTCTCTCACAATTTCAAGCTAACTGTAAATATATTTCAATAGTTTTTTTAAGCAACGATTTACACAGGATGGATTACAAGGTATGAGTCAGACGGCTTTAGTTGTTTCAACAGATGATGAATAAAAACCCTACAATTTATTAAGAAGCTTAGTTGGGACCAATCGAATTTCCTGGGGACTCATTCAAAGGAAATATGTGCGTCTTAAGAGGTACTAAATCAAAATGCTAACTGTATCACTGCAGGGCATTAGTCCATAGTTCTACGTAATAGAACGAGTAGAGTTGTAACTAGCTTATTACGATGTCCCAGTCCAGCACCTTGACAACAACACAACGGGGACTCTCACACTAATGCACGCTAGGCACCGCTGAATAATTAAAGATGAACTAATAGACAGCTTGTTAAGAGGACTCAAAACGCTGACCAATAGGATCACGATAGTGTGTGTGTGAGAGAGAGATAGATAGATAGAGAGAGTATTGTTAGTAGTAATTTGTGGTTTGGTCAGTTTTCTTTGTTTAATGGTGCATCAACCATTGTGGGTTATTTAATGTCATCATTGTAGAATAACAGTAGAGATACTATTTAACATACAGAAGATCAGTAGTGGTACGATTTAACCCATACCTGGGAGATGAGGGACTTCATACCTTTCTCATGGGTATTAGTCCGAAAGTGAAAGTAAAAAAGTTTAACATGTTTGCATTCAGAGTTTTCCTTCTCCTAGACTGGTTGCCTAAACAAGTTTAAATAGCTCATTCTACCCTACTATTTGCCCATAGCTGGAGGAAGAATAGTATTATGCATACCTTTCCCAACAACATTAGCGCTATGTGAAATGCAAACAGTCTCTTCCAGGATTTGAACACTGGTCGCCGAGTTCATTATCTATGACGATAACCATTACACCATGTTGATTGCATTTCTCCAGCCTTCTTCATAGTCAAAAATTCTATGAAAAATTAGCATTATATATATTTACCAATTCCTCCTCATGAGCAGGATGTGAAACATGGTCAATTTCTTAAGCGGAGTTTAACAGGTTGAATTCAGAGTCTTCATTCTCCTAGACTGGTTGCCTAAACAAGGTTAAAGAGTCCAGTCTGTCCTACAATTTACCCATAGCTCGAGGGAGAGTAGATGGACACATACCTTTTCTCGATGGTACTAGTTCCAAGTAAAATGCAAACAGCCTCGTCCAGGATTTGAACTCGCGTTGACGAGTCCATTTGAATTTGTATCGACAAATCTATTTTCTAAACTCTCCATCAGTGCAAACCAAAGACAAAAGCCCACCTACCCTCTCCACTCATATATATATATATATATATATATATATATATATATTATATATATATACCAACATCTTCGCACGAGCAGGATGCAACACAAGATCAATTTCTTACGCAGAGGCTAAAGAGGTTTGAATTCAGAGTTTTCTTCTCGTAGACTGGTTACCCTACCCATGGTTAAGAGCCCAGCTATTTACCCATAGCTGGAGGGAGAGTAATTGGATACATACCTTTCTCAATAGTACTAGCGCTAAGTAAAATGAAATCAACCCCGTCCAGGATTTGAACTTGCATCGGGCGAGTCCATTTTCTACGACTAACTATAACACCGCCCGTACCCCGACGCCCCACTCTTTATTATACAGTCTTGGAGACGTGTTACATTCTTAGCAATAAGTTTCGAGCTCCTTATTCTCGAGTTGAACTGCAAACGTGTCAATCTTTGCGAATAGACATTATAATTTTAATTATCATAGAAACACCTCTTATTAAAATAATGGAAATATAAGAAAACGTTATTAAGTTTTACTTTCTTTTTTTTTTTTTTTCCTTATTTCAGTTTTCTACGTCGTTATTCTCTGTGTAAACTTTTGCACATCTACTCTGTCAGAAATGGGAAAATTAAATTGCTAATTACAGGATCGATGGGTTAATTGCAGAGCTTTTTAGAGGAAATGAGATATCGATTTTCGTAGAGGCTTCATAATCAGGTCAGGTCAGATTAAACTTTTTCTTGTGGAAAGTTCAACCATGTATTCACTGGTCTCTTTTACGGATAATAGTATAGGTAAAAAGTTCTGAGAGTTTTCAAGACGTGGAATTACCATTATGATGACGAGAAAGAATAGGAGCCCCCGGGGGTAAGTATATAAATTTCAATGTCAATGTCATCATCATCATCATCATCATATCATCATGTTGCGCATTAAACATGGATATCCATGACAATCTCTCGCCAACCTTCCCTATCTTTCATTGTCCAAGGGGAGGTCCTCCGCGCAACATCCAGCATCTTCGCATAGTTGGTCAATGTAGGTCCTTGGTGGGCGGCCCACACTAGCATGTCCGTGTATTGGCTTCCACAGGAGAACGTCACTTATGAGCTCGTCCTTGCTTCTCCAGCAGCAATGCCTAGTCCGTTTCATTCGAATGGTTTGTGAGATGGGGGGCAAGTGATCGTACAGCTGTTTCCTCGCGGGGTGCTGTTTTTCTACGATTGTTTCAAGACTGCACCCAGCATTCTTGTGCAGCCCTTATCGAGCTTATTTCTCAAGGCGCCACGTTAGGGTCCAGGCTGTGCAGCCATACAGCAGTACTGATATAACCACAGCCTGGAAAAAGTGTCGCTTTAACTTGTCAGTGAAATGGGATTTCCATATGACTGATAATTTGTTTGTGGCCGACCATCTCATCCACAGAAAGCAATATAAATTTTAATATAATTAGATATATGTTGTGATGTTAGTCCAACAGTAAAAAAGAAGTCAAGTCGAGATGGGGTAAAATAAGACAAGTGTATTTACAATTAATGGTACATGTACGACTAGCTTGTCGTTAACGGGAACAGTGCTACCTTTCCACTCGGTGTCTCACTATTTATAGTGAGAACCGGTGCATGTTCTCCACTGTAGGAACGGCCGGTACAACAATATAATCAGATTAGAAAGACTAATGAAATTAAATAAGAACTCATCTAAAAAGATTACACTAATTTTAATCATGTTTTAATTGGTTTCTATAAAGTTATTTACTAAGCTTAGCTTTGATGTGACACAAGTCCAGAAGTATGAGACGCCCAGTGAGAATCGAACTCACAAACAATGGTCTGCAAATCTCGCTTGCTAACCATTACACACCACTCATTCATGGTATTGATTTTAATACATCGGAATATAAAAAATAGAGATTAATAACACCAACTAATTATCTATTAAATTCGGTATTCTTAAAACCAGTAAGCAAATTAACCACACCATATATTATATACCTTTATTTCTTGGTATAATATAAGACATATTGTAGGATTTTTAAAAAGCACTAATAACAGGGGTAGTTTTGTGAAACAAATCTATTCAAACATCTTTAATAATAAGATCTATTCTATGTATCAATGTTTTTGGCTATAAATTAATACTCATTGATAAACGTACTCAATTTCTGAGTGTATTGTGATGTAAGAAGTGACAGTTTCTATTACTCACATATAAACACCGAATCTCCATTATAATAAGATACCGTGAACTACAAGTTCTGTTAATTTTTCCGATTTACTCAGTCAATCGGTCAATTTTGAGTTTAGTGTTAAAAACTAAAGTTTGAGGTACGAGAGAGCTTCAGATACGCTTATGTTATTTGCCCAATGAAGAAAATATTTACATAATTAATAATTAAAAAGCAAAGAAATCATCATCATCATCAAGTCATGCAGACAGAACGGATGCCCTTCGCCCTTTCTCTCTCTCTCTATCTCTCTCTCGCTCCCTCTTTCTTTCTTTATCTCTCTCTCTCTCTCTCTCCATAATTTATTCCCATTGGTCATCACTCTCGGTAAGTTCTCTAGACGGCATCAAGTGTCTACACAGAGCTGATTAATGTATGTATATTGGGTTCCCTCTCTAACATTTTGATCTGGATATAACAAATTTTACACGACAACTTGAACATGAGCAATTGAATATATATATATATATATATATATATAGTTGTTTCAACCTATTAGCTCTCATCATCAGTGTATACCGTGATCTCCTCCGACAAAGATCGAACCAACGACTACAGAATGCTGAGCCGGGACTCAATACTTTATTCTGTGGTCGCTGGTTCGAACTGTCAGGGGAGATCACGGTATACACAGTTGATAAGACATAATAGATCGAAACAGATGTCCAATTTTCCGCGCGTCGTATGCGTTGATCACCGATTTAGCTGGTCGTGGAAATTTAAATTGTATATAATTCCATTATATATATATATATATATATATATATAAATATATATATATATACTAGCAAATATATGCACCCTCCGGGTGCAAGTATTTAAGTTTAATGTAATAAAATATTATATTAAATTAGAAAGACTAATGAAACTAAATAAGAATGCAGATAAAAAGATTTGAAACAGAGGGAGTATAATAAAGAATAGAACAATTGAAACTTACTCTTCCATCACTCTCGTCTTTCATTGTTATTTTTTCTGATTTAAGTATTTAGTTAAAAGAGGAAGTAAGAATAAAATGAGTTATTTTTTCTTGTTAATGATTTCATTTAATATTCATTGAAGAGACTTTTGCTTATATTCATTAAAATAAAAACCAAACAGTTAGAAATCAATAATACTAAGCACATATTTATTAAATTCGATTTTTTAATATTAATATGCAAATTAGCCTTCCCGTTCACACTGTAAACCGCTATTTTGTTGTATATATAAATATAATTGCATGCTATCAGTACGTAGACATAGTTAACAGTATTAATAATGTAAGGACAATTTTATTAATAATTGAGGTTTAGATAAAAATAAATCATGGAGAATGTGATGTAAATAACTAAGGGAATTGTGACTTGAGTAGGAATATAGTTTCGGTTACAGACAGAAAAACACAGAATCTCCATTATAATAAGATATATATAAACGGTTGGCACATTCTCTCCTGATGAGCCCATGCATTTGTAAGCATCCTTTGTTTTTTCAATATATCATATTCACACTGTCGGATTAATTTCCATGTTATTTTCACACACACACACACACACACACACACACATATATATATATATATATATATATATATATATATATATATATATATATATATAGTCATCTACAAACATAGTGTTATGACGTTTCGCAGTCGGTATCTGTCCGTAAGAGGCGAACATGCATACTTAGATGTATGATTACAATCAGCAGCCAACTCTAGTCTGTAAAAACAGGCGAGTAATGCCTTACGCTAAGCGGTGATAGTTCAATTGAAATCCCCTCTAGAGCTCTAGAGAGCTCTACCGGGTTTTGGGAGCATTTAATAGTCCCCCACAGACACAGTGTTTCGACGTTTACGTCTCATCAGTGTTGCTAGACTTAACAGCCACTTCTGTTTATTTTGCACACTGTCCTTTCAATTATATATATATATATATATATATATATATTATATATATATATATATATATCACTCTCTGTACTAGCGCATTCACTTTCTACACAAGGTACGCCAGGCTAGTCTACAACAAGCTTTAACTATTCTAAAATAATTACATTATTATTATTATTATTATTATTATTATTATTATTATTATTATTATTATTATTATTATTTGCTCCTTTTGAGTTTTCACATCAGCATTATTTGATGGTCTTTCGCTTGAGTCTGAGTGACAGCAAGTCTCCTCAGGTCTCCAGGACTCTTCTGATTATTCTGGCAGATTGCAGCAGCGCAGTGTTCTGAAGGGTTTCAACCCTTCCTCTGATTTACAAACATTCCAGACCCTTTTCCAATCCTTTTGGGACTGTTCCAAGTACACCAACTATAATTGGTATTACCTTCACTTTCATATTCCATAACTTTTTTAGTTCTCTAGCAAGGTCCAGATATTTGTCTATTTTTTTCATTTTCCTTTAGTTTCACCCACTGATCTGCTGGCACTGCTGAAACAAAAGCATTGCTTGAAATGCTTGAAACTAAGTAATCGTGTGCAAATTATTAGTATTAGATAAGAATACTTACCAGGATTTTTAAAAATTTAAATCGAAGTTCATGAAAACCGGAGCTTCACTTTTGTTATTTAACTTGCTACAAGATGTTATTTTAATATTCTTTTTTCGTTTTCAGATGGGGATTAAATGTTGCTTAAATGATCCCTCATCTAAGTATTAAACAGGCTCATTGCTGCTTAACTTCATTGATCTCGCGGGTACCCAGTCTTTCAAGGTGATTTGACCGTAAGCTCAAGACGGTTTGAAATACCGTTAAAAATCAATCATTCCTACAGTTATGGTCTAGGCCAATGGTTCTCAAACATTGTACAGATACTTGATAGCGCACTGTAAACAAAATAGGACTAACATGTTATTAAGTTAACTGTTAGATATATAAAAAATAACACATTTAACAAAAGCAAACTTAACATGCCTCTATGAAGTTTATTCATTCCTGTGTCAATGAGAAACATGAGCTTGATGAGACCTTTCGATTTCTTCAATGTTTGATCTTATGTTTGAGAGACAAACTCTCATTTCCTCATCAATAACTCAAATAAAGAGTCCACTCTTTTTAGACTTAATTGTTGCGAAGGTTGAAAATCCCAGTTCACATAAATATGAGGTGGAAAATTGCAATAAAATAATTTTTCTCAATAAAATTGTTTAAAAACTGTATTTTTATTTAGTTGCAAGAAAAGCAACTCATAACTATCATAATAATGTCACAACGAAACAAGCAGAGTGTTTGTAAAGAAATTGTCTCATTTAGAGATTGTAATAAAATAATTTTCTCAATAAAATTATTTAAAACCTGTGTTTTTATTTAGTTGCAAGAAAAGCAACTTATAACTATCATAATAATGTCGCAACGAAACAAGCAGAGTGTTCGTAAAGAAATGGTATAATATAGTAACTTAGTATATATTTGCTTTTCATATGTGGATAGATTTTTCAGGAATACTATGGAGCGCACCTGAAAAAAGCTGTGGGGCACACCAGTGCACCCGGGAGCACTGTTTGAGAATCACTAGTCTAGGCATTCATATTTTACGAAGATAACTGATAACTATTTCACAACGAGCGCTTGCATATAATAATACGATTTTTTTTTCTTTATCAGCAATCACGAAAACCTGAGCTTCAGTTTTATTGTTTAACTTGCTACGAGATATCTTCTTATCATAATTGAGATTGTCTGTCTGTAACCGAAACTATATTACTATCCAAGTCACAATTCCCTTTGTTATTTACATCACATTCTCCATGATTTTTTTTTATTTAAACCTCAATTACTAATAAAATTGTTTTACATTATTAATACTGTTAGCCTTATCTACATACTAATACCATGCAATTGTATTTATATATACAACAAAATAGCGGTTTACAGTGTAAACGAGAAGACTAATTTGCATATTGATATTAAGAATTTGATTTTAATAAATATGTGCTTGGTATTATTGATTTCTAATTGTTTGCTTTTATCTTATTGAATATGAGCAAAAATCTCTGGGATAAATCTTAAAATAAATCCATTAACAAGAAGAAATAACTGTAATTTTATTCTTTACTTCCTATTTTAACTAAATAGTTAAATTAGGAAAATTTACCAAAGACAGACGGGAGTAATGAAAAATGATGGAATAGTTAGTTTCAAAGTTGTTCTATTTTTCAATCATACCCCCCCCGTTCCAAATCTTTTTATCTACATTCTTATTCAGTTTCATTAGCCTTTCTAATTTGATATGATATTTTATTATATTAAAATTTAAATACTTGCACCTGAAGGGTGCATATATTTTCTAGTTATTCTAATATACTTTTTTCTGTTTTCGGGTGATGGGTATTTAGAAAAGAGGTACGGTAGATTGCTTTGACCCCGAAACGCCCCCCAACGGACAAATAAGGAATCCGTAAAGACGTTGTCCCCAGGTGCTACACGCATGGATGGGTATTATAATCGCTCTCATTAAGTGACGGAAGACTTGATCAAGAACCGCTAATCTGCCCCACAGCTGCAGCGATTCTGACGCCTAAACTTATTAAGTCTGAACTATTTGATGTCGATTCTCGCCCAGACGCCTAGATTGATTATAATAATAATTTTTCGGCGTCATCTTGCACAGCCTCCCCTCTCCTGCGAGTGTGGCCTCTTTGAAAATTCATTATATAAGGATTACTCCATCGTTGGCGTATCGGTCAAATAATCAGACAGACCTAACCAAGCTGATGTAAAGAGCAGAGAACTGCTACGGGAAAGTAAACTTTGACCGTTTCTTATTTAATGCCTTCAGGGGATCGAGACGATTCATGTTGACAGAGCGAGAAAGAGAGATGGGGGTGGAGGGAGAGGAGAAAAACAGGAGAGAGAAACAGGAAGTAACAAGGGTCAGTTTGTGAGTTTCCACATCCTCAGACACAGAGAGAGAGAGAGAGAGAGAGAGAGAGAGAGAGAGAGAGAGAGAGAGAGAGTCAGACAGTGAGAACGAGAATGTGGAGAGAGAGAGAGATAGAGAGAGGGGGGAAAGCGAGCGAAAGAGAGGGGAGAAAGGGAAATACGGAGAGAGGAAAACAGAAGAAATGAGTGGAAATTTGCGAATCTCCTCATCCCCAAAGTGAGAGAGAGAGAGAGAGGGGAGAAACTATTAGTGAGCTTTCCTATCCCCACAGAGGATGAGAGAGAGAGAGAGAGAGAGAGGGACGAGTGAAAGGAAGAAGAATAAATGAATTGTAATTCGTGACCTTCCCGCCCAGAGAGAGAGAGAGAGAGAGAGAGAGAGAGGGGAGAGAGAGAGAGAGAGAGAGAGAGCGAGACGGGGTAGAGAAAAAGTAATAAACGATAGACAATCTCTGAGCTTCCCCATACCCAGAGAGAGAGAGAGAGAGAGAGAGAGAGAGAGAGAGAGAGAGAGTTGGGAGGGTAACATGACAAAATGAAAGGGAGTCTGTGAGCACCCCCCCCCCCGCCAGCCCTTACAACTGTCATCTCTTGTCACAGTGCTATCACTTTCCGGTGTGCTTCATTTTACTGCCCACTGGTCAAAACTCGTTCCTCGCTCATTTACCCGTTGGTCATCGGTAGGAAAGGCGCTTCGTCTTTTGAAATTAATTAGAAGAGCTGGCTGAGTGGATCATTTTCGCCTGTAGTGGTCGTCTCCTGTGGTCACTTTGGCCTTTTCAGGTCATCAATGTTCCCGGTTCGTTGACTGACCGTTCGCCGTCTCCACCCCCACACCTCCCCTTGAAACGATGACCAGTTGACAATGTCCGACTGGACACTGGATCATCTAATTTACTTTGTCTTTTTCTTTATTGTCCATTGTCTGTAAATCAAACATCCTGGAAACAATTACATGTTCGGCCAGGATAAAACAATTCCTGAAACAGACACAGGAAAGATGGGGGGGGACAGGGAGTGAGTGTGAAATAACGGTGATTATATGAGGGCGGGAGGGGGCGTGTGTAGGAAGGGACGACACTCGTGGGTCATGCCACTCAGGCAGGTGCGTCAAAGAAACGTGTAGATGAGTGGGAGGAGAAAACTGCTATGAGTCTGTACATTCGCACATCACTATGTTCGGACAATAGTCTGTTTCTAATTGCACATATTTCTATTTTGTGTGAGGTGGTCATTTTTCCAGTGAGGGAGTCTATATCCTTTTCACTAGAACTAGACTAAGGACATTATTCTTGTGTCTGAGATGGGGCGCCATACCTACCATCAGCTCCTCACTTTACCGCATAGATCCATATGCTACTCGTACACTGAGTTGGCTAGGGTCAGTATCGAACCAGGATACTTGCGATTCCTTGTCAAGTGCTCTACCGAGTGAGTTAAACCGGCCTTTTAAAAAGGATGCAAGTCTGAATATATACTACTGGTTACAACAATATAAGTAGTAAGTAAAGTAAAGTCGTCGGGGCGGCCTAAAGTCGGTATCAACCAGTCAGCGAGGGAGTCTATCCCCTTTTCACTAGCGCTAGACCAAGAAGATTGCTTTTTGCATCTGAGGTGGAGCGCCATACCTACCATCAGCTCCTTACTTTACCGCACAGATCCCTGTGCTACTCATACGCTGAGTGGCGAGGACCGGTATCGAACTAGAAACCT
>CM042158.1:37272720-37285220 GCA_023376005.1 Doryteuthis pealeii | reverse complement strand
TTGTTTCCTTTTTCTTATTTCCGCCATTTATTCTTCTTTTTCCCGCTCCTAGTTTTTTCCTCAATTAAAAAAAAAATGAATCTCTTTCTCCGCGTTTTCTCGCTTTATTCCTTTTATTTTGTATTCTAATTTCTCTCATTTTTATCCCGTATCTTTTTCATCTATGTCTTCTTTTTTCATTCTTTCTATTTTCCACGTTATTCTTGTCCACTATCGTACCCCCCCCCCCACACACACAATTAGATTTCTAGTACAAACACTATATAAACGAGGTTTTCGGATGGGCTTAGTTTTGTAAGAAAGAAAAAAGCACACAATTTTTTTTACATTATTTATTATCAACACCCGATTAAACATTTTTCTATAGATACGTCACGTCTAGTTTCTTCTAAATTTTTGAGATATTCAATTAAGGTATTTATTTCCATAAAATCTCAGCCAAGATCTTACAAAAAAGACATCAAAAGAAATTTAGACATAATACAAGGCTTAAAAAGATTAGAGAATAAACATACCCGAGTACAAACATCAATACCAGCATGTAGTAAAACAAACGCACACACACACACACACACACACAAAACACACACACACACACACACACACACACATATATATATATATATATATATATATATATATAATTTTATTATACACGTATATATATGCGTTTGTTTTACTACATGCTGATATTAATTTTTGTATATATATATATATATATATATATATATATATATATATATATATATATATAATATATATATATATATATATATATATATATATATATATATATATACATATATATACATATATATATATATATATATATATATATATATATATATCGATACATATTTATATATATATCGATACATATTTACATACATACATATACACATATACTGATACATACATATATGTTTACACATACATATATATTGATACATACATTTATGTATACACGTACATATATACACATACATATATACATATGCATATACACACATACATATTTATCTACATTACATATATATATATATATATACATAAGTATATACACATACATACACATGTATATATACATATGAATATATATACACGCATACACATGCATATGTGTATATACGTATGCATGTGCATGTATGTGTATATACATATGTATGTGTATGTATGTGTATGTACATTTGCATGTGCATGTATATATACATATGCATGCAATGTATATACATATGTATGTGTGTATATGTACGTGTACACATATATGTATGTACCTATATATACATATATGGGTGTATACATACATGTATGTATCAATATATGTGTTTATGTATGTATGTAAATATCTATCTATCTATCTATCTATCTATCTATCTATATATATATATATATATATATATATATATATACAAAAATTGATATCAGTATGTAGTAAAACAAACGCATATATATACGTGTACAATAAAATAATATATATATATATACATATGTATATATACATACATACACATACATATGTATATATACATACATATGTATATATACATACATATATATGTGCAAAAATTTCCAGCAAACTTCTTTTATACAACTAGACACTGAATACCCAATAAAAAATACAAATATGATCCATTTCTCCTTTGTCTTTTCAAGTATGGCTTCTCGTGATTATATACTGTGAGTAGAAAAAGTATTCGTTCACTTTATAAAATAGATTTGTAAATCCAAATATCGAAGTTTTGAAGAGGATTTGCATTGGGGAAACGTCTCAAATAACCAAACTGTTGGAAATAATTGTTAGCTGTAAAACTTAATAATGGCTATGCAACAAAGTACTAAATGTAATTTATGATTTTGAATTAATACTTTTTTCCCCCTCTTTTTTTGTTATTTTATTATTGAAATAGAATTGAAATACATTGATTTTTTTGTATAATAGTTAAGATTATTTTGTTACACATATATTGTGTAAATAACAATGTTCCACCCTTACTCATTTTTTAAAAGGAACGGATACTTAATTCATTTCACTCTATACATATAATCCCCTACGAGGCTGTTTGCACGTCACATGGCGCAAATAGTCATGGAAAAGGTATGTATCCAAATGAATAATAGGTCAATCTGGGCTCTTTAACGTTTGTTAAGTAACCATTATACGAGAAAAAAAACTCTTATTTCAAACCTGTTATACCCCACTTAAAAAAAAACATTGGCCTTGTGTCACATCTTACTCTGGCGAATTAAAACCGTATATCAGACTAAAATTTAGAAATTTCTGGAAGACTGAAATCCATCTATTAGACTAAAATGTGGAAATCTCTGGAAGAAGTAAATCCATATTTTAGACTCTGGAAAACTGTAGAAAATCAAAAACCATATACTAGATTCAGATCCGGACATCTCTGGAAGAATTAAAACCATATTTTAGACTCTGGAATCTGTACAAAAATCAATAACCATCTATGAGACTAAAATCTGAAAATCTCTGGAAGAATCATAACCCCATTTTAGACTCTGGGAATCTGTAGAAAAACCAAAAACCATATACTAGATTCAAATCTGGAAATCTCTGGAAGAATCAAAACCATACTAGAATAAAATCTGAAACTATATTTTAGATTATGATCTGTTTAATCTCTGGAAAAAAAATCAAGACCAAAAAGCTTTGAGTATTATATATAAATCGGTAAGAATAACGAGGAGAGGATTAAAGTGGGGAAGTGGCCCGTTGTCACTTGATCCTCGTGGAAAGACTATAGTTACAATCGGCCGGTAACGTCAAGCCGTAGACCCTATATGATTGTCCCCGAACTATTATCTTTATGGCAATCCCAACCCTTTTTATCATATATGGGATAGAAGGCGGTGACGTGGGGGGAGGGCTTAGTGTTCTGGTTATGACGTTAAACTATCTGATGGTGAAGTTCCATTTCTGGAGCTGTGGGGAAGGTGAAGTACATCTTCATCGCCATTACTCTCAGGTCCACTCTTACGCGGAGTGGTATAAACTATCAAGGTCCGATATATGGGTTAAAAAGAAAAATGAGTTTAGAAAAGTGTGTTTAAAAAAACTGAGTAAAAATGTCTCGGCATAAAATAACCCAATGGGTTGACATGCCGTAAAACCCAACCAACCAGTTACATCTGACGAGGAAACTTAATGAATGCTTATTACTTCTAATAATAAAACAGCTACAATAATGAGGAGGTGGCGGAAGAAGTTGAAGAGGAGGTGGCGGAGGAAGTTGAAGAGGAGGTGTTGGAGGAAGAGAGGGAGGAGTGCGCGGAGAACGAGTAGGCGTAGGAGGTGGTGGAGTAGAATTCAAACTCGGAGGACATTTTTTCAGTCGAATATGTTTCCGGAAGCAGGTGATTTAATTTTGCAAAATTAGATTCTGCTTAAGTTTTGTCTCTGCCATTTTGAAAAGCGAGAGAATCAGAAGCCGAAAATGCCGTCGCAACAAAAGAAAAAAAAATATTCATGTTTATTTTATATCAGTTCTTTTGTTTCTTTAATAAATTAAATTCGTCCCTTAACCTCGGGGAGCCAGTGCTATAGACGTCCATTTTATGATATTCTAAAAGTAAACTAAAAAAAAAAAGAAGACAACAAAGAATAGTTTCCTAATTTATTTATGATGGGAAAACTAAAGGAATTGGTAGGCAAATGGAATATAAAGCGTTGTTATAAAACATTATACGGATACTAATGAAAATAAAAAAAATAACACTACTTATAATATTTATAGAGTAAATATCATATGTATCTTGTATTAATAAGTATATTATATATACTAGCAAACGAATGCGGCCAGGTTTTAATATAATTGAATATTATATTGAATTAGAAAAACTAATGAAATTAAATACGAACACAAAAATGATTCCACTTATTTTCACTTTATTCAAATTGATTTCAATATAGAATTATACAAAGGATTCGTTCCAAAAAGCTTAGAAAAAGACTAGAGGAACTGGACTTCAAAAGAAGAATTGAGACCATCCAGACAACAATATTGTTTAAATCGGCTAGAATACTTGGAAGAGTCCTGGGTACCCGAGGAAACTTGTTGTCTCTCAGACTCTAGTGAAATACCATCACCGAACGCTGGTGGGAAAAACTCAAAAGGAGTGAATAATAATAATAATAATAATAATAATAATAATAATAATAATAATAATAATAATATAATAATATAATAATAAATAATTAACTTCGAGATAAAGCAGATCACCCAGACCAGAGACCTAGTGTTGATTAACAAAAAAAAAAAAAAAAAAAAAACCCCGAAAAACAGAGAACGTGTGTCAACTGGTGGACGTTGCGGTTCCAGCAGATCACAGGGTGAAGTTGAAGGAAAACGAAAAGATGGACAAATACCTGAACCTTGCCAGAAAATTGAAAAAGCTGTCGAATATGAAGGTCAAAGTGATACCAATTGTAGTTGGTGCACTTGGATCGGTCCAAAAAACTTGCAAAAAAGACTGGTGTATCTGGAAATCATAGGAAAAATTGTGACCATCCAGACAACTACATTGCTGCAATCGGCGAGAATACCCAGAGAGTCCTGGAGACCTGAGGAGACTTGTCACTCAAACTCCAGTAATAAACACATCACCTAATATTGGTGTGAAAATCCCTAAAGGATTGAAAAACAACAACAACAAAACAACAATACTAATAATAACTGTATGAGAAAGGTGATCATTTGGGAATTGTGCCAAGGTGATATAAATGATAAGATGATACAAGTAAAAAAAATTGACAGAAATAAGAAAATAACGATGATAATGTGGCATAAATAAGAGGGTGATATAAATATATAGCAAATTAAATTCAAGCGGCAAATAATACTGCTTAGGTTCTAAAAACCGTTTTCTAACAACTATTTCAAGATCTTCCATTTTGTGCAAATATACAGAGTCCGTTCACCCTATTTACGCTATGAATTTTCAATATATACCTCGTCTGTCCCATTTATGAAGTAAACATATTTTATATCGTCTATCAATGCATTTATATTAGTCAATTTGGCCTGAAATAGGCATATTTTGACATTCTATAACCTTCTGAACTGTCAAAATTTCGGAGGTTAATCTTGCATGGAGTATAGTGTATGATGTGGACCGAGCTCAAATAAATTTCCCAAAACTTTCCTATTTGTGATAAGTCCTGGACAGACAGACAGATAGACAACATAAAACAGACAGACAGACAGACAGAAAGAAAACCCGACGGATACAAATTTTGACAGTAGTATAAACATATTAGTTATAACAAAGGTATATCTATAATAAATATTTATATAAAGGTATATATATATATATACATATATATATATATATATATATATATATATATATATATATATATATTATAATGTATATATTATAATGTATATTTTTATATATTTTAATGTTTTATATTTAATGTTTTATGTTTTTAATTTTAATGTATATTTTATATATTATAATGTATATTTTAATTTTATATAATAAGAATTTATTCATATTTATATAAAGATATATATATATATATAAATATTTTTTTTTTAGCGTGCCAGCGTCAGGCGAATTTCCGGCCCAATTTTCCGAGTCTTATTTTTGTCACTTTGATTTTTGTATAATTAATTGCTAAGACAAAAGTAGGATTTATATGTAATGAAATTGCAAATCATCATTTCTGGCTTAAATAGCGCCTTTTGATTTTTGTTTCGGTTCATGGAAATTCCACGGTCTCGCTAGTCTATTATTAATGGTGATCGCTGTCTATCTGTGTGTAACAAAAACTACGTCACTGCTTTACGTCACAAAACCCAATACCACCATACTCTCGCCATTTTTTCAGTAATAAGAAGTTAACTAAAAGGTTTACAAATAAATAAATACCAACGATTTTGTGTAAAATTTATGTGTAAAATCTTCAAAATAATTATCTAATTGATAATTAATAGATGAATGCAACATTTTATTTGAGGGGAACAGAACTACGTTTTCATTTCGAATTGTTTTATTTATTTACTCCTTTGATAAATTTGATGGTTTTGCTTATGATACAAACCAGGCCCCGACACTAACTTTTTTCATAACCGTCCAGAAAAAAAATTATCAACCGTCCCAAATGACCGTCCAAATGAGGTTTGGACCGTCCCGAAATCAAAATATTTTTAATTCATTAGCATCATCTATACTTGTCAGTCATCAGTAGCATAATAAAATGTAATAAAACATTTAGAAAAGCTGAAGCAGTTGACAGAAACATTTATTTATAATCAAGAATAATAAGATAACAATTTTATAAACTAAAATTTATTCTATTTCCATCTTTATGCAGACATTTTCCAATCATAAAAATATATACTGTGTGACTGTGTGTATTTCTTCAGTGTTGTTGCCATTAGTAATTTTATGTCTAGAACTAGACCGTTTTTTGAGGTCAGTATTCGGACAATCAGTGGACGGCCAATATTGGAATGTAGTACTAACTTTTAGGAAATTTTTTACCGTCCCCGGTAAACTGTCTCGGATGACGTATTGATCGCCGCGGGTGTAATTTTTATCGTCCCCGGGACGACGGGGCGACGTTAATGTCGAGCCCTTATACAAACCATCTGACATTGGATTTTTAACTCCCCTCCGTCAGGTAATATCTTTCAAAAATTAATTTTTACACCGCCCGGAGGTGTTTATTTTTGCTAGTATATATATGAATAGCAAACTGTATAACACAAAGTTATTTTCTCCGACACATATATTCCCGGTTTATTCTTATATTGCTTATTCTCCTGCACCCCCTTGCTTTCTCACACTTACAACGCCTGCACACAAATACACGACTTATATTATTACTTATACATTGCTTCCACAAGCGAATGCCAGTTTCCTGGGGTAAAATTATTCAATCAGTAAGCCAGCATGAAATCTCGGTGGATGTCGTGTCGGCGAGACTATTCCATGTCTGCATACTGACCACTAATAATTACTTTGACCACTGGTCATTTGCTACGGCCGTCTCATACATTGCTCAGTTGACCCGGACGTAGAGATGAATTACAAGATGTGACCAAGAGTCACGGTTCGGCCTTTCCTAATACAATTAGTTAGTTGTGCAATCAAATTGCCAGTGGTCTCCTTTCTTGTGGTTAGAAATGTAATAAAATATTAGGACGTATCACAATTATTCTTGCTTTTTAATCAACGGGGGAGGTTTTCTGAAGCTTGAGCAATGCACGACAAAGAGTAGGTTTCAGTGATCTTAGCGTTTCTTAATGTTTTCAGGTGTTGTAAATCATCATAATTGGTGGACGATAATCAGTTACTTCTGCGCCGTGTAACGGTTATAGTCACAGAAAATGAACACAGTGATTCGAGTTTAAATCCTGAACGAGACTGTATTTCAAATAGTGCCAATACCTTAGCAAAGGTATGAATCCAACTATTGTTCCGCCATCTATGGGTGATTCATGCTTACATGTATATGTCAAATTCTGGACCTGATGAGCTAGTAAGCGAAACTATTAGTAAGTATATCGAGCTCGTTAAGATTAACTTTATAATTTGCGCTACTTAGGTATCATGGACTTTTTACATTTTAGCTTTAGACAATCCTAGCAGTATATATCTATATCTATCTATCTATCTATCTATCTATATATATATATATATATATATATATATATATATATATATATATATATATATATATATAATATTTTTTTTTCTTGGCCAAGTGTTAATCAATTATTTTCGGTTGGTGTGACCCTCTTGGTCTTTTCTTTCTTTCATTTTTTCGACAGGTGAAGTTTGGTAGTATATTTTTACTAACAAATTATTTGCCTGTTTTTTTCCTCAGGATCATATATATATATATATATATATATATATATATATATATATATATATATATATATATGGGTATTTTATGCCGAAGACATTTTGTTGGGTATTCATTTTTTTACACTTATTTTTTTTTATCTAATCAACCCATAGAACCTAACAGATACTACCACTCTGGGTCAGAGTGGGCCTGGGAGTAATTGCGATTCAGGGATACTCTACAATTCCCAGAGCTCCCGAATTGGAACTTCACCATTAGATGCATTTAGTGTCATATACAGGACATTAAGTCTCTCACCCGCCGCCTTCTAGAATATATATGATAACAAGTGTTGGGGCTTTGCCATAAGTGCAATAGGGCCACAAAAATCATGTGCGTAAGCTAGGCCTTCACGTGACCAGCTGATTAATCGGAGGGGGCCTCTCTGACTGCCCGACTAGACTAAGTAAGGACCAAAGTGGAGCGTTGTATATCATGGACTGCTCAGCCATCAGGGTTGCATCTTTAAGCATCACGGGTCGCCAATGCTACATTTTGGCCCTTACTTAGGCTAGACGTGCGGTCGGAGAGCCCCCCCCCCTTAAATCAAGTGGCTGGTCACGCCAAGCCCTTACACCTATATGATTGTGTCGACCCTATTAATCTCATGGAATACCCCCATTCTGTTAAAGCTTTGTGGAACACCACTCTATGGAGCACCTCTTCATCACCATTATTCGCAGGTCATCTTTGACCCGGAGTGCTAGTTGCTATTAGCGTTCAATCTATAAGTTAATTAGAAAAAAATGTGTGTTCAAAAGTTTAAAAAAAGAACGAATTTTCAATAACTATCAAGAATGAATAGACCAAAACGTCTTTGGCATAAAATAACCCAAAAAGTGTTGACATGCCGTAAAATCAAAAAAGAAAAAAATGTATATTTGCTTAGTAAACCTTTTCTCCTGTTATTAATACTAATGTTTCTTCCTACTATTTGTTTGTTAACTCTGATACTCACCAACAACCAACCAACTTGCTATTTTCTGCAATATTGGAAAGTTTGAAAAGAAGTTTATGCCAATTGAAAAAAATAAAAAAAATAAAAAGTGATCTCTACTCCTTTGGTGCGTATCTGTTTCATAAATTCTGTGTACTTATTCCGATAGTTTTGACATCACTTCTCTAAGAACTAGAGAAGTATAAGATAAAAAAAAGGACTCTTCTTATTTATTATACATGTTTGTTTTGTATCGTATTTGTACAACTTTTTAAAAAAATTTGTTGCCGTGATGCATTTAAAATGCAGACAGTTACATTATTTTTTTTCATTTTTCTCAAATTCAATAGTTCACGTGGAACCGAAGCGAATGGCTCAACTAAAAAAAAAAAAAAAAAGGTGTTCTTTTTTTTTTTCCTTGTCGTTAAGATCATTATCTTGTAAACACAAAGATATTTGACAAAAAAGGTGTTTGGGGACAAAACAATGAAGCGAAATTTGCGTCAAGACTGGAATGTCTTTATGGCTCGTTCGCCGTGTTTTACGTTAATACGTTGCATGCTTTAAATCCTCGCACAAAACGGATCTGAAATGTACACTTCATTTTTACAAGATATCGATTTCACCTAAACACAAAAATAGTGACGAATGCACCAAGGTATTTATTCACCTCCCCACGAGGGGATCATATGTACGCGTGTATAGATGGTTAGTTTTCTGTTTGGTTAGGTTTCTTTGTTTAATGGCATATCAGTTTTCGTGAGTTATTTAATGCCTAAGTTATGCTCGTAGAAGAACAGTAGTGGTGCTATTTAAATCATAGGAATCAAGTAGCTGATGGTAAGTGTGACACTCTACCTCAGATGCAAAAATGATGTCCCTTGTCTAGCACTAGTGAAAAGGGGATAGACTCCTTTGTTGTTTTGCTGATATCAACTCTGCCGACTTTATTATATAGTAAGAAATTACCACAAGAAGTGAGCTTTCCTATCCCCACAGATGCTGAGTTAGAGAGAGGAGAGAGAGAGAGAGAGAGAGAGAGAGGAGAGAAGAGAGGAGAGAGAGAGTAGAGAGAGGAGAGAGAGAGAGAAAGAGAGAGTGGGGAGACAAACAGACAGAGAGTTATTAAATCAGATTATACTTTTTTACATATTGAAACTATATTGCAATAGCTGTTTTAGTAAAGCATATCAAACGTTGTAATAATTTAAATTATCATTACTGTGGTATATTCACTGGTCCTGCTAGTCTTTCCAATAAATCGTTATGACAAAAAATCACTTGGGTAGCGGAAATGTACTTTCCTTGTCCTAATATATTTATACAAAACAAAGAATAGATTTTTAGTATTTTGCAATTAATTTTTAAACGATATTTCAAATCGTTGTGAAAACAACAATTTATATTTTTTGAGAATTTGTTGCGACAAAAAAATTTTACTTGGTATCTGAATATATACTTTTCTAGTCATAAAATCATATGAGCGTTATTTTATGAATAGATGAAGGAAATGGCGTTTATTGTTTACATTTTTGGTGTAGATTTTTTCTAAAGATCTTTCTTGTTCCTCGAATGAGAATAATTTTCAAGCAGTTCTGTTTTATGTATAGCTGGCCCTGAAAGGTAATGCCACTTCGGGTCAGAGTCGTCCTCTAAGTAAGGACAATGGTTGGGGGCTGTTCTTATACGTGAACACTTTGTATTAGATTGTATAGGTCACGTAGATGGAGCAGAGGTAAGAACTCGGACTGAAGACAAATCGATCGAGTTTCCATCCTGGACTGAAAAAATATGCATGTTTAGTAGCACTGATGATAAGTGATATGTCGAAACAGGACTGTATGTGGATAATAATAATAATAATAATAATAATATATATTATATATATATATATATAATATATATATAATATAATATATATATAATATAATATATATACAGTGAACAGAGTAATAGCACTTGCTAGGTGAATTAACATATACCGTGAGATCTAGCTTCACCAGGCATTACAGGAAATACATACAATTCCATTATTTAGGCACTCTATGTCGGTCGGTCGGTTGGTTGGTTGGTTGGTTTTAAGGCACGTCAACAATTTTTGGGTTTATTTTATGCTGAAGTCTATTTAACATTTGTATACGTTAAAACAACATGGTTCTGGTTACGATACCAGTCCTCGCCAAAATGAATGGCACATCTTGGGCCTGCGTTGTAAAGTGAGAAGCTCCAGTTCTAATGCAAAATCAAGCTCCGTTTTTCTATTCCTACTGGAAAAGGGGATAGACTCCCCCCTGTCCGTTCCATACTTACAATAGCTCACAGCACCAATTTACTTTACGGTAAAGTCACGCGGAAAACACCATTTCCGCTAGATCACCGAAGTTAAGCTGCGATTAGCCTGTTCATACTAACTGGGTGACCATTCTGCAACGGGTGGTAGTGCAAGCAACCTGAGTTCTTTGAACGATCAAGTCACGCTGAAAAACACCGGTTCCCGCTTGATCACTGAAGTTAAGCCAGTGATGAGCATGTTCAATACTTCATTGAAGTAACAATTTAAGTAACAACAGCTCTATAAGCAAATTAGTTCTACTCAGTGTGGAAACAGCACCCCACAAGGAAGGCAGCTGTATGGCTACCTGCCTACCATTTCACAAACCATCTCAGTGAGACGGACTAGGCATGCAGGACACTGAAAGCAGCAAGGATGTGCTCATAAGTGACATTCTGCTGTAGAAGCCAACACATGGACATGCTACTGTGGTCACCACCAAGGACCTACATTGACCAACTATGAGAGGATGCTGGTTGCTGCGCAGAAGACCTCCCAGGGGCAATGGGTGAAAGGGAAGGTTGGCGAGAGGTTGCCATGAATATCCGTACCGCTTGCGCGACATGATGATGATGATGATGAGTCGAAAAGCTATCAATAGCAGACCATTCTTTGCCTATCCATACGTTGATATCATTTTCGGTAGATGAGATATGCTACTGAGGTCTATTGATTTTCAAAGTCTTGGTATTTAGTCAGAAGATAGCACCATCACGGTCATTGATCATCTAATTTACATGATAATTTTAAAAAGTAGGTTTTAATTGTGTTTTTTGTTATTCATTTTGTTAGTTTTATTTTATTTCAATGCATAGAAGCAATAATATTGCGCAGAGATAAGTTACACATTAAGTTACAATAATGTTACATATAAGTTACATATAAGTTACAATAATGCTTTTTTATCATTTGTAGTTTTATTTTATTTCAATGCGTAGAAGCAATAATGTTGTGTAGAAATGTTTTAAGAAACCATAAAAAGCTCTTAAAATGTTAATTAAAAAAAAAATTCAATGCTCATTTAGTTCTGTACGTTTATGATTTTGGTTCTGATCTAAGTTATTTGAACATAGAGAATCTAAGTTTCATTACTATGAAAGAGAAAGAAAAAAATTAAAAAATGCTTTGCTGCAAAGTATATATATATATATATATATATATATATATATAAGAAGTCACTATAAGAGGAATAGAAACCTACTTCTAAACAAAACGAAAAATCTAAGAATGTCCGGTTGGTGTAGGGGTTACGGACCTCGCCTGTCAGCTTGACAGTCGGGTTTCGAATCACGCACAAAGCGGTCTTCCTATCTATAGCTCTGCTAATGAGGCCTAATAGGCCGAAATGTACA
>CM042158.1:37265220-37270220 GCA_023376005.1 Doryteuthis pealeii | reverse complement strand
AATGAAACAGGATACCCCCGTGGACTGAATAAGGTGTTTGGTCAAAGTTCCATGATGGCTCCCTATAAAGAAGGTTCCTGTGTCCGACAAGAAATACCTGAAGAAGGCCGGAGGGTACATCGGCCGAAACATTGTACAGTTAACAATAACATGAGGACAATAGTCTGAATAATACAAATAATGGTAATTTTTTGCAGAGTTCCCGTCCTGGCCTCCTGCCTTAAAAAAACTGCTAGCCGCAGACTGCTGAAAAAAAAAACACAGCAACGATTGAAAGTCCGTAGCCGAAGCGGTAAAAAAAAAACAAACAAACAAACTAAGGGCGTTTTTCCCGACGCCCCCCCCCCCTTAGTTAAAAATTAAGTTTTATTACAAAATGTGTGGTTCTGTTTTTCTGGGTCACCCAATTTATTTATTTATTTATTCCATTAAACTAACCCTAAACCCAAACCCCAACCCCGACCCTAGACCTAAAATCCTAACTCTATTTGTTTTACACAGCCTCGGCTACGGACTCAATCGTAGCTGGTGTTTTTTTTTTCAGCAGTCACTGGCTAGCAGATTTTGAGGCAGGAATCCAGGACAGAACTCCGCAAATATTACACAAATAATACTCCAAAATTATTTTTTAGTTTTTATTTTCATTTTATTTTTTTAAAATCTGCATTAAAAATGTGCTTAAAAAATTCAGTTAGAAAAAAATTGAATACCCAACAAAAATATATAAAACAAAATATCTTCAGAATAAAATAACCCAGCAAATGTTGACATGCCTTAAAATCCAACCAGCCAGTAGCTTGTTTAATCAAAGTACTTCTCACCATTGCCTCCTAGTCATAGAAATTGGATTGTAATAATGAGATTCGTGTGCATACAAAGAAAAGAGAGAAAAACTAATAAAAAGAGTAAAAGCTTACAGTTACATTTGGTTTGGTTTGGTTTGGTTTTACGGCATATTAACCTCAGTGGGTCATTTAATGCCGATAAAGTTTTGAAATAAATCAATTCTTAATGTATAATACAATTTGGTTTATGAATACATTTTTCTATTTAACCCATTGATGGGACCAAGTACTACCATTCCGGGTCAGAGTGGACCAGGGAGCAATGGTATGAAGGGGTGCTCCACATTCCCCAAACCTCCAAAACTGGAACCTCACCATCAGACAGAGTTTAACGTCATCCCAGACATGTAGACCCTCAGCACTGCTTCTAGCACCATATGATAAAAAGGGGTTGGGCTTGCCATAAGGTCAATAGGGTTGGGAAATCATATAGGTGCTAGGGCTTGACGTGACCAGCTGATTGATCGGAGGGGCCTCTCTGACCGCCCGTCCTAGCCCAAGATTGGCCAAAGTGGGAGTATTGCATGTCATGAACTGCTCATTCCTGGCTCTATCCTTAAGCATCACGGGTTCGCCACCATGGCCAACAGGTGGCCCCATTGGGGAGTCTTACCCCTCTGCAGAGGTGCAGTCGGTGCCATTCTAACGCCCAGTCGACAGGGCAACTTACAGTTACAGGGAGAGATTAGAGTAATCAGGATTAAATAAGAAATGAGAGGATATCTAAATTGAGACTTGAAATGGAATTTTCTAATTATGGTAGACATTTCTCAGTATTACTCTCCGAACTCTAAGTTTACTGTCAAGGCGGATTTTAAAAAAAAGTCTAAATAAAGTTATTTTATTTTTCATCTCCAGTATTTTATCTCAAATGTAAGCTATGGGTGAAATAAAACCTCATCTGTTTTTCTACAAGGAATACATTGGCATTGAATAACCCACGAACGTTGATATGACATTAAACAAAGAAACCAAACCAATCATTGTAAGACACAAATAATTAATTTGATATTTTAAATTCTGTCGGAGTTCTGCTCTCCCTGGGACATTTGGAACCCGAGGGCCGGTCCCGATGTAACCCCAAGTTAATTGTGACCTAAATCAAATAATTCTTGAACAGACTTGAAAGAATTGGACATGCAAGCTTCGACGAAAGAACTAATTAGAAAGTAAATGACGAGGATGAATTACAGGAGTTGTGGAAGACAATGGATGGCGTGATGGTTTCTTTTTGTATGTAAAGCCTCAACAGCCTCAAGGAAAACAAAAGAAAAAAATGGGGGAAAAGACTTAATGAAATAGCAATCAGCGTGACAAAAAGAAAAAAAAAAATGTTAGAGAAAAATAGGTAAAGAAAAATGAAATAGCGAAGAAATGAAATGAGGGAAAGGAAAGAGAGAGAGAGAGAGAGAGAGAGAGAGAGAGAGAGAGAGAGAGAGAGGAGAGAGAGAGAGAGAGAGAGATGAAAAAAAAGATAAACAAAGGAAAGCAAATACGAAGAAAAATTGAGATTGAAGTAAAAAGTAATGTAAAAAAAGAAAAGAAAGAAAATGAAATAGCAAAGAGGATAAAAGAAAGAAAGAAAGAAAGAAAGAGAGAGAGAGAGAGAGAGAGAGAGAGAGAGAGAGAGAAAGAAAAGAGAGAGAAGAAAAAGAGAGAGAATAAAAAAGGTGAAAAAAAGCAAATAGAAGAAAAATTGAGATTTAAAGTAAAAAAGTAATGTAAAAAAAAAAATAAAGAAAAATAAATAGCGAAAAGGATAAAAGAGAGGAAAGAAAAAGAGAGAGAGAGAGAGAGAGAGAGAAGAGAGAGAAGAGAGAGAGAGAGAGAGAGAGAGAGAGAAGAAAGAAGAGAGAAAGAAAAGAGAGAGATAAAAAGGTGAAAAAAGCAAATACGAAGAAAAATTGAGATTAAAGTAAAAAGTAATGTAAAAAAAAAGCATAGGAAAAACAAGAAGATAGATAGATAGATAGATAGATAGAGAGAGAGAGAGGAGAGAGAGAGAGAGAGAAGAGGAAAGAGAAAAAAGGAAAAGAAAAAAGAAGAGAGAGAGAGAGAGAGAAAGAGAGAGAGAGAGAGAGAAGGAAGAGAGAAAAGGAAAGAAAATGCAACATTGGTGGTTAAAGCAAGACTTAGATCAATGGTGGAAAGACTTAATGAAATATCAATCAGCGAGAGAAAAGTAGAATGATAAATGTTAAAGAAAATAAACAAATAAAAATGCAAAACGAAGACGATGAATGAGAAAAAGGGAATGAAAAGGGGAAAAAATAGTAAAATAGGGCAAAGAAAATAGGTAGAAAAAGGGAGATTAAAGTAAAGAAGAGTAATGTGTAAAAAAGAGAAAGGCAAGAGAACACACTAGAGAGAGAGAGAGAGAGAAGAGAGAGAGAGAGAGAGAGAGAGAGAGAGAGAGAGAGAGAGAGAGAGAGAGAGAGAGAGAGAGAGAGAAACTACGAAAAGGAGAGGTAGAGCGACTGAGAAACTTAATGAGTAAAACTATAAGATAGATAGAAGAGAGAGAGAGAGAGAGAGAGAGAGAGAAGAGAGAGAGAGAGAGAGAGAGAAGAAGGGAAGAGATGGGAAGATAATTTAATGAGTAAAAACTATGAGAGAGAAAAAAGAGAGAGATAGAGAAAGAGAGAGAGAGAGAGAGAGAAATATATGGGAGACGTAATAAGTAAAACTACAAGAGAGACAGAAAAAATATTAGAAATAAGATTAGAAAGAAAGAGAGAGAGAGAGAGAAGAGAGAGAGAGAGAGAGAGAGAGAGAGAGAGAGAGAAGAGCGCATTAACAGAAGTGATGAAGAGATAATGGAGAGATAAACCAACACGCATAAACACACACACACACATACGTGTATGTATGTATGTGTGTGTGTGTGTGCGTGCGTGTGTGTGTGTGTGTGTGTGTTTATTCGTGTGTGTCTGTGTGTGTATGCGGAAAATGAATGAGACTTTCCAGGATTAATAGGACACAGAAGGGAAAAATAAAGAAACTATAAGTGAGAATAAAGGAAAGAAAAAACAAAGAAGAAAAACAAAACAAAAACAAAACATAAAACAAAATAAGAAGGAAGCTTAAAAAACAGATACATGATAACTCAACAACAACAAATGAACAAAACAAAAACAAAACAAAACAAAACAAAAAAAACTATAATAAAACGCCCAATGTTACTCGGTTGGCAGGAAGTCATTGGAATGTTTCGAGGAGAGAAAACACGAGGTATCTGGCCACGAGAGCACATGAAGTCTCAACTCAAATTCTGAATTGCGTTTGTTAAATAAAAACAAGAAAAGAAAGAAACAAAGAATATATAAAGAAACACAAGAAAAGAAACAAAAAAATAGGGAAACAGAAGAAAAGAAACAAAAAAAAAAAGAAAGAAAGAAAGAAACACAAAAAAAGAAACAAAAAAAAACAAAAAGATACCCAAGATGAAATACAAACGAAGCAACAAACAAAACAAAAAAAAGAAACAGAATTACAAACAAAAAAGACAAAAAAAAAAAAAAAACTAAAAAAAAAAAAATCTAAAAAAAAAATGACTGCGTGGAACACGGCGTACGAAGGGCCTTGTTGTTTCAACCCCTTTTATTCTTTGTTATGTTTGTCCGACGAAGCAGTGGTGCGTTCTGTTGCTAACTTCGACTAACTTTTCTTTTTTTTTTTTTTTCATACCATGTGGTGTGGCTAGAGTCCAGAGTATCCGGCACGTTTCCCCTAAAAACAAATTCCACATTCTTTCAAAAAAGACAGCACCCTCTCGTTCATCTCACATGTTTGCTATCTTCCCCTATTTGAGCTTCTATGCTGCTGCTGCTGATGCTCATGCTTAGCCCTTGCCTCTCACCTATTTTTTTTTTCGTTTGGTGTTTACTTTTGTGTTAAACGGGACACAAGGAACAAAATAAATAGTAAGTGTCACTTAGGTGCTCAGTCAAGGGAGCGTTGACTCGTGGTCCAGATTGTCCAACTTCTATATATCATTTCTTATGGGCGCCTCATGTTGTGTAATGGTTATCGAGATAGATTAGCACACCATTGGTAGTGAGATCGATTCTTACTGGACATCCCATACATCTGGCCTTGTGTCACATCTAAGCTAAACTTAGAAAATAACTATATATCTTGTCTTATTGATATTTA
>CM042158.1:37252720-37260220 GCA_023376005.1 Doryteuthis pealeii | reverse complement strand
TGGGTATGTGTGTGTGTGAGCGCATGTATGTGTGTGTGTGTGTCAAGTAAAATGGAAATGAATTCGACAGTAATTAAATATATGAAAATAAGAAAAACGACATGGTGTTCAGATGGATGAGATTTATTATAGAAGCCGACGTTATGACGTTTCGATTTATTTAGTAACCCATCGTCAGAACATTCATTTTATACTGGAAGAAGCTTTAACAAAAAGGAGTTTCTAAATTTTCTACTAACACATATCGACAAAGAGGCTAACGTGGGCTCCATAATACATCAACACACACACACACACACACACACATATATATATATATATATATATATATATATATATATATATATATATGAGGAGCGTGGTGTGTAATGGTTACTGGCGTAGAAAATGTACACGACGAGTTCAAATCTTAGGCGAGGCTATTTTTATTTTTCTGAGCGCTAATACTCTTGGGAAATGTATGCATCCAACTATGCTCTCTTCAGCTATGAGTAAATAGTAGGGAAGAATGGGCTCTATATCCTTGGTTAGACAACCAGTCTAGGAGAAGGAAAAGTGAATTCAAACCTGTTAAACTCCGCTTAAGAAATCGACCTTGTGTCACATCCTACTCTTGTGGAGGAATTGTTTTTTTTTCATCATACAACGTGTAATAAATACCACGTGCTATACCCTGTCACATATATTATTATTATTATTATTATTATTATTTTATTTATTTATATTATTTCACTATTATGCAGCAAGTATCCTCAGGTCTGCAAGTATTAAGTTTTGTAATTGAATATGTTTAAAGGCAATCCTTTTGATAAAACTTTAAACCTTTTTTAAAGATTTGGAGTATAATAAAAATACAACTGAAACTTACTCTTTCCATCACTCTCGTCTTTCATTTTTCTTTTTTATTTTTAGTTTGTGAGAGGAATAAAATAAGTTATTTTTTTTTTTGTAAATGGATTTCATTTAAGATTCATTGAAGAGATTTTGTTTTCGTTAAAATAAAACCAAACAATTAGAAATCAATAATACTAAGCACATATTTATTAAAATCACATTTTTAATTCAATATGCAAATTAGCCTTCCCGTTCACACTGTAAACCGCTATTTTGTTGTATATATAAATTATTTACATGTTGTCAGTATGTAGACAGTTGTTAAAATGTCAATTTTATTAATAATTGAGTTTTGAAATAGAAATGCAATCATGGAAAATGTTTGTCAATAATGGAAAGTGATTTGAGTAGTAATATAGTTTCGGTTACAGACAGAAAAGCACACAATCTTATTATAATAAGATTATACAAAACCTGAGTGAATCAATGATTGTTTGCATGAGGCTCTTTTCCCATTTAGTTTAATGACACAAAAAACATCCCAAAGTTTTGGGATTAAGTTATGTTGGAAGAAAATCCATTTTATTTGGTTCTATTTGGTTTGGTTTGTTTTGTTTTACGGCATATCAAACTCAGTGGGTCATTTAATGCCGAGAAAGTTTTGAAATAAATCAATTCTTAATAGATAATACAATTTCTTTATAAATACATTTTTCTATTTAACCCATAGATGGGACCCTAACAGGTACTACCACTTCGGGTCAGAATGGACCAGGGAGCAATGGTGATGAAGGGGTGCTCCACATTCCCCAAACCTCCAAAATTCAAATTATTTTCAGCTCCTCTCTCCGGAGTAAAAATAAGCACTGAGGATGATTTTTATGAATCGAAATATTGTTCAATATTTGCTATGCATAGGATATAACATGTTTTTTTAATCCTTTATCTATATATATTGGATTCATTTCCTATTATATCTATTATATATATATATATATATATATATATATATATATATATATATATATATATATCCAAAAGTCCAGAGAAGAAATCTTCCTTACGACATAGGAGTTTTTTTAAAACAACCTGTCGCAATTTGAGAGCTCAATGTGTGCTCTTATTGTTAGAGTCACAGTGCAAATTTACAAGTAAAGAAATAACGAAAGACTTAGAGATTTTGCGTCATAGCCTATAATAGGCTATAATGCAAAATCTCTAAGTCTTTTTTCTTTTTTAATATATATATATATATATATATATATATATATATATATATATATATATATATATATGAGGAAAAATAAGTAAAGAAAAGAAATGTAGATGGATGAAATGAATTTAATCGATATCACATTTAATCGATATCACTTACACATGTGTTTCGGTCAGTTTATGTGTGCTTTATCATTCAAAATAAATTTTCACTCTGATGAAGGTCGAATCTTCTATGTGTGCGAAATATTTTCACATACATAAACTGACCGAAACACATGTGTAAGTGATATCGATTAAATGTGATATCGATTAAATTCATTTTATCCATCTACATTTCTTTTCTTTACTTATTTTTCCTCATATTGTCGGATTCATTTCCTTTTCCATTTTCACACACACACACACACACACACACACACACATATATATATAATATATATATATATATATATATATATATATGGGTGTGTGGGAGTGAATGTGTGTGTCAGTGTGTCTGTCTGTGAAGATAGATGGTCTAGTTAATTGAAAAGAAGTACATCCCTGCCTGTTGAGGACCAATGAACTGTTCGTGCGCCAAACATTCTGTTCAATAAACTGATTAAGATATTAGTCTGAATGATGTCAATGTATCATAACAAAACATTCAAAAACTCTTTTGTTGCAACTGTCAGCAAAACGAGATTTATTTTCTTTCAAACGGCAAATAGAAATGCAACACAGATTGAAACTCAAAGAAAATTGTCAATTCCAAACAAAAGAGCATGAAAAATAGAAAATAATGAGTGGTGGGCTGTCTATTGTACTATATTTTTCTTGAACTGATTCCTGTCCCAAATTTGTCTTTGGAAAGAGATAAGTCCGGTTGTTGATAGCGAAAGACAAGACCGTGTTTTATCTGTAGACTGGAAGCCGCTAACCGGCGTCGTCTAGGTAGAGGGGGGATTTTTTAAAAGTTAGTCTCGCAGATCCATTATAACTGAATCATGAGTTGGATCCCCGTTGTATGTCCCATAAAAATCCCCACGCAAAAAGACCTTGTGTTAATTCAGCCTGTTGGCAGTTAATGTATATATATATATATATATATATATATATATATATATATATATATATATATATATATATATATATATATATATATATATATATATATATGTATTAAAGTCGTGTTTTAATTTTGAATTTTAAATATTAATTTTTAAAATTAATTAAATAAAGCAAAATCTTAATTTTTATTTAAAAAATAAATTTGTTTGTTTACTTAACCTCATTATATATATATATATTATATATATAATATATATATATATATATATATATTAATATATATATATATATATATATATATATATGGTGAGGTAAAAGAAAAGTGAACAAAAATAATGACTCAAACAAGTCCAAGTAGGGAGAAATATTACGTCCTTCTGACGCGAAGAACATCCTCAGTCTCCTTCGCGTCAGAAGGACGAAATATTTATCCCCTACTTGGACTTGTTTGAGTCATTATTTTTGTTCACTTTCCTTTTATCTCACCTCATACTGTCAGATTTTACTCCAACCCTCCTATCTTCATATATATATGTAAAAAAATTTAGGCATACAAAATTTTATTAGAGCTTTAAAAAGACCCACTAATAGATTCATTATTAAAAAAATATTTTGCAATAGAGAGGGGACGGAAGAAAGAGATAATAAAACTAGTAGTTAGCTAATTAGTTTCGACCCTCGATCAACAGAGCTAAATATTGAGGATAATAGATTAAAGCGAGTAAATGGGACAAGTAAGAAAAATAAACAATGAAAGAAAGGAATAATTTTTTTCTTTTCTTCAAAACGGGGAGGAAAAATGAGACTACGGAGTTATATTAAAATCAAGTAAGCCCTTTATATATATATATATATATATATATATATATATATATATATATATATATATATTAAGAAATTTGAAAAAACAAGTGTTCCAAAAATAAGATGAATCTATTTATCGACGCTTAAACGTTTCGGTTTCTTTAAACCTTAATCAGGATGTATTATGGAGTGAAGAAATTGATGGATGTTTTATAGATGACAGGAGATAAAACAAAATCTTTAAAAATTTTATAGATTTTTTTATCTCCTGTCATCTATAAAAGACCCATCAATTTCTTCACCCCATAATAGATCCTGATGAAGGTTTAAAGAAACCGAAACGTTTGAGCGTCGATGAATAAATTCATCTTATTTTTGGAACACTTGTTTTTTTCAAATTCCTTAATATTGTCGGATTTATTTCCATATTTACTTCCATATACATACATATATATATATATATATATATATATATATATATATATATATATAATATATATATATAGAGAGATAGAGAGACAGACAGACAGACAGACAGACAGACAGACCAATGTATGGATACCATATATGCATAGACAATCATAGAATTCCATCAGGTAAATAAATATCAACACAATGATTACTTACAATGGGCAATATTGATTGTTTAGCGAGAGGACTATCATCGTCGAAGAACTTAACAATCTAATACTATGTTATATAGTACATAAATAATGAGACTGGGATCGTCTGTCATCCTATAAATAATCTGTGAGAAGTCTATTGTGCCACGTTTTACATATATTGACTCTTGTCCGAAATTTGTCTGATAGAGTTAAGTCCGGTTATTGATTCAGAAAGACAAGACCATGTTTTATTCGTAGACTAGAAGCAGCTAACCGGCGTCAGATGGGTTTAGGATGTATCTTAAAAAGTTAGTCTCTCATATCTATTATTACTGAATCACGAGTTGGATTTATTTTCATAGCTTCCTCCAGACGTTCATACATACCTATTACATACATACATACATACCAATTTCCCTTTATATATATATATATATATATATATATATATATATATATATATATATATATATATATATATATATTACAGATCGTGCTTTTCTCGATTTGTTTACGCTTTACATTTAAACCGATATGCACGCCTAATTCATTTAATTATAATTAATTAATTATCACATTAGGTATGACTTGAATTAAGCACATATTCTCCCTAAAAATGTCGGCCTTCGCCATTTCAAACACATCGTTTGACGACTTCATATAATATATATATATATATATATATATATATATATATATATATATATATATATGAGGAAAATGGGGTTGGAATGAATCCGACATAATGAGCTAAAATAATGAATGAAAAAAACAAAACTAAGACAAAAATGTGTAGTATATATTTCGCTGGAGAATTGACCTCAGCGTCTTCTGCTTTATTGAATTATTAGGTCATATATATATATATATATATATATATATATATATATAATATATAGAAAATCATAGGATGCCTTCAGGGAAATACATATCGACCCATGTTACAATGTGCAACGTTGGTCATTTAGCCGAGAGGACTATCATCGACGAATAATTCAACCGTTGTAGAACTTGTCTATCTAAGTCTAATATGTCACATAGTACCTAAATAATGAGAACGGAATCGTCTGTTTTTCTATAAATAATTTTTGATGACTGGGAGCATTAGTGTCCTGGATATGATGTTAAACTGCATCTAATGGTGAAATTCCAATTTTGTAGTTTTCGAGAGAGTGGAGTACCCTTTCATCACTGTTACTCCCAGATCTACTCTGATCCGTAGTCGTTATACGTGTTAGGGTCCCATCTATAGGATCAATAAAAAAGTTTATAAAACGTGTTAAAAATCGCGTTAAAAATGAATACCTATCAAGTATTAATTAAAATAAATGTATACCCAAGATTGAATAAACAAAAGTATTCGGCAATAAATAACCCAGCAAAGTTGTGTTGTGTTCGATTAAAAATCAAATAAATTCATTATCCATCTAATACTTTCTTTACTCATTTTTCATATATATATATATATATATATATATAATATATATATATATATATATATATATATAATTATAATGTGTGGCATCAAGTATCCTTATCTAACTAATTTCAAAGAGTAGTGATGTATTATAGTCATGATGTATTATAATGCGGTGGAAACAATCTGAATGGCGTGTTTGTAATACTGGATAGTAACAAGGCAACCTGTCGATTACTGATTGGTCAGCAGAACACCACCTGTAGATTTTTATTGGACAGAACTAGTCAAGGAAGATAGTGAGATAGTGAGAAAGTTAGAACTAAGCTGTTGAAGGGACAGACGCAAGTTAGGTGTCTGTTCTCCAATGCATTTTGACTAGGGGATAAAATAAATGGACTCAAAATCAAGAACGTTTTACGTTTGTTATTAAAATCTATCTAGGGAACTATACAATATATCCTGAAGAGACGACCCAAGTAATTTCTAGACTCTAAGTTAAAGACTAACGTAATCTGTTAAAATAATTATTGGTATGGCAACTGGCACAAGGACTTTAAACCAAAAAGTTTGCTAAAAAATTGACCTTGTGTCAACTCCTACTCAAGTGGAAGGGTTGGGTAAATACATATACATACACTAACACAATAAGAATTTTAGTGATTTTTAAATAGGTCATACATAGATTTTAAGAGAACTTAGCTTTGTTTTGTTTTTGTCATATGCTACCCACGGTGAATGGGTTGGGTGAATAAGTAAAAGTCATTGTTTGTATCAGCGGTACAGCAAGGGAGTCTGTCCCCTTTTTGCTTGTGCTAGACCAAAGAGATTGTTTTTGCATCTGAAGTGAAGTGCCACATTTCCCTCAGCTCCCCACTTTACTGCATATCCAAGCTGTGCTACTCATGCACTGAGTTGGCAAGGGCCGGTATCGAACCTGGAATCTAGTGGTTCCTAGACTAAGGGTTAGGGTTAGGATTAGCGTTATGCTGAAGAGACGACCCAAGTAATTTCTAGACACTAAGAACAGCTGGAAATGCCAGCCCAACAAACGATCAAGAGACACCAGGTACTCAGGTCCAAAACAGCATAGAACAACGAGATCCCAACCAAGAAAATTGAAGACAAGTATTATTTGTATTACCATTATTACGTCCTCTCTCCTTTTTAGATCGAACCCCGCAATGCTACAATGAGCCCCTCCTCTCTCAAACGAAAATGACTTGGTCGAGTAAATAAATGAGTCAATTGACAAACCAACTGAAAACAGAAAATGAATTAAAAACAAGTCATCGATAAAGGAACGACATTTTCTTTAATTTTAGTTTTTTCCCCCATCTGAGACCCGAAAAGACTTTGATGTTAAATTGATTAATTTTTAAAAAGAATATTTTCATAATAATTATTACTGTTATTGAAAATTGATGTCTACTCAACATTTGTTTATTTAGTAATTCTTAAGTAATTTTGCAAAGTAGTTTTTTTTTAATTACTGAAATATTTGAACACAGAAATTTTGCTGATTGGACCAAGTGTGGATAAATGAAGCTGCTGTTGGGGATACCGGGCATA
>CM042158.1:37247720-37250220 GCA_023376005.1 Doryteuthis pealeii | reverse complement strand
TACACTTCTTCAGCGTTGTATTAATATGATCTTTGAACCGCTTGGGGTGGGGTGTCCCCGTGCCATCTGTGACTTCACTGTTTAGTATTTTACGGGGCAGTCAATCTGCCCCGTAAAATACTTTACAATTACAGAGGTGAAATAATTACATAATACAACGCGAATTTCTAGAATTTCTGCATATAAAAAATGTAAATAGTTTAAAATGGGGAGTAACTTTTCGATCACTCTGCGTACTACACGCAGAGTGATCAAAAAGTTACTCCTCGAGGCGGCCTAATATCGGTATTAGCCAATCAGCGAGGGCGTTTATCCCCTTTTCACTAGCGCTAGACCAAGGAGATTATTTTTGGCATCTGAGATGGACCTACCACCAGCTCCTTACTTTACCGCACAGATCCCTGTGCTACACATACGCTGAATTGGCGAGGGCCGGTATCGAACTAGGAACCTCGTGGTTTCTAGCCGAACGTTCTACCGACTGAGCTAACCCGAAAATTCCGAAACAACGAAAAAGTGTACTAAATAAAAAAAAAAGGGGGGAAGGAAATCTTCGGGGAGTGCTTTTATGTAATCCGAACAATAATTGTTGGTTGCTTGGCAGCTTAGTTGGTTGTTCTTTACGGCATGTCAACCATTTTGTTGGGAAGACGTTTTGTTCTACTCATTCTTGATGGATACACAATTTACTTTAAGACTATTTTTTTAAAAACGTGTTTTTAATCTCATTCTTTTCTATATAAACAATAGATGGAACCACGGACCGGGGAATAATGATGATGAAGGGGTACTCCGTATTTCCAAGACCTCCAAAATTGAAACTTCATCAGATAGAGTTTAAGGTAATATCCAGGACACTAAGACCATCAGTCACCCTCTTCTAGCACAATATGATAAAAAGGGTTGGGGTTGCCATAAGAGCAGTAGGGTCTGGTGCTTGGGGTTGACATGACGAATAGGCCTCTCCTATCACCCGTCTAGCCTAAGTGTAGGCCAACGTGGAGTGTTGTAAGTCATGTACGGTTCAGCCACCAGGGTTCCATCCTTAAGCATCATGGGTTGCTACACACGGCCAACAGGTGGCCGGATGGGGAGGGAGGGTGTCTTACCCCTTTGCAGATGTGTAGTTGGGGTATTCTAAAGCCCAAGCTGACAGGGATTGGTGAGGACTGGTATCGCACACAGAACCTTGCGATTTCATAGAAAATCCTCTACCGACTAAGCTAACTGGTTTTATTAATCTATGTAAAATTCCCGAACTACAAGAAATTGTGCTACATAAAAAGGGAGGGACGTAGAATCTTCTTCGGAGAAGTCCTTTTCGGTAACCCGAACAGTCATAGAATCATTAATTGTGACTTGTTTGGTTGGCGTTGTATTGCTAATGTGATCGACCAAAGAGAAAAGCACAAAGTGCAAAGAAAATCCGCGTTCAGCCTGGTCAACTATTGACAGGAAACCGTCAGAATGGTCAATGTCCTCAGATTCCATGCCAACATGAAACTGCTCCGGGTCCACAAGACAAAAGCAGACGTGTTGGACAAAAGAGAAAAGCCTTATAGATATAAGAATGGCGATAAGTCGCCATAGATTGGCGCACGAACGGAAAAGGCACTGGCAGGCAAGCAGCAGCAAGAAGGAACCCGATTTCGAATTTCTTTGATGTGCTAGCGGAAGACTTCCAGGCAGTATTCGTTGATCCCTTGTTTGACAAAATTACTATCAATTATCGTAATTATCGTCTCTCGTCCATTTCTCCCGGGCTGACCGGCGCGCCGTCTTTTGTCCGCCGCTGCCTTTCTCACCAGAAACTTGGTGGATATTTGTCTCTTTCAGAGAGGAGAATAATCCCTATAGGGAATTATTGTTCGGGAACCCTGAATCCTGTGCTATAATGGGAGTTCTTCATTCCGTGCTCCTTTGCCACCGTGTTGCCTGGGGAAATATTTGTTTTATAAGATGGTCATTATATCGAATTAAAGACAGAAAGATATTCATTGGCGTCGGGGTGATTAGTAAGAAACTTACACTTCCGGTCTCGTGATATATACACATATATTCAGCTTAGTATTGGCAAGTCATTGATCCCCCAGCAAGGATCGAACCCGCAGCACTATCAATAGTCAGTGGGAAATACACTTTATCATTATCGATCTACAAGGGCCACCTTAAGTCGTTGCTGACTTGAAATACAGTACATTGGCACAGGACTAGTAAAATATCGTTCCGAAGTGTGATAGAAATTATTACACCAAAAGATGTATATATATATATATATATATATATAAGTAATTAGTAATTTTTTTGAAGCATTGTTAAATATGTTATAATATATTAATAATTTGAAGGCAATTACAATGCGTATAAAATAAAAACAAAAAGATGTTGTTCTTTGTCTTATCGATTTCAAAGAAAACTTTATCTTCAGAGACGAAAATCAGAAATGAAGGTGCTTAAGTTTTTTTTGTTTTGCGTGGTTATACTTTATTTTTTTTGTTCA
>CM042158.1:37222720-37242720 GCA_023376005.1 Doryteuthis pealeii | reverse complement strand
TGCAACAAACATGGCGTATTGATTTGTTTACTTTTGAGATTTACAAATGCTGAACATTCTAATGCTATTTTTTTGTATATTTTTATTTTTAGATATCTTCAAATATTAATCAAATCTTATAATTTTTGCTCAAAAAGCAGAGACCGGTTATATATATATATATATATATATATATATATATATATATATATATATATATATATATATATATATATATGGAGAAAAGTAGACAAACACGGGATGTTGTGGAAACTTGATGTTTATTGTCGCCGGTGCAACGTTTCGGTCTCTTATTAGACCATCTTCAGGACTTGAATATAGTTCTTACTCCAATGATGGAAATTCTCAAGAATTTGTTAGGGTCCCATCTATGGGTTAAATAGAAAAATGTATTTATAAAAAATTGTATTATCTATTAAGAATTGATTTATTTCAAAACTTTATCGGCATTAAATGACCCACTGAGGTTGATATGCCGTAAAAAAAAACAAACCAAACAAACCAAATACACACACACACACAGATGCTCTTTATATATCTTTAGATATCATTCTATTTTTAGAATAATACTAGGATTTTTTAAATATAAATTACAATATCAATGATGTATAAAATGTATTTATTTGTTTATTGTATGTATAAAAGTTTAATGTTTAATTTATTGATCAATATATAAATGCATATCTTATTATAATGGAGATTGTGTGTTTTTCTGTCTGTAACCGAAACTATATTACTACTCAAGTCACAATTCCCTTAGTTATTGACATCACATTCCCATTGATTTTATTTTTATTTAAACCTCAATTACTAATAAAATTGTTTTACATTATTAATACTGTTAGTCATATCTACATACTAACAACATGCAATTATATTTATATATACAACAAAATAGCGGTTTACAGTGTGAACGGGAAGGCTAATTTGCATATTGATATTAAAAAATCGAATTTGATAAATATGTGCCCAGTGTTATTGATTTCTAACTGTTTGTTTTATTTTAATGAATGTAAGCAAAAATCTCTTCAATGAATCTTAAATGAAATCCATTAACAAGATAAAATAACTGTCATTTTATTCTTTACTTCCTATTTAAACTAAATACTTAAATTGGAAAAAAAAAAAAATGAAAGACGAGAGTGATGAAAGAGTAAGCTTCAGTTGTTCTATTTTTCGATTCTACCCCCTCTGTTTCAAATCTTTTTATCTGCATTCTTATTTAGTTTCATTAGCCTTTCTAATTTAATATAATATATCATTAGATTAAAACTTAAATACTTGCACCCGGAGGGTGCATATATTTGCTAGTCTTATTATAATAGAGATTATGTGTTTGTTTGTAGCAGAAACTATATCACTGCTCTCAAGTCACAACTCTTTTTGTTATTTACATTACATTCTCCATTATTTTATTTATATTTAAACCTCAATTATGAGTAAAATTGTTTTACATTATTAATACTGTTGGCGACACCTACATACTAATAATATTCAACCACACACACACACACACACACATACACACACACACACACACATATATATATATATATATATATATATATATATATATATATATACAACAAAATAGCGGTTTACAGTGTGAACGGGAGGGCTAATTTGCATATTGATATTAAAAAATTGATTTTAATAAATATGTGCTTAGTATTCCTGATTAGTAATTGTTTGGTTTTATCGCAATGAATATGAGCAAAAATATCGGAGATAAATCTTAAAAGAAATCCATTAAGAAGAGGAAATAAGTGTAATTTTATTGTTTACTTCCTATTTTTACTAAATAGTTTAATTAGGAAAATTTGGCAAAGAAAGACAAGAGTGATGGAAGAATTAGTTTCAGTTGTTCTATTTTTCGATTATACACTCCTCTGTTTCAAATATTTTTATCTGCATTATTATTTCGTTTCATTAGCCTTTCCAATTTAATATATGTTATTTCATTAAAATTTAAATGCTTGCACCCGGAGGGTTCATATATTTGGTTGTATTTCTAATATAAATGATATGTATTATTATTATTTACTCCTTTTGAGTTTGAGTGACAGCAAGTCTCATCAGGTCTTCAAGACTCTTCTGAGTACCCTGGCAGATTGGAGCAGTGCAATGTTCTGAATGGTTTCAATCCTTCCTCTGATATCCAAACTTTCCAAACCCTTTTCCAATCCTTTTGGGACCGTTCCAAGTGCACCAACTACAATTGCTATAACTTTGACTTGCATATTTCATAACTTTTTAAGTTCTCTGGCAAGGTTCAGATATTTGTCCATTTTTTTCATTTTCCTTTAGCTTTACCCTGTGATCTGCTGGAACTGCAAAATCCACCAGTTGACAAGTTCTTTCTTTTTTGTTTATCAAAAACTAGGTCTGGTCTTCTTGCTGATGAGGTGATCTGCTTTTATTTCAAAGTCCCAGAGATTATTATTATTATTATTATTATTATTATTATTATTATTATTATTATTATTATTATTATTATTTTCACTCCTTTTGAGTTTTCACATCAGTGATAACTGATTATATTTCACTAGAGTCTGAGTGATAACAAGTCTTCTCAGGTCTCCAGGACTCTTTCGAGTATTCCACCTGATTGCCGCAATGCAGTAGTCTGGGTGGTCTCAATTCTTCCTCTGATTTCCAGATCCTCCAGTCTTTTTTCCATGTTTTTGGGACCGTTCCAAGTGCATCAACTACTATTGGTATTACTTTCACCCTCATATTCTACAGCTTTTTGGATTCTCTGCCAAGGTCCAGGTACTTGTTCATCTTTTTGTTTTCTTTCAGCTTCCCCCTCTCTTAGCCAGTTCGCAAACACGCGTCAGTGTAATATACTTACTGCATTTGGTGGTCTCGTAGTATTTGTTGCGCTGACACGTTGTGCATTGCTTTACTCTCTGTGTTTTTTAAAGATGCACAGATAAATGTGTAGTGTAGTCTGATTATGGAACTTAGGCTTTACCAGTTCGATCTGAGCCATAACGCCGATGTAGCAACCAAAAAATGTGTTGTGTAAAAGTGAAAGCGCAGTTTTTTACAGCACAGTAACCAAATGGTGATACAATTTATGGGCAGTCATAAATTTTGAAAGTACCTGTAGCTAGCCGTGGTTTGTGCTCCCTGATGCTTAAGGTCAGTTTTCTGGTGGCTGAGCAGTCAATGACATGCAACACTCTACTTTGGTCCTTACGTAGGAAAGACGGGTGGTTGGAAAGATCCCCTCTGATCAATCGACTAGTAACATCAAACCCAAGCACCTATACGATTGTCCTGTCCCTATTGTCCCTATGACAAAGCCAAAACCTTTTTATCTGTATTGGGTGGTAGCTGAGGGACTTAGTGTGCTGAGTATGACGTTAAAATGCATCTAATGGTGAAGTTCCAGTTTGAAGCGTTGAGGAGTGTGGAATATCCTTTTTATCGCCATTAATCCCAGGTCCACTCTAATCTGGGTAGGTAGTACTTATTGGGTCCCATCTGTTGATTAAATAAATAAAAAAAAGAGTTCTAAGAGATGTGTTTAAAAATTTATAAAACAATTGAATACGCAACTAGAATGAATAGAACAACAATTTCTTCGGCATAAAATAATCGGACCATATTACCTTTAGGCACCCATTTTGGATCTCGATTAAGAAAGGACATGTTTTTCATTTACACCGTCAATATCCGGTTGTTTGTTAGGGTTTGGGGTTAGGGGATAGTTTTATAATTTTAAAGAAAGCTAAATATCGTCTGTTAAAACAACCGGATATTGACGGTGTAAATGAAAAACAAGTCCTTTCTTAATCAAGATCAAAAAGGGGTGCCTATAGGTCATATGGTCCAAATAATACAAGGGTTTGTATGCACTCAAATCCAACCAACCAAAAAACTTAATTCTTATCAAATACTTTCAATTTTTAGAGCCTCGATTTGATTGCTTTCTAGTATTAGTGCTTAATATGCGCTAACTGTACCCCTTGCAAAGAAGTAAGAACCACTCAAATGAGTGATGCTGGGTATGACACTAAACTGCATATATATATATATATATATATATATATATATATATATGTGTGTGTGTGTGTGTGTGTGTGTGTGTGAAATAATATTTTTAGAAAAAACAAACAAATGATGTTATAAATCGCTGACATAAATCTGTTTCGACCTTTTATTAAAGCGGTCTTTAGAGCGAAATTCTTGTGATAGAAAGTGCTTCTGATTTAAAAAAAAAAAAATTATTTTATTTTTTAAAACTGAAAATGCATTTTCAAAATTTAGAAAAAAAAAATTCCAGCTCCGAACATGAACATTCGTTTGTACCACTTTTGTTTGTAACGGTTTACTCACACCGTCTTTCTATCACAAACATTTCACTCTTGATGAAGACTGCTTTAATAAAAGGTCGAAATAGATTTCTGTCAGCGAATTATATCATCATTTGTTTGTTTTTTCTAAAAATATTTATTTCATACTATCGGATTCACTTCCATTTACATTTCATATATATATATATATATATATATATATATATATATATATATATATATATATCAACCTTTCTGCACGAGCAGGATGTGACACAAGGACAATTTCTTAAGCGGAGTTCAGCAGGTTTGAATTCAGAGTTTTCCTTTTTCTAGATCGGTTGCCTAACCAAGATTAAAGAGCCCAATCTGCCCTACTATTTATATAGAGCTGGAGGAAGAGTAGAATTCATACCTTTCCTAAGGGCATTAGCGCTAAGTAAAATGTAATTACCACTACCAGAATTTGAACTCGGGGCAACGAGTCCATTTCCCAGAATGTTAACCATTACACCACGTGCTTCACTAAACTGCATATAACGATCCAGACCTTGAGATCTGAGGACATGGCGTTGACATGGGGTCAACGGCACGTGGTGGTTAATGAAGGTTTTCTCAGTTATGTGATCTTCAGCGCATAAGCGAGAAACCGTCAGCAACCAAGCACCGTTGACTCCATGTCCCAGTTGCCTTAACAATAAAGACTCTATCAGTGATATCGAACATTGTTTACTTATGAATATAGCGCCCATTACTCCCAGCTCCGTTCACCACCTTAACACTTTGCTAACGTTGACCGCTTACTGCGGCTCTCCCACCATTGCGATTCTACTGATGGTTAGTTCATTAAAATTGAGCAGAACAACCCAGATGATAATAATTATTGGACTTTTGAATAGAATCAGTTCTGAGGTGAATAGGTATAGAATTTTGAAATATGTTATCCTATAGGTGAAAAATGCCAATAAAATTTGGTACATCCGTGGTGAATATTTGGTAGGCAGAGTTTTTTAAAAAATTAGCGCTCTGTAAAATGTAATTAACACATCCAGAATTTGAACTCGGGGCAACGAGTCCATTTCCCATAACTTTAACCATTACACCACGTGCTTCGCTAAACTGCATATAAAGTTTATATACACTGTATATAAGTTACATTAAATATTTTATCCTGTAGGTAAAAAATGCCAATAAAATTTGGTACATCCGTGGTGGATATTTGGTAGGCAGAGTTTTAAAAAAAATTATACCATCCAAATTTAGAAATAAATTGATTGTCACTGAATTTGTGATGAGATGTTTTCAAATTGAATACAAAATGATATAGCCTAATAACAAACAGATATCTTATCTGAAGAATTATTGTGAATCAGTCTCACACGAATTGCCAATTAAATGAATAATTTTAATATCGCTTTTAGAATTTTTGGTTTCTGTCCAGTATTCAAATATCGGAATACGACGGCGATTTTTATTTTTAACACGTTGTGGCTTCGAGTTGAAGTTATTTGATCTCTCCTATTAAACATGACGTCACATTGTAAAGTAATTTAGCCTCGGTCTATGCTAATTTCAACTGGCAACGTTACAACTCAACCAAGGTCATCGAAAGGAGAGAGTGGGAGAGAGAGAGAGAGACAGACAGACAGAGAGACAGAGACAGAGACAGAGAGAGACAGAGACAGAGAGAGAGAGAGACAGAGACAGAGACAGAGACAGAGAGAGACAGAGAGACAGAGAGAGAGAGAGAGAGAGACAGACAGACAGACAGAGAAGAGACAGAAACAGACGGAGACGTCAACAGACTTCTGTTGTTTAATCTGAAGATTGACATCAAAAAGTGATTGGCACATAAAATTAACTCAGCGAATCTCTTCATCTGTCCTTGTGTAGATCTTTCTTTCTTCCTCCAAGTATAGGTAAATAGTGGGACAGACTAGGCTCTTTAGCTTTGGTATGGCAACCGGTCTAGGGGAAGGAAAACTCTGAATTAAAACATGTTGCAACACGCTTAAAAATTGACCTTGTGTCAGATCCCGCTCTTGCGAAGGTAAATACATACATAGAGAGATTTAAAAAAACTACAAATAATTATCGACATACTATTAAATGGTTTTGACAAATTAAAGAATGAATCAATTCCCAGTTCAATCGGTGCGCTAGTTTTCGTGGAGGCACGTAAAGTAATGGTTCCGTCGTTGAAATGGAATCGGCGACTCGAGTTCAAATCCGAGACGAGTCTGGCTGTGTTTTACATAGCGCTAATACTCTTGGTAAAAGTAAGTATCCAACTACTCAACTGTGAGTAAATAGTAGGGTAGACTAGGCTCGTTAACTTTAATATCCTCGTCTTTTATCTTTCTGTTCTCTCTCCCTCTCTCTCTCTCTCTCTCTCTCTCTCTCTCTCTCTATATATATATATATATATATATATATATATATATATATATACATATATAATGACAGATTCTTGCACTGATGAGCTACTAAGGGAAACTATTAGTAGGTATATCTGACTCATTAGGAATATATTTATTATTTGTTCTACTTAGATATCGATCACTTTTTACATTTTAACTTTAGAAAATCCTACTGGTTTATATATATATATATATTATTTTGGCCAAATGTTTTAGATATGTTATTCGATGATTTTCGATTGGGTTTTCTTTTTTTTTTTTTTTTTTCACCCAGTGAAGTGTGGTAGTATGTTTTTTACTAACAAATTATTTGCCGTTTTTTTCTTTTACCGCAAAGGTTTACTAATAGGATTTACTAATATATATATATATATATATATATATATATATATATATATATATATAAGTCGTCGGGTGGCCTAAAGTCGGTATCAGCCAGACAGCGAGAGAGTCTATCCCCTTTTCACTAGCGTTAGACCAAGGAGATTGTTTGGACATCTGAGACGGAACGCCACTCCTACCATCAACTCCTCACTTTACCGCACATATCCATGTGCAACTCATACGCTGAGTTGACAAGGGCCGGAATCGAACCAGGAACCTCGAGGTTCCCAACCGGACACTCTACCGATTGAGCTAAACCGAACGTCGTCGGGGTAGCTTCAAGTCGCTACCAGCCAGTCGGCGAGGGATTCTATCTTCTTTTTACTAGCGCTAGACTAAGGAGATTGTTTTTTTTTTTGCGTCTGAGGTGGAGTAACACATCTACCATCAGCTCCTTATTTTATCGCACATATATCACTACTACATGTACGACGAGTTAGCCAGCTTCGTTATCGAACCAGGAACCTTTTTGTTTCTCGGCTGAAGCTCTACCGAGATCAACCGGCCCTATTGTTTGTCTTGTTTGTTTTGTTTTGTTTTACGGCATATCAACCTCAGTGGGTTATTTAATGCCGATAAAGTTTTGAAATAAGTCAATTCTTAATGGATAATACATTTTTTTTAATGAATACATTTTTCTATTTAACCCAAAGATGGGACCCTAACAGGTACTACCACTCCGGGTCAGAGTGGACCAGGGAGCAATGGTGATGAAGGGGTGCTCCACATTCCCCAAACCTCCAAAACTGGAACCTCACCATCAGATAGAGTTTAACGTCATTCCCAGGACATGTAGACCCGCAGCCACCGCCTTCTAGCACGACCCTACTGTGTTTCTAGTTATTTCCGTTGTGGCTTCCATGTCTTTTTACATAACATTTCTTCGTGGCCCTTGGAACATTCTCATGTCTGTTTTACAGTTTGGGACTGGAAACGTTTCATCTTTGTATGTTATTCTAACTAAATGTTATCTTGTGTGAATTGACTTGTCTTTTCCTTGTCGAATGTTTTTGTATTTGTATTATTTGGATTATTCGGACTATTGTCCTCATCTTCATTGTTATCAGTACAACGTTTCGGACGATCTACCCTCCGGCCTCCTTCAGGTATTTCTTGTCCAATTGGACACATAGCCTAGTGGATAAAGGAGTTAGGTTAAGGCAGTTCTAAGTGACAGTTATCTCTAGACTGCAGGTTCAATCCTGGTCAGGGGCAGCAGTAACATAGAATAATAATCAACACAGCTTAACACCTGAACCCCAGCTATGGTTAGCGGAATGAAAACAGGATATCCCCGTGGACTGAATAAGGGGTTAGGTTCAAAGTACCGTGATGGCTCCAGATTACGACAAAAAGGTTCCCGGGTCCGAAAATAAGGTTCCCGTGTCCGAGAAGATTTCAGAGTCCGACAAGAAATACCCGAAGAAGGCCGGAGGGCACATCGGCCGAAATATAGTATAGATAACAATGAAGATGAGGACAGTAATCCGAATAATCCAAATAATACTAATTATCAAGTGTAAACTAAAGAAATTCCGATAAATAGTGTTTGTATTTGTTTATCCTCGTTTGGATAACCTAATTAATTTCAGGAATTTAGGTGTTAGCTTCGAACTAACTCCCCGCTAATTTCTATACGTCTATCGAAATTTTCTCTAACATCTAGGCATAAGATAACCCTAGAGGAGTTGATATGCCTTTAAAATCAATCAATCAATCAATCAATCAATCCAAATAATCATAAAACAATTAAAATAAAATGCAAAAGCTTACGAGACTATAGATAGTATTTAAAGATCTAGGCATAAAATAACCCAAGATGAGTTGACATGCCGTTAAAATCAACCAGTCTATCAAGGTAATTGTAAAGTGATTAAAGTAAAGTCGTCGAGGTGGCCTAAAGTCGGTATCAGCCAGGGAGTCTATCCCCTTTTCCCTAGCGCTAGACCAATTAGATTGTTTACCCCACTGACCCCTGTGCTACTCATACGCTGAGTTATCGAACCCGGAACCTTGTGGTTCCTAGTCAAACGCTCTACCGATTGAGCTAAACCGCAAATGCCAATATCAAAGTTACGAGAAGTTATTATTTTTATCTGATTCAATTATTTTTATTCCTTCCTTCCTTCATTCCTAACAGGAAACAAATTCTTTTAACATTATCTTCGTATTCCTTTTTGCTTTCTTTTTCTTTCTTATTTTCTTTCTTTAATTCGTCTCTACAATCTCTTCTTTCATTCATTCTTTCATCCTTTCTTTTATTCTCTCTTCCCTTATTTCATTCATATATTATCAACCTAAAACTCCATTTTGTTATTACTATCCCTTCTCTCTTTCTTTTTTTCTTTCTTTCTTTTTTTCATTCATTTATTTTCGACAGAAAATTCTATTTCGTTACTACAATCCCTAAATTCTTTGTTCCTTTTTTTTCCCTTTTATTTGTTCGTTCTTTCCTTCTCTCCTTCATTTATTTCAGATGTAAAATTTGATTCAAATTTCCCAATAGTTTGTCTTTAGTATATCGGTTTCGAGAAATAAATGATGAGATTTGATGGACAATGCAAATTTCTGACCACATCATTATTTTCCCCCAGCATTCGAATTCAAATAGTTTAACACTACATCAGAAAATGAATAGGCTAAACTATTCATTATGTTATACATTTAACACTTGACAAGGTAATTCACCGCCCAGTCGGCTGGGGCGTTAGAATGCACCGACTGCACCTCTGCAGAGGGGTAAGACTCCCCCAATGGAGCCACATGTTGGCCGTGGGTGGCGACTCGTAAAGCTCAAGGATAGAGCCCAGGTCGATGAGCAGTTCATGACTTACAATACTCCACTTTGACCCTATCTTGGTCTAGACGGACAGTCGGAGAGGCCCCCTCCGATTAATCGGCTGGCCACGTCAAGCCCTATCACCTATATGATTGCCCCAACCCTATTGCCATTATTTCAACCCCTAATTCTTCTTATCATGGCTGCTAGAAGGCAGTGGCTGAGGGTCTACATGTCCTTAACGTTAAACTATCTGATGGTGAGGTTCCAGTTTTGGAGGTTTGGGGAATGTGGAGCACCCCTTCATCATAATTGCTCCCTGATCCACTTTGACCCGGAGTGGTAGTACCTGTTAGGGTCCCATCCAGGGGTTGAATAGAAAAACATGAGTTTATAAACAAAATTGTATTATGCATTAAGAATGAATTTATTTCACAACTTTATCGGCATTAAGTGACCCACCGAGGTTGATATGCCGTAAAACAAAACAAATCAAACCAAACTTTATCGGCATTAAATGACCCACTGAGGTTGATATGCCGTAAAACAAAACAAATCAAACAAACCAAACCAAGGTAATTCAATGTCACATCATCCAGAAAAAAAAAAGAAAATTGTCACACAACTACTTCAATTTTTGTTAAATTTTGTACAGGTGTTGACTGTTAAAGTTAGACAATCCTCAAAATTTGAGCTTCCAATTCCAACTGGCGGAGTTATGTCGATTTTTAGATCTCCAAATTTGAGGGCGGTCGCGAAAAATAGCGACACTTTGTAATCGATTTTTGTATGTAAAAAGTTCATTTTCGCGGCTCCCCTCAAATTTGGAAAGCTAAAAGTCGACATAACTCCGCCAATTTTTGGTACTGAAAACTTAAATTTCGGGGATTGTCTAACTTTAACATAGTCCACACATGGAACAAATTTCAGAAAAATTGAAGTAGGTCCCTCAAATTTGGAAAGCTAAAAGTCGACATAACTCCGCCAATTTTTGGTACTGAAAACTTAAATTTCGGGGATTGTCTAACTTTAACATAGTCCACACATGGAACAAATTTCAGAAAAATTGAAGTAGGTCCCCTCAAATTTGGAAAGCTAAAAGTCGACATAACTCCGCCAATTTTTGGTACTGAAAACTTAAATTTCGGGGATTGTCTAACTTTAACATAGTCCACACATGGAACAAATTTCAGAAAAATTGAAGTAGGTCCCCTCAAATTTGGAAAACTAAAAGTCGACATAACTCCGCCAATTTTTTACTGAAAACTCAAATTTCGGGGATTGTCTAACTTTAACATAGTCCACACATGGAGAAAAATTTAAGAAAAACTGAAGTGGGTGAATGACATGGCCTGGGTGATTTGACATGCAATTACCCTGATCTCTTCGCTAGAATAAATATAGAATTCTTTTAAGTAGACGTGTCAATACTACAGTATGGTTGTACCACTTGAACTTGGAATTATGCTTCGAGAAAAATATAAATGGTCCTTAAACAAGTTTGATTTGTACTGTTTTGAACAGACTCAAGAAGGAGCGACCCACACGAAAACGGTATTGAGGCTATTTACCACCCATCGTGCAAACATTAAAGGTGAGAAAGGCATGCCGGGCAATGTAAGGTTGTTTGTCTGGGTTTTTTTTACGTCATATCGGCCTTTTTCGTTTTCTTTTAATGTCGAATCAAATCATTTTTGAGAGATCAACGATATTAACTCGAAAGGTCCAGCGGCCGAATATCACTGGAACCCCGGTCGTTAGAGGAGTTAGAGGTATTTGCCTCATACCCCACTTGTTTTAACGTGGGTCCACCCACAAACCAAAGCTCATGGGTGGGAAAGAACAAAAATTACATCGATCCCTTCGGCATTCCCCCTCAAGGGGGCACCTCAGGCGCTGGGCAATAAACCCAGCCCTGCCCCTTTAAGTCAAGGGGGCAGGTGTTGCCTGGGGGATAGCCCCATGTGATCGACGCTATTAACTTGTAAGGTCCAGCGGCCGAAGCTCACTGGAACCCCGGTCGAAACAGGAGTTAGATATGTTGGACATATCTACATACTAATAACATGCAGTTGTATTTATATATACAACAAAATAGTGGTTTACAGTGTGAACGGGAAGGATAATTTGTATAGTGATATTAAATATCTGATTTGAATAAATATGTGCTTAGTATTATTGATTTCTAATTGTTTAGTTTTATTTTGATAAATATGAGCGAAAATCTGGGTTATAAATCTTATGGAGTAGGAACAATGCTTTTGGTAAACAGTCTGTACGAGTAAACAAGATCTAGAAGAAACGAGTGCTTTCAATGTGAATTGACCGTAAGCCTTGATGATGATGATAATACTGCTGCTGTTGATACTGATGATGATGATTAGAATCTAGGCATGTTACGTATATTGTCGCATAAGATCCACGCGCGCATAAAATTTATCCCTTTTTATTCTGAGGATTATATCCTTTAGGAAACACCCTGTGTAAATATATGAGGAATACTGACGGTTTTTCTGGATGCTACGCAATATTTTATCTTAGCTGCTTCACCGTTTAATCAATGTTACCATAGGAAACAAAATAAGCACGAGTCTCTTGAGATATTTCTTCGAAAATTCATAAAAGATATTGTTTCGAAAATTGCCATGGACATCTTCAGCGACTGGCTACCCCAGATGTTAAAGCTCTCTTTCTTTATTTCTTTTTTTTCTTCTTCTTCTTTTATCTCCATCACTTCATTCAGTGTCGTCAGTGCGTCGGGCGTAACACACGCGACCCGAACGCCAGAGGCACGCGTTAACCAGGACAACGCCACACAATGCTCGAGCGAAAGTGACAACGAGCTTCGTTGAATGGCGACTCTATCTCCGTCCCTATACCTTCTTCCACACTCTCTCCCGAAATTCAACACAATAAGTAAATAAAACGAAAACAATAAATAATAAACAATAAGAGGAGAAAATAGCAGAGAGGGGTAAAATAAAGAAGAAAAAAGAATGAGAAATGATAAAAAAGATGTATTGTCAGTTGAGTGATCCCGTGGGGTCTATAACACATTGTGGAAATACCACCATGTATTGCAATGCTTAAGAACGACAAAGAAAGAAAGAAAGAAAGAAATGAAGAAGGAAAGATAGAAAAGGCTAAATAACCGAAGGAAAAGAAATAAATAAAAACCTCTACCCCACTTCCATTAAAAAAGAAGAAAGAAAAATGAAAACGAACGACAAACAAAGAAAGAAAGACAGAAAGAAAGAAAGAAAGAAAGAAAGAAAGAAAGAAAGAAAGAAGGAAACATAGAAAAGGCTAAATAAGCAAAAGAAAATAAATAGATAAAAAAAACCCTACCCAACTTCCATTAAAAAAGAAAAAAAGGTGAAAACGAACGACAAAGAAAGAAAGAAAGAAAGAAAGAAAGAAAGGAAGAAGGAAAGATAGAAAAGGCTAAATAAACAAAAGAAAATAAATAGATAAAAAAACCCTACCCCACTTCAAAAAAGAAGAAAAAAATAAAAATGAAAACGAACAACAAAGAAAGAAAAAAAGAAAGAAAGAAAGGAAGGAAGAAGGAAAGATAGAAAAGGCTAAATAACCAAAAGAAAATAAATAAATAAAAACCCCTACCTCACTTCCACCAAAAAAATAAAAAAAATAAAAATGAAAACTATCTCTAAATATAAAAACAAACATAAAAATATACAAAAGCAAAAGATAAACGCCAGTCCAGAGAGTTCGGCCCCCGGCCATTTTTTTCCTTACTCTGTCCGCCATCTTTGTAAGCGTCCCTACTTTCTCTTCTTTTTTTCCCGCCATTTTTGTTCTGCTTTTTTTTTTTGTATAGCACAATCATTCCCCATGCACATCCATCTCGCAGGACTTTTGTCAGAGCTCTTCCGGTAGTCTTGCTGAACTCAGTGTGATTGCTTCGTGGTATTTTATTAAAAGCGACACACCAATACGAGGGGACACTTCATCAGTTTGGCCTGTCTTCTTTACATTATGAAAAAAAAAAATCACCCTTAGGGGACAAGGTATTCTGTTGCCAATGCAGAGCGCTTCATGTCTGTTGCAAGAAAGAAAAAAATCAAAAAAATAATTAAAAAAACTAAAGGAGAAAAAAAACGTAGACCCACAAAGAAAAACAAACAAAAAGACGACTAGACTCTAAGAAATAAACTGATTATTACTAATCTTCTCAATGTCTGGCACAAGGTCAAGACAGTAGGGTATCAAATAAAGATACCACACTTTCCTGATCGTATATCTATTCTTATACTGAAGCTGAGCGAATCAATGTTTGTTTCCTAAAGATTTTATCCCATCTAGTTTAATGACACAAAATTCTTACTAGAATATTCCTTAGTTCTTAGATTTAGTAATGTTTGAAAGAATCCATTTTAATTGGTTCTAATGTGTCGTAATTTGCAATGAACTCAAAAACTGATCCGTCTTTTACTTCACATTCTGCCTGTCACTTCCCCATCTCTCTCTATATATATATCTTGATTATCTCTTCACTGTATATGGTAGTTTCTCGATGAATGTAAAGAGAGTGATTTACAGAGTATGAAATAAATGTGTATGTCAAGTTTCACAAGAAGCTAGTCCGTAGCCTAAATTAGGTTAAACATTCCCTTTCTTAGAAATCTTACAAAATAAATTTAATGTTTTTTTTTAAATTATCCGGCTGTATTCATTTAAAAAAAAGATTTGCTTTGCAGACTCATTTTTCCTAATCCCAATTATCTACCTAGAGCTCAATGTGCAGCCCAATTGGTCACGTTTTGTCTAGTATATATATATAAAGACTGTATGCATTTCAAATATATCTAATACCATTGAACAATTTATGCATCCGAGTACTTTCCCTCAGCTATGGGTAAATAGTAGGGTAGACTGGGCTCTTTACCCATAGCTAGGTAACCAGTGTAGGAGGAGAAAACACTCAATTCAAACCTCTTAAACTCCGCTTAAGAAATTGACTTTGTGTCGCATTCTTCTCGTGTGAAGGGGTTGTGAAATATATTTTTTCTGGGAGCACGTCGTGTAATGGTTAACATAGTAGGAAATGGAGATGACGAGACGAGTTCGAAACCTGGACGAGGCTGTTTGTACTTCACATTGCGCTAATACTATTATAAAAGGTATAAATCCAACTATTCTCCCTCCTGCTATGGGTAAAGAGTAGGGCTGGCTGGGCTCGTTAACGTTAGTTAGGTGATACTTTAAATATACGGTTCTACATTTGGGGCGCTGGTAGGTGTCGTCAGTGATGTAATGATGTAACTGGGAAGTTTCGGGTCTTTCAACATCATAATAACCTCGTCAGTCTGCCCTATCAGAGATTATCAAACTCTGTTCCAACTAACAATTTTGGCTCTCGTTGTAGGAAATTAACACTTCCCATCCTAGATGAAGCAAAGAATTCACATACTCCTAATACTCTTGGGAAATGTATGTATCCAACTGTTCTTCCCCAGATAAAATAATAAGACAGACTGGTCTCTTTAACCTTGGTATGGCAACTAGTTTAGAAGAAGGAAGACTGCAGACCTGTTTAATTCTGCTCGAAAATATACATTATCACTTTATATATACGCTCCTACATTTGGGGTGCTGGTAGGTGTCGTCAGTGATGTAGTATGCATGGGTCATTTGGAAGTTTCGGGTCTTTCAAGATCACTGGAGGAAGACTATGAATTCAACTCCGCTTAAGAAATTGACATTGAGTCACATACTACTCATGTGGAGGAGTTGATAAATATATTTTTCCTAGGTTTATCTGACACAAGGCTATTCGTGTGGCGCAAACAAAATTAATTTTATCAACAAATGCCTGACTAATAGGTCCAATCCACGGGAGTCTCAAATATACCGGATATTTAGGTGGCCCAAATACTTTGTATTTATTGGAGTTTGAAAAAAGTTATATTAATATTATCAAGGAGGACATCCACAGGATATCTTATTATAATGGAGATTGTGTGCTTTTCTGTCTGTAACCGAAACTATATTACTACTCATATCACTATTCCCTTAGTTATTGACATCACATTTTCCATCATTGTATTTTTATTTAAACCTCAATCATTAATAAAATTGTTTTACATCATTAATACTGTTAACCATGTCTACATACTAACAACATCCAATTATATTTATATATACAACAAAATAGAGGTTTACAGTGTGAACGGGAAGGCTAATTTGCATATTGATATTAAAAATGTGATTTTATTAAATATGTGCTTAGTATTATTGATTTCTAATTGTTTGGTTTTATTTTAATGAATATAAGCAAAAATCTCTTCAATGAATCTTAAATGAAATGCATTAACAAGAAAAAAGAACTGTCATTTTATTATTTACTTCCTCTTTTGTCTTTAAACTAAATACTTAAATTAGAAAAAATAACAATGAAAGACGAGAGTGATGGAAGAGTAAGTTTCAGTTGTTCTATTTTTTATTATACTCCCTCTGTTTCAAATCTTTTCATCTGCATTCTTATTTAGTTTCATTAGCCTTTCTAATTCAATATAATATTTTATTACATTAAACTTAAATACTTGCACCCGGAGGGTGCATATATTTGCTAGTATATATATATATATATATATATATATATATATATATATACATATGGTATATGTGGAAAAGGTGACTTACCGGTGAAACAGGTCACAATTGTTAGTTGATGCAAGATTCTCAATGATAAGGCAGTGATATAACAAATATAAATTGGTAGAGCAACTTTATTATGATTATGGTACATGGTAATAACCTACTCAAGTTTCACCATAAGGATCTTCAGGGTTAAATCCACTTGATTAATCAAGATATTGATTAATTGCAGTTGATTGCACGTATGTATTTTTTTGCGCAAAAAATACACACGTGCAATCAACTGCAAATAATCAATATCTTGATTAATCCAGTGGATTCAACCCTGAAGATCCTTATGGTGAAACTCGAGTAGGTTATTACCGTGTACCATTATCATAATATATATATATATATATATATATATAATATATATATATATATAAAAAGATATGAAAACAACACAAAATGCTGTTAAAGTGAAAACAATTTATAATTTCGCTGATATTGGACAATATTTCGATTTTATGAAAATCGTCATCAGAACTTGTTTATACTCCGTATTGTTAAGAGCGGAGACAAAAGTCATATGAGTTCAAAACAAAAACCTTGGCGTTGCAAAAAAGCAAAAAGTTATTCAACAGTTTTGAATGTGAGCCACTTCCGCCGCATTTTTCTCGGTCATCAGATTATTTATCTTTTTGTAAAAGTTTTAAAAAAAAGAAGATATATTGACAAGTTTTGACACTAGACGAATTCTCTTATTCAAAACGGGATGAGTATTAGCCTGTTGACGTTAAGTTTTCAACAGATTTATAGAAAAATAATTTTTAATTTTGTAATTAATATTGTAAATTTTTAATATTGTAAATTTATATTGTAAATTAATATTGTAAATTTACAATTTATATTGTAAATTTATTGTAATATTGTAAATTTATAATTTATATTGTAAATTAATATTGCAAATTTTTAATATTGTAAATTTATATTGTAAATTAATATTGGAAATTTACAATTTATATTGTAAACTTATTGCAATATTGTAAATTTACAATTTATATTGTAAATTTATTGTAATATTGTAAATTTACAATTTATATTGTAAATTAATATTGTAAATTTTTAATATTGTAAATTTATATTGTAAATTAATATTGTAAATTTACAATTTATATTGTAAACTTATTGTAATATTGTAAATTTACAATTTATATTGTAAATTTATTGTAATATTGTAAATTTACAATTTATATTGTAAATCAATATTGTAAATTTATATTGTAAATTAATATTGTAAATTTATATTGTAAATTGATATTGTAATTTTTTTTGTTTTCACTTTAACAGCATTTTGTGTTGTTTTCATTTCTTTTTTATATATACTCATACCGTCGGATTCATTTCCTTTCTTTTAACTTACACACACACACACACACACACACACACATATATATATATATATATATATATATATATATATATATATATATATATATATACCCACCCCCAAAAGATAGAAAATCAGATAGCGATTGTTTCCCTGATTTCTTTCTTTCTTTTAATTTAGCTCTGTGTGAATTTTCTATCGTACCAAATTACTAGAAATAAGTCATTGGATTTCTTATGAATAGAATCTAAATCTTTCATTCTTCGGCTTTCGTGCATTTTCTTAAAATAAGCATTTGCTTTCCAAAAAATCATTATTTTTCACTAATGTCTCTCCACTTTTAGACCTCATTCTTAGCCATTTCTTATTTCGGCTTTTATCTTTCCATTCCTGAATTAATTTACCCACACAGCATTTCTGCACGTTCTATATTTTGACATATTTCAATCATGATTTTAACACCAATATATAACCGGACTCCTTTGGAAGATTATATTGCGCCAATGTAAGAAGATACATTAAAATGGACCATATTATCTTTAGGCACCCCTTTTTGATCTCGATTAAGAAAGGACATGTTTTTCATTTACACCGTCAATATCCGGTTGTTGGTTAGGGTTAGGGTTTGGGTTAGGGTTAGTGTTAGGGGTTAGTTTTATAATTTAAAAGAAAAATCTAAAAATCGTCTGTTAAAACAACCGGATATTGACGGTGTAAATGAAAATCATGTCCTTTCTTAATCGATATCAAAAAGGGGTGCCTAAAGGTCATATGATGCATTAGGAATTGGATACTATCGGTTGGGAAATTAAACATGAAAAGTATGTATTAACCGCCCCCCCCCAGCAGGGGCTTATGGTCAAGTAACGTTGAAAGCACCGGGTCGAGCTAGATCACCGAAGTTAAGCAGCGATGAGTCTGGTCAATACTTTGATGGGTGGCCATTCAGACTACTGCAAGTACTATAAGAAACAGATTATCATAATGACTCGATTCGGCATTAAATAACCCGAAAATGGGTGATATGCCGTAAAACAAAAAAAAACAACCAACTATACAAGCTGGATCTGACACAATGTGTCGTCTAAGCGGAGTCTAATGGGTTTGAATTCAGTTTTGTATCACCTACGTTAAAGAGCTCGGTCTCATTGTCATATAAACAAAAAAGCACGTGGTGTAATGGTTAAAGTCTTAGGAAATGGACTCGTCCACCCGAGTTCAAATCCTGGACGTGGTCATTGTATTTCACTTAGCCCTACCTTGAGAAAGATATGAATCCTACTCTCCCCCCAGCTATGGGTAAATAGTAGGGCAGACTGGGCTTTTTAACCTTAGTTAGGCAACCGGTCTAGGAGAAGGAAAACTCTGAATATCTTAATCTTCGTTCACTAACCTAAGCTATGTTGTGTGTTGACATCCTTCCGTCTACAAGAGACGATGGAGTAGTGTTCAATTTTTTAAAACTACATAGCCTGAGCGGATTCATATGGAGAATGCAAATTCGCATATGGAGGGAGCAGCACATCCCCCTCTCCACACTGTCGCTGTGATCCAAAGGAAAGGTAAGGAACCAATGCTGTTTTGCAGCCGTAGTGTCGCTGGAGTTGCTGGGCACCAAGGATTTCAGCATCACATCACCTTAGGGACTCCGGCTCCTGATTTGTTTTCTGGGTTTACTCTCCTAGATACAAGCTATAAGGTGAGTTATGAAGATAGCGTATGCTGAGCCCCACTGTTAGGTCGAGTGTTATGATTTTTGTGGCCATTCTTTAGGCTTCAAGCAAGAGCGCTTGTCCAGCGGAATTGATTGGCTGAGGTTTAAACTACGTGACCTTGCTCAGTTTATAAACAAGTGGTAGATTGCAGCACAGCTTATATACTACAAATTATGAGCATCTCATGTGGTGTAATAGTTAGCAAGCTAGATTAGCAGACTATTGTTAGTGAGTTCGATTCTCACTGGGTGCCCCATACATCTGGTCTTGTGCTGCATCTGATCTACGCTTAGTAAATAACTATATACTACAAATAATCCAACAGTGAGTACATTGGATAAGTGAGGTTTGCTTGTCTTAGGGTACATCTTTATTGTTATATGCACAACCTTTCGGCCGGTGTGATCT
>CM042158.1:37207720-37215220 GCA_023376005.1 Doryteuthis pealeii | reverse complement strand
TCAGTTTGGAGTGAATAATTAATTCATACATCCCTGCACGGAATGTTTTTACAATCACCAGAGAACTCAAGACAGTAACAGCAGACAGACGTGTTACGGCTTTACGCCAAACGGTGAAATTTCAATTAATGTGCCTCTTACAGTGCTCAACCATGGGGGTGGGAGTATATATATATATATATATATCTGTCATCCACAGACACCTGTTTTGAATAAAAAATGTTACTTATTTTTTAATTGTTCTCAACTAGATTCATTATCTTCCGGAGTAAATGCCGCCCTGTCGGTGGGACCTTAGAATACACCGACTGCACTTCTGCAGAGGGGTAAGACTCCACCAATGGGACCACCTGTTGGCCGTGGGTGGCGACTCGTGATGCTTAAGGACGGAAACCAGGTGGATGAGCAGCGCATGACATGAAATATTCCACTTATACACTTACTTAGGCTAGACGGGCGGTCAGAGAGCCCCCCCCCCCGATCAATCGGCTGGTCACGTCAAGCCCTAGCACCTATATGATTGCCCCAACCTTATTGTCCTTATGGCAAGCCCCAACCCTTTTTATCATATGGGTGCTAGAAGGCGATGGCTGAGGGTCTACATGTCCTGGGAATGACGTTAAATTCTATCTGATGGTGAGGTTCCAGTTTTGGAGGTTTGGGGAATGTGAAGCACCCCTTCATCACCATTGCTCCCTGGTCCACTCTGACCCAGAGTTGTAGTACCTGTTAGTGTCCTGTCTGTGGGTAAAATGGAAAAATGTATTTATAAAAAAGAATGTGTATCCATTAAGAATTAATTTATATCAAAACTTTATCGGCATTAAATGACCCACTGAGGTTGATATGCCGTAAAACAAAACAAACAAACCAAACCAGGAGTAAATGTTATTGCGAAAAAAAATGTTTTTAGAAAGTTTAAAAAATTTTTTTTATAAAGAGTTTGACTAGCCACAAAAGACTGGGCAGAAAATATACTGGTAAAGTGACGTCCATTTGTCCAGTGAAAACCATCATATGGTTACATTCTCTTGGATTGACTTTTATATTCATGATGAATTTTTGAAATCTGTGTATATGTGTCTGTAGTGAGGGAACTTGTAGTGAGTGCACCTGGCTAATTATTAATTAGGTTTGGGGGCTGTTTGTTTCATGTTTAATATGAGTGGCAAGTGGTCGCATATCTAGTTATATAAGAGATTCACTCTCACATTGTATTAGCACATACGCGCGCTCACGTAGTTATTGCATATATGTGTATATAATATAACGACTTATCAAGATTATTCAAGCAGAGGTAAGCACGTACGGAGATTTCAATGTACATATATATTAAGAGATTCCCAGTGCAAAATATAAATACCTTATAAAAAGGGCGAACTCATCAAAATATCAAGTACTAAATCTATTTCGATTCATTGGTCTCTTCAAAACTTGATTTTTGTTTGTAAATCAAGTTTTGAATTGACCCTTAGGTCGAAATAAATAAATTACTTGATATTTGTATAAAGCCTGTTTCCCTCACAAACACACACACACACACACACATACACACACACACACATATATATATATATATATATATAATTGTGTAAAAAATATCGAGATATTTTGTACTTGTTGGCACACTTTGTTTTCTGAAAAAATTAACGTTCCATGCATTATTCATTTCTATCTTGGCAAATACAGCTTCAAAATCGTCACTTGTATGACACACCTTGTATTCTGAAAAAAATGACCGTTTCGTTGAGTGTTCATTTCTGTCTTGGTAAATACAGCTTCGATTTTGATACTTTTATGACACACACACACACACACACACACACATATATATATATATATATGTGGGAGAATATGTGCTTAATTAAAGTCATACCTAATTTTGTTAATTGATTAATTATAACTAAATGAATTAGGCGTGCATATCGGTTTGAATGTAAAGCGTAAACAAATCGAGAAAAAGTCATCTCTGTATGTACATTTCAGCCCATTAGGCCTCATCGGGTAGGGTTCGAATCACGCACAAAGCACTGCCCTGTCTATAGCTCTGCTGATGAGGCCTAATAGGCTGAAATGTACATACAGAGATCCATTTTTTCTCGATTTGTGACACACCTTTATATATATTATATATATATATATATATATATATATATATATATATATATATATTATATATATATATAAGTGCTACCAAAAATGTATATTGTCCAATTTTCCAAGGTATTGTTACAGATAATTGTAATTTGACCTTTATTCTTTAAAATGAACCGGAAAATAGGGACGCTTGATGAGGTATAGAGAAATGACATCCTCTTTTTGAAAATAGGAGGCAGGATTACGACAACCATTAAATTATAGCGGATCAAAAGAAAGTAAAAAAATAAAAGAGAATTTGCAATTGGTACATGAGATTAGAGAGAACAAACGCATCACTGATCAATTTGATCCAGTCCAGAGTGTACAAAACGGTAGAGCATCGATTCCTGAGGACCGAGCTGCAATTGTTGCCCGGATTAGTCTTTGCTGTCAGAGCCCAGTGCTTTGTGCATTTGAATGGAAAGCGCTTTGAATCCTTCGAAATTACACCGTTAATCTGGGTGGACTGTTCTCTGTAACATTTCTGCCCTTCCAACGGGGTATAGAATAAGCTGAGTACCTTTCATGTTGCTAAGGTTACCGTTCTGGAGATTGCAGTTTGTGGAGTACCCCTTCATTGCTATTACTCCCATTAATGAAATGTATTACCTGTAAGAATCCAATCTTTGTTGTATTCAACTTTTAAAACTGGAAAGTCCCATACAAAGCTTTGAAGGTAAGTATAGAGATCATTGGACGAAACACGTCTTCCAAAATTTCTGGGAAAATGCTTCCATAAGTTACAGAACTCATTAATGTATTATTAAGATTAATATAGGTATAATATAAGATATGCATTAATTATTACAAAAAAACTACAACTATAACTTAATAGATTTATCAAAATACTCCAACCCCGGTAGTATACATAAATAAGATATAGATGAAATGAATAGAAGCAAAAAACCCACTACGTTACATATGCATATTTAGTGCCGTGAAAGAAAAGGCGCTACGTTACAGAAGCGCCAAACCTACTATCAGCTCCACACTCTACCGCACAGATGCTTGTGCTACTCATGCGCTGAGTTGGTGAGGGCTGGTATCGAACCAGGAACCTTGTGATTCCTCGCCGGACGCTCTACCGACAGAGCTAAACCGGCCCTAACGGTGCCAAAAAGTACAAAAAATCTTGATACTTTTTTGACACACCTTGTATACATATACAATAACCCACTGTGTTAAATAGTTTCGATGCTGTAGACGTTGCCAGGCTGTGGTTATATCAGTACTACTGTATGGCTGCACCACTTTGACCCTAACAAAGCACCTTGAGAACAAGCTAGATGGGAGCTGCACAAGAATGGAGCGTGTGGTCTTGAACAAGTCGTGAAAACAGCCAGCCCCCACAAGGAAGCAGCTGTATGGCCACCTGCTCCCCTTCTCACAAACCATCCGAGTGAGACGGACATGGCATGCTGGAGAAGCAGCGACGAGCACATAAGCGACGTTATCCTCTGGAAGCCAACATATGGACATGCTGGTGTGGGCCGGCCACCAAGGACCTACATTGACCAACTATGCAAGGATATTGGATGCTGCTCAGAGGACCTCTTTGGCACAATGAATGATAGGGAGGGTTGGCGAAAGATTGTCATAGATATCCGTGCTAATTGCGCGACATGATGATGGTGATGGTATATGTTTTGATTCTATATTGTCCCATCTGAAATAATGGAACCCTTATATATTTGATTAGAAAGACTTTAAATAAGAAATTGGTTAGATTTTTTTTAGGTTTGTTTTGTTTTACGGCATATCAACCTCAGTGGGTCATTTAATGCCGATAAAGTTTTGAAATAAATCAATTCTTAATTGATAATACAATTTTTTTCTAAATACATTTTTCTATTTAACCAATTGATGGGATCCTAACAGGCACTACCACTCCGGGTCAGAGTGGACCAGGGAGCAATGGTGATGAAGAGGTGCTCCACATTCCCCAACCCTCCAAAACTGGAACTTCACCATCAGATAGAATTTAACGTCATTCCCAGGACATGTAGACCCGCAGCCACCGCCTTCTAGCACCCATATGATAAAAAGGGGTTGGGGCTTGCCATAAGGGCAACAGGGTTGGGAAAATCATATAGGTGCTAGGGCTCGACGTGACCAGCCGATTGATCGGAGGGGGCCTCTCCGACCGACCGTCTAGCCCAATATAGGGCCAAAGTGGAGTATTGCATGTCATGAACTGCTCATCCACCTGGTCTCTATCCTTAAGCATCACGGTTCGCCACCCACGGCCAACAGGTGGCCCCATTAGGGGAGTCTTACCCCTCTGCAGAAGTGCAGTTGGTGCATTCTAACGCCCCAGCCGACAGGGCGGAAATTGGTTAGAGTGAACTTATATAAGGTATTATAATTGTAGATTATAAATAATACATTTACATTCTATACTATTCCATCGTAAATAATGAAACCCGTGTTGCTTTGATTAGAAAGAGAAGTAACTTTTAATTTAAAAACAAATGGTAAGTTTGAACTTATGTGAGATATTGTAATTGTAGAACAAAAATAAGACTGGAATATCCAAATTTATTTCATTTACGCAAAGACATCGTAGACGATAACCATTTTTTTTAATTTAATGATTTATTTGACATCATAAATTTTCTTGCGACAGGTAATTATTGAGAGTTCGGAAGGGCTTTGCCTTTTGCAGTAGATGAATTAAATTAATGTATTGCTACCATCAATGGAGAGCAATCTTGGTTTCATTAAAATTCTTCTCAACAAAATAAGTGCAACATTTTTTTGTTTGATTTTTTTTTTTTTTTGATTGCTCAAAAAACTGAACAGAATTCTGAACTCTCCTTTTTACTCTCCAATGTATTTTGAATTGTCCATTCCTGTCGTTTGCCGTTCACATCTTATTCATTTCCTGTAGCTTTTCTATTTATTCCATTCAACAATCTCGATATTTAATCAATTAAGTTAACGTTATTTGAAAGCTGACGTTAGTTTTTTTTTTAAAAGAACTTTTTTTTTGTCTTTGCCCGTTCTTTCGTTCCGCCACAATTCGTTTCCTTCTTTTTGTGTGTTTGTGTATTTTTTTTTTCCTTTCGCTTACCTTTTTGTTTTATAGTTCTTCCATTTTGTCTTTTCGCGCGCATTTCTCATTCAGACATAAATCTTTCATTCATTTTCGAAAGTCTATAAAAGGGTAATTGTTTTGTTTTTTGTTTGTTTTTTCTCTATATTTTGTTTCACTTGTTGATCTTTCGAGAAGAGAACATTTCTTTAGATATTTGGAGTTTTTATTGAATTTTATACGATATTGATAGTATTCTTACTCTCAAAAAGATATTCAGGTCTGTATATGCCAGGAGAGATATCTATCTATCTTACTGACTGTCTCGGGTTCTATCTGCCTATTTTTATCTACTATCTATATCTATCTATCTCTATCTCTATGTCTCTATCTATCTATGTCTCTCTCTATCTATCTCTGTCTCACTATCTCTCTCAGTATGTCTCCCTCTCTCTATCTCTCTCACTCCATTTCTCTATCTGTCTGTCTCTATCTATCTATCTATCTGACTGTCTATATATCTGTATATCTTATTGGATCTATATCCATCTGGCTGTCTGTGTGTTTCTTTATCTCTCTCTCTCTCTCTCTCTCTCTCTCTCTCTCTCTCTCTCTGTGTGTGTGTGTCTATCTATCTATCTATCTGTCTGTCTGTTTCAGTATCTATCGATCTGTCTGTCTGTTTCAGTATCTTATCCATCTCTCTGCCTGTCTGTTTCAGTATCTATCTCTCTGCCTGTCTGTTTCAGTATCTTATCATCTCTCTGCTGTCTGTTTCAGTATCTTATCCATCTCCTGTCTATCTGTCTGTCTGTTTCAGTATCTATCTCTCCTGTCTGTCTTCAGTCTTATCCATTCTCTGTCTGTCTGTTTCAGTATCTTATCCATCTCTATGTCTGTCTGTTTCAGTAATCTATCTATCTGTCTGTCTGTTTCAGTATCATCTATCTGTCTGTCTGTCTGTTTCAGTATCTTATCCATCTCCCTGTCTTTCTATTTCATTATCTATCTATCTGTCTGTCTGTTTCAGTATCTATCTATCTGTCTGTTTCAATATTTATCCTTTCTATCTATCTGACTGTCTGTTTCAGCATCTATGTATCTATCTAACTGTCTGTCTCAATATCTATCTATATAAGTATATCTATCTAAACTCTGTATATCTTAGTATTTATTAATAACAGTCTCACAAAATACATGCCCATTAATAAAAAATATATTACACGTGTTTATATCTATTCAATTACTTATCTATATGAATATTTCTATGTCTTTCGATCTTAATAACTATCTACATGTATATCTGTCTATTTGTGTCAATATCTATCTATCTACCTTTATATTTCATATCTTATTATTTATCAATAACAGTCTGTTATTCCTAAATCGATTATAAGTGTGTATATGCATTGACATTCAACATTATCTACATGTTTCTCTATATGTATGTCTGTGTCATTATCTGTCTCTAGACATTTCAGTCGATCTATCTATCTTACCATTTATATCTAAATATTTATGAATAAAAGTATGTTTTCATGTCATAAAATCCCTACCTGTGCATAAATTATTAAGTGTTTTATCAATTTCCGTTCTCATCATCTATATATTATATATATATATATATATATATATATATATATAATATATATATATATATTATATTATAATATATCTTCCTCTGAATATATATTCTTCTCTCTCTATATATATATAATATATATAATATATATACATATACATATATACATGTATACACACATTATATATATATATACACCACCACATATATACACACACACATACACACACACACACACACACACACCCACACACACACATATATATATATATATATAATTATATATATATTATATATATATATACCACTGTCTCACTATCTCTATCTTAGTATATATATCTGTGTCAGTATCCATCTGCCTCTGTGTATTATAATATATAATATATATATTATATATTATATATATATATGTGTGTATATTATATATTATATAACGTGTGTCAAAAAAGTATCATGATTTTATAATTTTTGATGCACTTGTATTCTGAAAAAAAATAACGTTAAGTTCATTAATTTTTTACGATACAAGATTACCAAGAATAAAGAATAAATGAAATTTTATCTTTTTCAGAATGCAAGGTGTGTCAAAAAGTACAAAAAAATCTCGATAATTTTGACACACATTATATATATATATATATATACATATATATACATATATGTATATATATGTGTGTATATATAATATTATAATATATATATATATATATATATATATATATATCAATACCTGTCTATCGATTCT
>CM042158.1:37197720-37200220 GCA_023376005.1 Doryteuthis pealeii | reverse complement strand
CCCACAGATTGAAGGAAAGTTATAAAACAGCAACGTGCCATGCTCAGGTCGAAGAGGTGTGTTTTATGAGGCCCATTGCTACGAGCAGAATGCGACACAAGATCATTTGTTCAACAGGTTCTATATTATTTCTCTTAAACTGGTTGCCGTGCCAAATATAAAAAACTGTTGTATCCTTGTCAGTGAAATAACTCTGCAAACAGATAAGACCATTTGTCTCTATATACTTTATCATCTCCGTTTTATTTTCAAATTATTTCCATCACTGTTCAGCAACCCTTTAATTAATATAATATATATATATAATATATATATAATATATTATATATATACATATATATATATATAATCCAAAAGTCCAGAGAAGAAGTCTTCCTTACGACATAAGAGTTTTTTTAAACAACCTGTCACATGATGAGAGCTCAATGTGTGCCTTATTGTTAGGTCACAGGCAAATTATAAGTAAAGAAATAACAAAAGACTTAGAGATTTTGCATTAAAGCCTATTTCGGGAAGCTTAGACAAGTGTCTAATTCTCCCTGCTCATCAGATGCGAATATACATATATAATATATATAATATATATATAATATATATATGATACTATATAATATGTGTGTGTGGTGTGTGTGTGTGTTACATAATTGTTCAGAAACCGCCTTCTCAGTATTTCTTGTCGGACTCGGAACCCTACAACAATTGACACATGGCCTAGTGGATAAGGTAGTTAGGTTAAGACAGTTCTAATGAACAGTTTCTCTGGATTCCGGGTCAATCCTGAGTAGAGGCAAGTAACATAGAAAAAATTAACACAACTCCTACCCCAGCTATGGTATAGCGGAATGACAACAGAATACCCCCGTGGACTAAATAAAGGGTTTAGTTTCAAAGTTCCGTGTGGCTCCCGATTACGACAAGAAAGTTCCTGAGTTCGAAAAGAAGGTTTCCCGAGTCCGTGAAGTTCCAGAGTCCGAGAAGGTTCCGAGTCCGAGAAGTTCCCGAGTCGAGAAGGTTCCCGAGCCGACAAGAAATACCTGAGAAGGCCGGAGGCATATCGGCCGAAACGTTGTTACAATAAACAATGAAGATGGGGACAATAGTCCGAAATACGCAAATAATACTAGGCTTTAATTATGAAAATGCTGACTTTAAAAGCATGGACAAGTAGGACAGATTAGTAATCATATGGAAATCACATTCAACTGGACGTGGTAATTGATTTCACTTCGCGCTAATACCTGGGAAAGGGTAACCTACTCTCCCTCAGCTATGGGTAAATAGTAGGGCAGACTTGGGCTCTTTAACCTTGGTTGGCACCGGTCTAGGAGAAGGAAAACTCTGAATTTCCAAACCTGTTAAACTCCGCTTAAGAAAATTGACTGTCGTGTTCGCATCCTGCTTCCGTGTGGAGGGGTTGGTATATATAGATATCACTGATAAGTATGTGAAAAATGAGAAAGAATTTCGATTACGATTCCATTCCTTCATTCTGGTTGTTATATTTTTATGATCTGTACAAGGTTTTCGCAAGATCTTATATCATCTAAAAACATAGGCTAATTATATCTTTTCTTGGGATTGTTGTAAAATTGTATACCCGATACACTTTTCCTAATTATTATGGTGGTAACTTTGCTTATGACAATATTATATTTATTATTACTTATATTATCATTGAATATATTTATTTGATTATTAAGAACATAATACAAGTTATTCGCCCATTTCATTCATAACATAAGAAAAAGAAAGGAGCGAGAAGGAAAAAAGAGAGGAAAAAAAATAAGAAAAACACATAACCACACAACCCCCCCTCCAAAAAAAAAAAAACAAAAAAAAACAAAACTTAAGCACCGTACATTTCATGCAAGAGCACACTACTCTTAACTTCGAAATCGAGTAGCACATAACCAGACGTAGTCAACATCTTCGCTTTTTTATTTTCTCTCCTACAGCATATTATCAACTTGCCCTTCACAACACTCAAATAACCACTACTATCTATAACATACTTAACAATGTTCACAGCAACATTACAATTACTATTTTTTTGTTTTATTTTTCTTTCATTTTGTTGTGATTTAATTAATGTTATCGGACATAGTAAATTTCTGGTGGACTTAATAGGGATGTAGTTTCATCTTACAGTTCTGTTTGTTTTTTTTAGTTTGTTTTGGTCTAGGCAATGGAATTATGTATATTATTTTTATAAGCAAGATTACTTTGTATTTGAGTATGGTAACTGATGTGGACTTTTCTTATTATTGCACTAAATATTGCGTTGTATCTATATTGCTTACACATTCTTTTATCCGAATATAGCCAAAAGTTACTACTATACTATAATATATATATATAATATATATAAGGATATCTACTGAGTCAGACGAACGCTACTATTAGTTTCGCATTAAAGCTTCTTCAGGGCTAAAATTGAGTCTATTTTCAGCCCTGAAGAGCTTTATGCGAACTAATAGTAGGTTCGTCTGATCTCTCTCTT
>CM042158.1:37179604-37197620 GCA_023376005.1 Doryteuthis pealeii | reverse complement strand
TACAGGGGACACCATTTGACAATAATCCTTATGCAACCGACATAGATTATGTACTATGGTTCTTAAATTTGGAGGTTGAAACAAAACAATAGCACTGATATAAAGACATTTGATGTAGCAGGTCTTACTGTCCGTAACAATTATTTCTATTTCCATGGTTGACTTTCTGATTTTGTAATTAATTTCGATTACCTAAACTTATCTTCTAAGTTATAAGATTTGTTACGTACAAAATTATCATTTAAAAATCCACGTAAAAAAATCGCGGAAGCATTGCAAGTAATTAAAGTTTGGGAATTAGTTGGAGTGCGTTGGTTCTTAATGGTTAGAGTTCGTAGAAAATGGACTCGTCGACCGAGTTCAAATCTTGGGACGAAGCCGCAGTGCACATAGAGCTAATACCCCTTGGCAATGGGTATGATCCAACTACTCTCCCTCCAGCTATGGGTTAAATTAGTAGGATAGACTGTGGTCTTTAACCTTGGTTAGGTCACCAATCTAGGAGAAGAAAACTATGCAATACAAACCTGTTTAAAGTCGCTTGGAGCTGGTCAAATAAAATAGGCTCAGTCCTGATTAAGTGATCTATTTCACTAATTAGATAATTAATATCATTAATAATGTTTGGGTACGGTTCGACAGTGAATTTTTTTTTTAAATTCGCTTTTGTAGGCAAACTTGATTTCCAAAAGGGTATGATAGTCGAGTACGGCATCTAGGAGTAAAGTTGAACAAATGTTATGTACTGACATTCGCATTGGAATTATTTACGATTCATTTTCAGTAAAACAATTCGGCTTAATCCATTGAAGAGACCAACACACCATATATCTGGATTAAATATAAGGTAAATACAATCGAAATGGGAGGTAAACAAAAATTCCTTTATATAGAGGCGCATTGTGGTAATGGTTTATACGTGTAGTAAATGAACTCGTCGACCCGAGTTCAAAACCTTGGAGAAGCTGTTTGCAATTTCACATGCGCTAAACACTTGAGAAAGGTAGTGCATCCAATTTAACTTCTCCTCCAGGTTATGGGTAAATAGGAGGATCAGACTGGGCTCTTAACCTCGCAAGGTAACCAAGTCCAAGAGAAGTAAAACTCTTGAATTCAAACCTGTATCCTACGCCGTAAGAATTGACCTCGTGTTGCATCCTGCTCGTGCGAAGAAGTTGTATAATATATATTATATATATATATATATATAATATATTATCCCACCCCTCCCTCATGGTTGAAGCACTGTAGGAGGGACATTTCAACCGTTTGGCTTAATGCCGTTACCTCGTCTGTCCGCTGTTTAACAGTTCTTGAGTTCTCTGGTGTTTGTAAAAAACATTCCCGCGTTGGGATGTAAATAAGTTATCGGCTAGAGGTAGCTGTAAAACGTCAAGCCGCACTGATGAGAAGTAAACTTCAAAACACGTGTCTGTGGATGACTGATATATATATAGTATATTATATATATATATATATATATATATTATATATATATGTTATATATATATTGAATTAAACAAAAGACACATTGTTTAACAATATTATTTGTGAATTTTTTCAAGTTTTCTGGCCAACTTTTAATATTTGGTGGAATTCGTGGATTAGTCCACCAAAGTTCATGTCACGTGTACTTTCGGCACTTTGAAGTGCCATCATCAGGGGTGATGCGTTTCCAGTTTCTCAAAATTAATATTAATGGTTGGAATTGATGGGAAAAGTGCTATAGGCATTTTAAAATGTATGTACTGCATTCGGAAATTAATTTTGTTTAAGGATGGTTTGTATTTTTTTATGTATAAAGCTTCTAGTATTTGGAGTTTTTTTGGTTTATTTTTTTTTCTTTGTGCAAAATGTGTGAATTTTCCGTTAAGATATTTCGGTAATTATTTAATTATTAACTTTTAGTAATTAACTTCGAAGTGCCGAAAGCACACGAGACATGAACTTTGGTGGACTAATCCACGAATTCCACCCAATAATAAAAAGTTGTCCAGAAACTTGAAAAAATCACAAATAAAATTGTTAAACAGGAGAATGTGTCTTTTGATTAATTCAACATGCAAAAATGAAAAAATGCTGCCCGAACACACACACAGTGGTGAGTTTTATTGCCGACGCTGCAGTGTTTCGATCTATTAATTAGATCATCTTCAGGGCATTTGTTGGTATATGGAAGGTAATAAGAATTTTTTATTCACAGAAAACGAGAAAAGCGAGTGATAGTCTTGTTTAATCAGTCTGTTTAAAATTTGGAGTCACCACTTAACCCATTTTAACCTGTGTTTTTTTCAATTTTTCTTAATATACTATATATATATATATATATTATATATATTATATATATAATGTGTGTGTTGTGTGTGTGTGTGTGGTGTAGAGAGAGAAAAGAGAGAGAGAGAGAGAGAGAGAGAGAGAGAGGAGAGAGAGGGGGGGGAGAGAGAGAGAGGGAGAAAGAAAAGAGGAAGGGGTAGAGATGATAGGTGGTGATCTTTACTTTTTACAATTTCTGCTAATTGCGGGTTCTTGCGAAACTGCTTATTCTTCGGCCGCCATCTTCACGACGTTTATCTGCTGGGGTTGATTTTTCTTGTTAATTCTTCTTTGGGCTGGGTTGTCTTAACATTTCATTAGCAACAAGACTTGGTGTTCTCATAATAAAGCTTTACTTCAACCCAGCCCATTTTTGATTCCGCCACGGGGAGGCTGATCCTGAGAGCTGACACGTCTACTCTACGCTCCCTTGAAAACCGGGTCGAAATCTGACTCTAAACTAAACCCATTCTACGCGTCAATCGAGCGTTTTCTACCGGAAGTTGAAGTTGGGATAATCTAAACGTCACTCATAACCCCAAAGCGGAAGGAAAAATACCCACCTCCACTTTCAGATCTAACAAACTTTATTTAGAGTTTTAATTACAGGTACGGTCATAATATATGACTGATCACAAACAGTGAAGTTAGGACTCACTGACACCATAACATTCACATTTATTATACTAGAAGACAACCGGAGAATAGTCCGGTTGAATACAGTGAAATCATCTACATATACAGATGGTGAATGTTGTACGAAACATGGCAATCGGCAGGATGGAATCTGCCTTAGCATTCTGGATACAAGATTTAAGGAAAAAAATATCACTTTGGACACAAAGATGATTCGTAAGAAGACACTGAATTTATATTCTAAATTCAGTGGAAGCAATCATTACTATGTACATATTATACTACATTATTACTGTTTTTAATTTATTATTACTATGTAACATATTAAACTATATTATTACTGTTTTTTATTTATCCATTACTATGTACATATTATACTACAATTATTAACTGTTTTTAATTTATCATTACTATGTACAATATTAATTACACAATTATTACTGTTTTTAATTTATATTACTATGGTACATATTATACTACATTATTACTGTTTTTAATTTATCATTACTATGTACATATTAATCTACATTATTACTGTTTTTATTTATAATTACTATTACATATTATACACCATTATTACTGTTTTTAAATTTATCATTACTATGTACATATTATACTACATTATTATGTTTTAAATTTCTATCATTTACTATGTACATATTATAACTAGCATTATTACTGTTTTTAATTTATCATTACTATGTACCATATTATACTACATTATTACTGTTTAATTTATCATTACTATGTACATATTATACTACAATTATTACTGTTTTTAATTTATTATTACTATGTACATATTAAACTACATTATTACTGTTTTTTAATGTTATTATTACTATGTACATATACTATTAATTAATTTATCATTTACTGTTATTATACTACATTATTATGTACATATTGTTATTACTGTTTTAATTTATCATTCTATGTACATCTATGTAACATATTATACTACATTATATTACTGTTTTTAATTTATTATTACATACTATAACTACAATTTATATTACTATGTATTATTATGTTGTTTTGTTTTTTAATTCATCATTACTATGTACATATTATATCTACATTATTACTGTTTTTTATTTATCATTACTACATATTAACTAAACATTATTACTCGTATTAATCTCTAGTCGCTAGTTAGGGTCCAGCTGGTGCAGCCATACAGAAGTACTGACACGACAACGGCCTGGAAGAACTGTCTCTTTAACTTGTCTGTAAGATTGGACCTCCATATGATCGATAATTTATTTATAGTGGCCCATGTAATGCTGCGGGTGATCCTGAACAAGACGGGGAAACAGCACCCTACGAGAAAACAGCTGTACGGCCACCTACCACATATCACCCAAACCATCCGAGTAAGACGGACAAGACACGCGGGACACTGCTGGAGAAGCAAGGACGAACTCATAAGCGACTTCCTCCTGTGGAAGCCAGCGCATGGACAAGCAGTGTGGGCCGACCAGCAAAAACGTACGTTGGGTGGGTGTGTATGTATGTATGTACGGATGAAAGTACAAAAATAAAACACTTAATGACAATGTAAATACATGTACACACTGAATATCACGGTTCCTGGTATTTGTGCAAAATTATGAAATTTGATTTATATTAAAAAAATACATAAATATTATAATATAACGTGGAAGTAACATTGAAATTGAACTTAAAAGATGTCCAAATTTGTAAAATCTCAAGAGTAAACAAATCAATATACAGGTTCATCCTTCTGCCAGGCAACGCTGGGTAGCCGCTTCTAGTATTAAATAAATCATTGAATATACAAGTAAAAACTGACATTAGATTATGAGCGGGTCTAATAGATTTTGCAAATAACTTTCTCCCATTTATGTTATGTTTCATAGTCTTCCCTCTTGGAAATACAGCGAACAATTCTTTCTATCACACAACCTGTATTGATTTTCACATTTGGGAAAAGAAACATATGTTTATCTTATTAGATGTCAACCTTAGGAAGTCGTTAACTACATACAGTCTTGGCCCAAGGAATGGATGAAATATAAACAATAAGAACTACGACAATCAGTACAAGACTCGCTTAAAAATATAATAAAAAAACAACAACAGAGGGGTTACATAGACGCATTGCGGTGTCTCTTGACTAGAATGCAGGACTATAAGACCATTGGTAAGGATTTTGATTCTTACTGGGTGCCTCGTACTTTTACGGTCTGGTTTGTTTTTATTTCTTAAATGGTATATCAATTTCGAGGGTTATTTAATGCCAAAACCATCCTTGCAGAAAAATATAGGCTCTGCTGAAGAAGTAAATATGAAACACATAGGCAACTTGTTTAGAGGACTTTTGTCAAGAACGCTGACCCATGGGGTCGCATTGGGTGTGTGTGTGTGGTGAGAGAGAGAGAGAGAGAGACAGACAGAGAGAGAGAGACAGACAGACAGACAGAACAGAGAACAGGGACAAGAACAGAGAGACGAGAGACAGAGACAATAGACAGAGGACAGAGACTAGACAGAGAGACAGAGACAGAGACAGAGACAGACAGCAGACAGAGACATAAGACATAGACAGAGATACAGAGAGAGACAGACGACATAAACAGACACAGAGAGCAGACAGAACAGACAGAGACAGAGACATAGACAAGACAGAGAGAGAGAGAAGAGAGAGAGAGAGAGAAGAGAGAGAGAGAGAGAGAGAGAGAAGACAGACAGACAGACAGACAGACAGACAGAGACAGAGACAGAAGCGGAGACAGACAGACAGACAGGAACAGAGGACATAGACAGAGAGACAGAGACATAGACAGAGAGACAGAGAGAGACATAGACATAGACAGAGAAAAGAGAGACAGAGACAGAGACAGACAGACAGAGACAGAGACAGACAGACAGAGACAGAGACATAGACAGAGAGACAGAGACAGAGACAGAGAGAGAGAGAGAGAGAGAGAGAGAGAGAGACGGAGACAGACAGACGGGGACAGAGACATAGACTGAGAGAGACAGAGACATATACAGAGAGACAGAGACAGACAGACAGACATAGACAGAGACATAGATAGAGAGACAGAGAGACAGAGACAGAGACGGGGAGAAATTATCAGTGATTTCGATTCTTACTAGGTGTCTCGTACTTTGTGGTTTGGTTTGGTTTCTTTGTTTAATGGTATATCAATATCTGTGGGTTATTTTAATGCCAAAAAAATCATTGCAGAAGAACAGTAGTGAACTATTTAACTCATAGCTGGTGGAGATGAGGACCCATAACTTTCCCAGTAGCATAGATGCTGATAGGACGCAGTAAAATCAGATCAATGCGTCACAGTGTTTTTTTTTTTTTCTTCTCTCACAATTTCAAGCTAACTGTAAATATATTTCAATAGTTTTTTTAAGCAACGATTTACACAGGATGGATTACAAGGTATGAGTCAGACGGCTTTAGTTGTTTCAACAGATGATGAATAAAAACCCTACAATTTATTAAGAAGCTTAGTTGGGACCAATCGAATTTCCTGGGGACTCATTCAAAGGAAATATGTGCGTCTTAAGAGGTACTAAATCAAAATGCTAACTGTATCACTGCAGGGCATTAGTCCATAGTTCTACGTAATAGAACGAGTAGAGTTGTAACTAGCTTATTACGATGTCCCAGTCCAGCACCTTGACAACAACACAACGGGGACTCTCACACTAATGCACGCTAGGCACCGCTGAATAATTAAAGATGAACTAATAGACAGCTTGTTAAGAGGACTCAAAACGCTGACCAATAGGATCACGATAGTGTGTGTGTGAGAGAGAGATAGATAGATAGAGAGAGTATTGTTAGTAGTAATTTGTGGTTTGGTCAGTTTTCTTTGTTTAATGGTGCATCAACCATTGTGGGTTATTTAATGTCATCATTGTAGAATAACAGTAGAGATACTATTTACATACAGAAGATCAGTAGTGGTACGATTTAACCCATACCTGGGAGATGAGGGACTTCATACCTTTCTCATGGGTATTAGTCCGAAAGTGAAAGTAAAAAAGTTTAACATGTTTGCATTCAGAGTTTTCCTTCTCCTAGACTGGTTGCCTAAACAAGTTTAAATAGCTCATTCTACCCTACTATTTGCCCATAGCTGGAGGAAGAATAGTATTATGCATACCTTTCCCAACAACATTAGCGCTATGTGAAATGCAAACAGTCTCTTCCAGGATTTGAACACTGGTCGCCGAGTTCATTATCTATGACGATAACCATTACACCATGTTGATTGCATTTCTCCAGCCTTCTTCATAGTCAAAAATTCTATGAAAAATTAGCATTATATATATTTACCAATTCCTCCTCATGAGCAGGATGTGAAACATGGTCAATTTCTTAAGCGGAGTTTAACAGGTTTGAATTCAGAGTCTTCATTCTCCTAGACTGGTTGCCTAAACAAGGTTAAAGAGTCCAGTCTGTCCTACAATTTACCCATAGCTCGAGGGAGAGTAGATGGACACATACCTTTCTCGATGGTACTAGTTCCAAGTAAAATGCAAACAGCCTCGTCCAGGATTTGAACTCGCGTTGACGAGTCCATTTGAATTTGTATCGACAAATCTATTTTCTAAACTCTCCATCAGTGCAAACCAAAGACAAAAGCCCACCTACCCTCTCCACTCATATATATATATATATATATATATATATATATATATATATATATATATACCAACATCTTCGCACGAGCAGGATGCAACACAAGATCAATTTCTTACGCAGAGGCTAACAGGTTTGAATTCAGAGTTTTTCTTCTCGTAGACTGGTTACCCTACCATGGTTAAGAGCCCAGCTATTTACCCATAGCTGGAGGGAGAGTAATTGGATACATACCTTTCTCAATAGTACTAGCGCTAAGTAAAATGAAATCAACCCCGTCCAGGATTTGAACTTGCATCGGCGAGTCCATTTTCTACGACTAACTATAACACCGCCCGTACCCCGACGCCCCACTCTTTATTATACAGTCTTGGAGACGTGTTACATTCTTAGCAATAAGTTTCGAGCTCCTTATTCTCGAGTTGAACTGCAACGTGTCAAATCTTTGCGAATAGACATTATAATTTTAATTATCATAGAAACACCTCTTATTAAAATAATGGAAATATAAGAAAACGTTATTAAGTTTTACTTTCTTTTTTTTTTTTTTTCCTTATTTCAGTTTTCTACGTCGTTATTCTCTGTGTAAACTTTTGCACATCTACTCTGTCAGAAATGGGAAATTAAATTGCTAATTACAGGATCGATGGGTTAATTGCAGAGCTTTTAGAGGAAATGAGATATCGATTTTCGTAGAGGCTTCATAATCAGGTCAGGTCAGATTAAACTTTTTCTTGTGGAAAGTTCAACCATGTATTCACTGGTCTCTTTTACGGATAATAGTATAGGTAAAAAGTTCTGAGAGTTTTCAGACGTGGAATTACCATTATGATGACGAGAAAGAATAGGAGCCCTCCGGGGGTAAGTATATAAATTTCAATGTCATCATCATCATCATCATCATCATATCATCATGTTGCGCATTAAACATGGATATCCATGACAATCTCTCGCCAACCTTCCCTATCTTTCATTGTCCAAGGGAGGTCCTCCGCGCAACATCCAGCATCTTCGCATAGTTGGTCAATGTAGGTCCTTGGTGGGCGGCCCACACTAGCATGTCCGTGTATTGGCTTCCACAGGAGAACGTCACTTATGAGCTCGTCCTTGCTTCTCCAGCAGCATGCCTAGTCCGTTTCATTCGAATGGTTTGTGAGATGGGGGGCAAGTGATCGTACAGCTGTTTCCTCGCGGGGTGCTGTTTTTCTACGATTGTTTCAAGACTGCACCCAGCATTCTTGTGCAGCCCTTATCGAGCTTATTTCTCAAGGCGCCACGTTAGGGTCCAGGCTGTGCAGCCATACAGCAGTACTGATATAACCACAGCCTGGAAAAAGTGTCGCTTTAACTTGTCAGTGAAATGGGATTTCCATATGACTGATAATTTGTTTGTGGCCGACCATCTCATCCACAGAAAGCAATATAAATTTTAATATAATTAGATATATGTTGTGATGTTAGTCCAACAGTAAAAAAGAAGTCAAGTCGAGATGGGGTAAAATAAGACAAGTGTATTTACAATTAATGGTACATGTACGACTAGCTTGTCGTTAACGGGAACAGTGCTACCTTTCCACTCGGTGTCTCACTATTTATAGTGAGAACCGGTGCATGTTCTCCACTGTAGGAACGGCCGGTACAACAATATAATCAGATTAGAAAGACTAATGAAATTAAATAAGAACTCATCTAAAAAGATTACACTAATTTTAATCATGTTTTAATTGGTTTCTATAAAGTTATTTACTAAGCTTAGCTTTGATGTGACACAAGTCCAGAAGTATGAGACGCCCAGTGAGAATCGAACTCACAAACAATGGTCTGCAAATCTCGCTTGCTAACCATTACACCACTCATTCATGGTATTGATTTTAATACATCGGAATATAAAAAATAGAGATTAATAACACCAACTAATTATCTATTAAATTCGGTATTGTTAAAACCTGTAAGCAAATTAACCACACCATATATTATAAACCTTTATTTCTTGGATATATATAAGACATATTGTAGGATTTTTAAAAGCACTAATAACAGGGGTAGTTTTGTGACAAATCTATTCAAACATCTTTAATAAATAAGATCTATTCTATGTATCAATGTTTTTGGCTATAAATTAATACTCATTGATAAACGTACTCAATTTCTGAGTGTATTGTGATGTAAGAAGTGACAGTTTCTATTACTCACATATAAACACCGAATCTCCATTATAATAAGATACCGTGAACTACAAGTTCTGTTAATTTTTCCGATTTACTCAGTCAATCGGTCAATTTTGAGTTTAGTGTTAAAAACTAAAGTTTGAGGTACGAGAGAGCTTCAGATACGCTTATGTTATTTGCCCAATGAAGAAAATATTTACATAATTAATAATTAAAAAGCAAAGAAATCATCATCATCATCAAGTCATGCAGACAGAACGGATGCCCTTCGCCCTTTCTCTCTCTCTCTATCTCTCTCTCGCTCCCTCTTTCTTTCTTTATCTCTCTCTCTCTCTCTCTCTCATAATTTATTCCCATTGGTCATCACTCTCGGTAAGTTCTCTAGACGGCATCAAGTGTCTACACAGAGCTGATTAATGTATGTATATTGGGTTCCCTCTCTAACATTTTGATCTGGATATAACAAATTTACACGACAACTTGAACATGAGCAATTGAATATATATATATATATATATATATATAGTTGTTTCAACCTATTAGCTCTCATCATCAGTGTATACCGTGATCTCCTCCCGACAAAGATCGAACCAACGACTACAGAATGCTGAGCCGGGACTCAATACTTTATTCTGTGGTCGCTGGTTCGAACTGTCAGGGGGAGATCACGGTATACACAGTTGATAAGACATAATAGATCGAAACAGATGTCCAATTTTCCGCGCGTCGTATGCGTTGATCACCGATTTAGCTGGTCGTGGAAATTTAAATTGTATATAATTCCATTATATATATATATATATATATATATATAATATATATATATATACTAGCAAATATAATGCACCCTCCGGGTGCAAGTATTTAAGTTTAATGTAATAAAATATTATATTAAATTAGAAAGACTAATGAAACTAAATAAGAATGCAGATAAAAAGATTTGAAACAGAGGGAGTATAATAAAGAATAGAACAATTGAAACTTACTCTTCCATCACTCTCGTCTTTCATTGTTATTTTTTCTGATTTAAGTATTTAGTTAAAAGAGGAAGTAAAGAATAAAATGAGTTATTTTTTCTTGTTAATGGATTTCATTTAATATTCATTGAAGAGACTTTTGCTTATATTCATTAAAATAAAACCAAACAGTTAGAAATCAATAATACTAAGCACATATTTATTAAATTCGATTTTTTAATATTAATATGCAAATTAGCCTTCCCGTTCACACTGTAAACCGCTATTTTGTTGTATATATAAATATAATTGCATGCTATCAGTACGTAGACATAGTTAACAGTATTAATAATGTAAGACAATTTTATTAATAATTGAGGTTTAGATAAAAATAAAATCATGGAGAATGTGATGTAAATAACTAAGGGAATTGTGACTTGAGTAGGAATATAGTTTCGGTTACAGACAGAAAAACACAGAATCTCCATTATAATAAGATATATATAAACGGTTGGCACATTCTCTCCTGATGAGCCCATGCATTTGTAAGCATCCTTTGTTTTTTCAATATATCATATTCACACTGTCGGATTAATTTCCATGTTATTTTCACACACACACACACACACACACACACACATATAATATATATATATATATATATATATATATATATATATATATATATATATAGTCATCTACAAACATAGTGTTATGACGTTTCGGCAGTCGGTATCTGTCCGTAAGAGGCGAACATGCATACTTAGATGTATGATTACAATCAGCAGCCAACTCTAGTCTGTAAAAACAGGCGAGTAATGCCTTACGCTAAGCGGTGATAGTTCAATTGAAATCCCTCTAGAGCTCTAGAGAGCTCTACCGGGTTTTGGGAGCATTTAATAGTCCCCCACAGACACAGTGTTTCGACGTTTACGTCTCATCAGTGTTGCTAGACTTAACAGCCACTTCTGTTTATTTTGCACACTGTCCTTTCAATTATATATATATATATATATATATATTATATTATATATATATATATATATATCACTCTCTGTACTAGCGCATTCACTTTCTACACAAGGTACGCCAGGCTAGTCTACAACAAGCTTTAACTATTCTAAAATAATTACATTATTATTATTATTATTATTATTATTATTATTATTATTATTATTATTATTATTATTATTTGCTCCTTTTGAGTTTTCACATCAGCATTATTTTGATGGTCTTTCGCTTGAGTCTGAGTGACAGCAAGTCTCCTCAGGTCTCCAGGACTCTTCTGATTATTCTGGCAGATTGCAGCAGCGCAGTGTTCTGAAGGGTTTCAACCCTTCCTCTGATTTACAAACATTCCAGACCCTTTTCCAATCCTTTTGGGACTGTTCCAAGTACACCAACTATAATTGGTATTACCTTCACTTTCATATTCCATAACTTTTTTAGTTCTCTAGCAAGGTCCAGATATTTGTCTATTTTTTTCATTTTCCTTTAGTTTCACCCACTGATCTGCTGGCACTGCTGAAACAAAAGCATTGCTTGAAATGCTTGAAACTAAGTAATCGTGTGCAAATTATTAGTATTAGATAAGAATACTTACCAGGATTTTTAAAAATTTAAATCGAAGTTCATGAAAACCGGAGCTTCACTTTTGTTATTTAACTTGCTACAAGATGTTATTTTAATATTCTTTTTTCGTTTTCAGATGGGGATTAAATGTTGCTTAAATGATCCTCATCTAAGTATTAAACAGGCTCATTGCTGCTTAACTTCATTGATCTCGCGGGTACCCAGTCTTTCAAGGTGATTTGACCGTAAGCCAAGACGGTTTGAAATACCGTTAAACAATCATATCCTACAGTTATGGTCTAGGCCAATGGTTCTCAACATTGTACAGATACTTGATAGCGCACTGTAAACAAAATAGGACTAACATGTTATTAAGTTAACTGTTAGATATATAAAAAATAACACATTTAACAAAAGCAAAACTTAACATGCCTCTATGAAGTTTATTCATTCCTGTGTCAATGAGAAACATGAGCTTGATGAAGACCTTTCGATTTCTTCAATGTTTGATCTTATGTTTGAGAGACAAACTCTCATTTCCTCATCAATAACTCAAATAAAGAGTCCACTCTTTTTAGACTTAATTGTTGCGAAGGTTGAAAATCCCAGTTCACATAAATATGAGGTGGAAAATTGCAATAAAATAATTTTTCTCAATAAAATTGTTTAAAAACTGTATTTTTATTTAGTTGCAAGAAAAGCAACTCATAACTATCATAATAATGTCACAACGAAACAAGCAGAGTGTTTGTAAAGAATTGTCTCATTTAGAGATTGTAATAAATAATTTTCTCAATAAAATTATTTAAAACCTGTGTTTTTATTAGTTGCAAGAAAAGCAACTTATACTATCATAATAATGTCGCAACGAAACAAGCAGAGTGTTCGTAAAGAAATGGTATAATATAGTAACTTAGTATATATTTGCTTTTCATATGTGGATAGATTTTTCAGGAATACTATGGAGCGCACCTGAAAAAAGCTGTGGGGCACACCAGTGCACCCGGGAGCACTGTTTGAGAATCACTAGTCTAGGCATTCATATTTTACGAAGATAACTGATAACTATTTCACAACGAGCGCTTGCATATAATAATACGATTTTTTTTTCTTTATCAGCAATCACGAAAACCTGAGCTTCAGTTTTATTGTTTAACTTGCTACGAGATATCTTCTTATCATAATTGAGATTGTCTGTCTGTAACCGAAACTATATTACTATCCAAGTCACAATTCCCTTTGTTATTTACATCACATTCTCCATGATTTTTTTTTATTTAAACCTCAATTACTAATAAAATTGTTTTACATTATTAATACTGTTAGCCTTATCTACATACTAATACCATGCAATTGTATTTATATATACAACAAAATAGCGGTTTACAGTGTAAACGAGAAGACTAATTTGCATATTGATATTAAGAATTTGATTTTAATAAATATGTGCTTGGTATTATTGATTTCTAATTGTTTGCTTTTATCTTATTGAATATGAGCAAAAATCTCTGGGATAAATCTTAAAATAAATCCATTAACAAGAAGAAATAACTGTAATTTTATTCTTTACTTCCTATTTTAACTAAATAGTTAAATTAGGAAAATTTACCAAAGACAGACGGGAGTAATGAAAAATGATGGAATAGTTAGTTTCAAAGTTGTTCTATTTTTCAATCATACCCCCCCCGTTCCAAATCTTTTTATCTACATTCTTATTCAGTTTCATTAGCCTTTCTAATTTGATATGATATTTTATTATATTAAAATTTAAATACTTGCACCTGAAGGGTGCATATATTTTCTAGTTATTCTAATATACTTTTTTCTGTTTTCGGGTGATGGGTATTATAGAAAGAGGTACGGTAGATTGCTTTGACCCCGAAACGCCCCCCAACGGACAAATAAGGAATCCGTAAAGACGTTGTCCCCAGGTGCTACACGCATGGATGGGTATTATAATCGCTCTCATTAAGTGACGGAAGACTTGATCAAGAACCGCTAATCTGCCCCACAGCTGCAGCGATTCTGACGCCTAAACTTATTAAGTCTGAACTATTTGATGTCGATTCTCGCCCAGACGCCTAGATTGATTATAATAATAATTTTTCGGCGTCATCTTGCACAGCCTCCCCTCTCCTGCGAGTGTGGCCTCTTTGAAAATTCATTATATAAGGATTACTCCATCGTTGGCGTATCGGTCAAATAATCAGACAGACCTAACCAAGCTGATGTAAAGAGCAGAGAACTGCTACGGGAAAGTAAATCTTTGACCGTTTCTTATTTAATGCCTTCAGGGGATCGAGACGATTCATGTTGACAGAGCGAGAAAGAGAGATGGGGGTGGAGGGAGAGGAGGAAAACAGGAGAGAGAAACAGGAAGTAACAAGGGTCAGTTTGTGAGTTTCCACATCCTCAGACACAGAGAGAGAGAGAGAGAGAGAGAGAGAGAGAGAGAGAGAGAGAGAGAGAGAGTCAGACAGTGAGAACGAGAATGTGGAGAGAGAGAGAGATAGAGAGAGGGGGGAAAGCGAGCGAAAGAGAGGGGAGAAAGGGAAATACGGAGAGAGGAAACAGGAAGAAATGAGTGGAAATTTGCGAATCTCCTCATCCCCAAAGTGAGAGAGAGAGAGAGGGGGGGAGAAACTATTAGTGAGCTTTCCTATCCCCACAGAGGATGAGAGAGAGAGAGAGAGAGAGAGGGACGAGTGAAAGGAAGAAGAATAAATGAATTGTAATTCGTGACCTTCCCGCCCCAGAGAGAGAGAGAGAGAGAGAGAGAGAGAGGGGGAGAGAGAGAGAGAGAGAGAGAGAGCGAGACGGGGTAGAGAAAAAGTAATAAACGATAGACAATCTCTGAGCTTCCCCATACCCCAGAGAGAGAGAGAGAGAGAGAGAGAGAGAGAGAGAGAGAGAGAGTTGGGAGGGTAACATGACAAAATGAAAGGGAGTCTGTGAGCACCCCCCCCCCCGCCAGCCCTTACAACTGTCATCTCTTGTCACAGTGCTATCACTTTCCGGTGTGCTTCATTTTACTGCCCACTGGTCAAAACTCGTTCCTCGCTCATTTACCCGTTGGTCATCGGTAGGAAAGGCGCTTCGTCTTTTGAAATTAATTAGAAGAGCTGGCTGAGTGGATCATTTTCGCCTGTAGTGGTCGTCTCCTGTGGTCACTTTGGCCTTTTCAGGTCATCAATGTTCCCGGTTCGTTGACTGACCGTTCGCCGTCTCCACCCCCACACCTCCCCTTGAAACGATGACCAGTTGACAATGTCCGACTGGACACTGGATCATCTAATTTACTTTGTCTTTTTCTTTATTGTCCATTGTCTGTAAATCAAACATCCTGGAAACAATTACATGTTCGGCCAGGATAAAACAATTCCTGAAACAGACACAGGAAAGATGGGGTGGGGACAGGGGAGTGAGTGTGAAAGTAACGGTGATTATATGAGGGCGGGAGGGGGCGTGTGTAGGAAGGGACGACACTCGTGGGTCATGCCACTCAGGCAGGTGCGTCAAAGAAACGTGTAGATGAGTGGGAGGAGAAAACTGCTATGAGTCTGTACATTCGCACATCACTATGTTCGGACAATAGTCTGTTTCTAATTGCACATATTTCTATTTTGTGTGAGGTGGTCATTTTTCCAGTGAGGGAGTCTATATCCTTTTCACTAGAACTAGACTAAGGACATTATTCTTGTGTCTGAGATGGGGCGCCATACCTACCATCAGCTCCTCACTTTACCGCATAGATCCATATGCTACTCGTACACTGAGTTGGCTAGGGTCAGTATCGAACCAGGATACTTGCGATTCCTTGTCAAGTGCTCTACCGAGTGAGTTAAACCGGCCTTTTAAAAAGGATGCAAGTCTGAATATATACTACTGGTTACAACAATATAAGTAGTAAGTAAAGTAAAGTCGTCGGGGCGGCCTAAAGTCGGTATCAACCAGTCAGCGAGGGAGTCTATCCCCTTTTCACTAGCGCTAGACCAAGAAGATTGCTTTTTGCATCTGAGGTGGAGCGCCATACCTACCATCAGCTCCTTACTTTACCGCACAGATCCCTGTGCTACTCATACGCTGAGTTGGCGAGGACCGGTATCGAACTAGAAACCTTGTGGTTTCTAGCCGAACGCTCTACCGACTGAGCTAACCTGTGTATATAATTTAGATTTGTTTATCTTATTATACTGGAGATACGGTGTCTGTCTGCTTGTAACTGAAACTACCCCATTGCTTGCGCCACAATAACCTCAAGATTTGCGTAAAGTTATCAATGAGTATTTGATTTATAGTTAAGATCGTTAATATTAATACATAAAATAATTCTTATTGGTCAATGATGTCTCTGAAAATCTGAATCAGATCTACCCCAAAACAACCGTTGTTATCAGTGTGTTTAAAATCCATCTATGTACCTTAAATATCACTAAGAAATATAGGTTTACATAATATATGGTGCGGTTAATTTGCATACTGATTTTAACAAAACCGAATTTAATAACTAATTACTTGGTGTTATTGATCTCTAATATTATTGTTTTTATTCTCCAACATATCAGTTCTATGAATAGTTTTATACAGAAACTAAATAAAATATAATTTGAATAAATGTAATTTTTTTTATAAGTCCTTATTTAATTTAGTCTTTATAATTTAATGTATTTCATTAAATCAATACATGATTGATTTATGATATTTTTATTAATCTTTTTTCATGAAAAATCAAGAGTGCATTTCTAGCCACTTCTCAGAGTGGATTTTATTTAACTGTGATTTTCCACTAATATATATAAGTTAAAAGAAAGGAAATGAATCCGACGGTATGAGTATAGATAAAAGGTTATGAAAACACCACAATATGGTGTTAAAGTGAAAATGTTATAAAATGTTTTCACTTTAACAGCATTTTGTGGTGTTTTCATATCTTTTTATCTACACTAATATATATATATATATATATATATATATATATATATGTGTGTGTGTGTGTGTGTGTGTGTGTGTGTGTGTGTGTGTGTGTGTGTGTGTGTGTGTGTGTGTGCGTGGAATTAAACAAAAGGCAGGTCTCCTGTTTAACGATTTTATTGGTGATCTTTTCAAGCTTTCTGGCCAACTTTTTTTTAATATTTGGATGGAATTCGTGGATTAGTCCACCAAAGTTCAAATCCCGAGTGCTAATCCACGAATTCCATCCAAATATTTTAAAAAGTTGGCCAGAAAGCTTGAAAAGATCACCAATAAAATCGTTAAACAGGAGACCTGCCTTTCGTTTATTCCACACACACACACACACACACACACACACACACACACACACACACATATATATATATATATATATATATATATATATATATAGGGCATGTGAATACATTTTTTAAAAGTGTGCGAATTTTAGTAAAATCTACTTCATAAAAAGTAACTTTTCGTATTTGACGAAATCAGGATATTTTGTTTTTAATGAAGTCACGAAAATTTGCTCTGAAAAACTCTTCATACAAAGTCTGAAGTTTTTTTTAAAGATTTTTCTTCGACGCGAAAGGAACCTAAAGTTATCTGGACACCATTGATACAATAACGATATTGATTCTGAAAGAACCCAAAAAGTCTAAATAGAATTAACTCTTTGCCTACTCTAAACCGCTAACAGGGGCTCTCTCACCACATTTCTTTTCAATTAACGCCATATATATATATATATATATATTATATATATATATATATATATATAC
>CM042158.1:37164604-37174604 GCA_023376005.1 Doryteuthis pealeii | reverse complement strand
GACACTGAATACCCAATAAAAAATACAAATATGATCCATTTCTCCTTTGTCTTTTCAAGTATGGCTTCTCGTGATTATATACTGTGAGTAGAAAAAGTATTCGTTCACTTTATAAAATAGATTTGTAAATCCAAATATCGAAGTTTTGAAGAGGATTTGCATTGGGGAAACGTCTCAAATAACCAAACTGTTGGAAATAATTGTTAGCTGTAAAACTTAATAATGGCTATGCAACAAAGTACTAAATGTAATTTATGATTTTGAATTAATACTTTTTTCACCCTCTTTTTCTTTGTTTATTTTATTATTGAAATAGAATTGAAATACATTGATTTTTTTGTATAATAGTTAAGATTATTTTGTTACACATATATTGTGTAAATAACAATGTTCCACCCTTACTCATTTTTTAAAAGGAACGGATACTTAATTCATTTCACTCTATACATATAATCCCCTACGAGGCTGTTTGCACGTCACATGGCGCAAATAGTCATGGAAAAGGTATGTATCCAAATGAATAATAGGTCAATCTGGGCTCTTTAACGTTTGTTAAGTAACCATTATACGAGAAAAAAAACTCTTATTTCAAACCTGTTATACCCCACTTAAAAAAAAACATTGGCCTTGTGTCACATCTTACTCTGGCGAATTAAAACCGTATATCAGACTAAAATTTAGAAATTTCTGGAAGACTGAAATCCATCTATTAGACTAAAATGTGGAAATCTCTGGAAGAAGTAAATCCATATTTTAGACTCTGGAAAACTGTAGAAAATCAAAAACCATATACTAGATTCAGATCCGGACATCTCTGGAAGAATTAAAACCATATTTTAGACTCTGGAATCTGTACAAAAATCAATAACCATCTATGAGACTAAAATCTGAAAATCTCTGGAAGAATCATAACCCCATTTTAGACTCTGGGAATCTGTAGAAAAACCAAAAACCATATACTAGATTCAAATCTGGAAATCTCTGGAAGAATCAAAACCATACTAGAATAAAATCTGAAACTATATTTTAGATTATGATCTGTTTAATCTCTGGAAAAAAATCAAGACCAAAAAGCTTTGAGTATTATATATAATCGGTAAGAATAACGAGGAGAGGATTAAAGTGGGGAAGTGGCCCGTTGTCACTTGATCCTCGTGGAAAGACTATATAGTTACAATCGGCCGGTAACGTCAAGCCGTAGACCTATATGATTGTCCCCGACTATTATCTTTATGGCAATCCAACCCTTTTTATCATATATGGGATAGAAGGCGGTGACGTGGGGGGAGGGCTTAGTGTTCTGGTTATGACGTTAAACTATCTGATGTGAAGTTCCATTTCTGGAGCTGTGGGGAAGGTGAAGTACATCTTCATCGCCATTACTCTCAGGTCCACTCTTACGCGAGTGGTATAAACTATCAAGGTCCGATATATGGGTTAAAAAGAAAAATGAGTTTAGAAAGTGTGTTTAAAAAAAACTGAGTAAAAATGTCTCGGCATAAAATAACCCAATGGGTTGACATGCCGTAAAACCCAACCAACCAGTTACATCTGACGAGGAAACTTAATGAATGCTTATTACATCTAATAATAAAACAGTTACAGTAATGAGGAGGTGGCGGAAGAAGTTGAAGAGGAGGTGGCGGAGGAAGTTGAAGAGGAGGTGGCGGAGGAAGAGAGGGAGGAGTGCGCGGAGAACGAGTAGGCGTAGGAGGTGGTGGAGTAGAATTCAAACTCGGAGGACATTTTTTCAGTCGAATATGTTTCCGGAAGCAGGTGATTTAATTTTGCAAAATTAGATTCTGCTTAAGTTTTGTCTCTGCTTTTTGAAAAGCGAGAGAATCAGAAGCCGAAAATGCCGTCGCAACAAAAGAAAAAAAAAAAATTCATGTTTATTTTATATCAGTTCTTTTGTTTCTTTAATAAATTAAATTCGTCCCTTAACCTCGGGGACCCAGTGCTATAGACGTCCATTTTATGATATTCTAAAAGAAAACTAAAAAAAAAAGAAGACAACAAAGAATAGTTTCCTAATTTATTTATGATGGGAAAACTAAAGGAATTGGTAGGCAAATGGAATATAAAGCGTTGTTATAAAACATTATACGGATACTAATGAAAATAAAAATAAAAACACTACTTATAATATTTATAGAGTAAATATCATATGTATCTTGTATTAATAAGTATATTATATATACTAGCAAACGAATGCGGCCAGGTTTTAATATAATTGAATATTATATTGAATTAGAAAAACTAATGAAATTAAATACGAACACAAAAATGATTCCACTTATTTTCACTTTATTCAAATTGATTTCAATATAGAATTATACAAATGATTGGTTACAAAAAGCTTAGAAAAAGACTAGAAGAACTGGACTTCAAAGGAAGAATTGAGACCATCCAGACAACAATATGTTTAAATCGGCTAGAATACTTGGAAGAGTCCTGGGTACCGAGGACTTGTTGTCAGTCAGACTCTAGTGAAATACCATCACCAACGCTGGTGGGAAAAAACTCAAAAGGAGTGAATAATAATAATAATAATAATAATAATAATAATAATAATAATAATAATAATAATAATAATAATAATAATAATAATAATTGACTTCGAGATAAAGCAGATCACCCAGACCAGAGACCTAGTGTTGATTAACAAAAAAAAAAAAAAAAAAAAACGAAAAACAGAGAACGTGTCAACTGGTGGACGTTGCGGTTCCAGCAGATCACAGGGTGAAGTTGAAGGAAAACGAAAAGATGGACAAATACCTGAACCTTGCCAGAAAATTGAAAAAGCTGTCGAATATGAAGGTCAAAGTGATACCAATTGTAGTTGGTGCACTTGGATCGGTCCAAAAAACTTGCAAAAAAGACTGGTGTATCTGGAAATCATAGGAAAAATTGTGACCATCCAGACAACTACATTGCTGCAATCGGCGAGAATACCCAGATGAGTCCTGGAGACCTGAGGAGACTTGTCACTCAAACTCCAGTAATAACACATCACCTAATATTGGTGTGAAAATCCCTAAAGGATTGAAAAACAACAACAACAATAACAACAACAATACTAATAATAACTGTATGAGAAAGGTGATCATTTGGGAATTGTGCCAAGGTGATATAAATGATAAGATGATACAAGTAAAAAAAATTGACAGAAATAAGAAAATAACGATGATAATGTGGCATAAATAAGAGGGTGATATAAATATATAGCAAATTAAATTCAAGCGGCAAATAATACTGCTTAGGTTCTAAAAACCGTTTTCTAACAACTATTTCAAGATCTTCCATTTTGTGCAAATATACAGAGTCCGTTCACCCTATTTACGCTATGAATTTTCAATATATACCTCGTCTGTCCCATTTATGAAGTAAACATATTTTATATCGTCTATCAATGCATTTATATTAGTCAATTTGGCCTGAAATAGGCATATTTTGACATTCTATAACCTTCTGAACTGTCAAAATTTCGGAGGTTAATCTTGCATGGAGTATAGTGTATGATGTGGACCGAGCTCAAATAAATTTCCCAAAACTTTCCTATTTGTGATAAGTCCTGGACAGACAGACAGATAGACAACATAATACAGACAGACAGACAGACAGAAAGAAAACCCGACGGATACAAATTTTGACAGTAGTATAAACATATTAGTTATAACAAAGGTATATCTATAATAAATATTTATATAAAGGTATATATATATATATACATATATATATATATATATATATATATATATATATATATATATATATTATAATGTATATATTATAATGTATATTTTTATATATTTTAATGTTTTATATTTAATGTTTTATGTTTTAATTTTAATGTATATTTTATATATTATAATGTATATTTTAATTTTATATAATAAGAATTTATTCATATTTATATAAAGATATATATATATATATAAATATTTTTTTTTTAGCGTGCCAGCGTCAGGCGAATTTCCGGCCCAATTTTCCGAGTCTTATTTTTGTCACTTTGATTTTTGTATAATTAATTGCTAAGACAAAAGTAGGATTTATATGTAATGAAATTGCAAATCATCATTTCTGGCTTAAATAGCGCCTTTTGATTTTTGTTTCGGTTCATGGAAATTCCACGGGTCTCGCTAGTCTATTATTAATGGTGATCGCTGTCTATCTGTGTGTAACAAAAACTACGTCACTGCTTACGTCACAAAACCCAATACCACCATACTCTCGCCATTTTTTCAGTAATAAGAAGTTAACTAAAAGGTTTACAAATAAATAAATACCAACGATTTTGTGTAAAATTTATGTGTAAAATCTTCAAAATAATTATCTAATTGATAATTAATAGATGAATGCAACATTTTATTTGAGGGGAACAGAACTACGTTTTCATTTCGAATTGTTTTATTTATTTACTCCTTTGATAAATTTGATGGTTTTGCTTATGATACAAACCAGGCCCCGACACCTAACTTTTTTCATAACCGTCCAGAAAAAAAATTATCAACCGTCCCAAATGACCGTCCAAATGAGGTTTGGACCGTCCCGAAATCAAAATATTTCTGTTTAATTCATTAGCATCATCTATACTTGTCAGTCATCAGTAGCATAATAAAATGTAATAAAACATTTAGAAAAGCTGAAGCAGTTGACAGAAACATTTATTTATAATCAAGAATAATAAGATAACAATTTTATAAACTAAAATTTATTCTATTTCCATCTTTATGCAGACATTTTCCAATCATAAAAATATATACTGTGTGACTGTGTGTATTTCTTCAGTGTTGTTGCATTAATTTTTATGTCTAGAACTAGACGTTTTTGAGGTCAGTATTCGGACAATCAGTGGACGGCCAATATTGGAATGTAGTACTAACTTTTAGGAAATTTTTTACCGTCCCCGGTAAACTGTCTCGGATGACGTATTGATCGCCGCGGGTGTAATTTTTTATCGTCCCCGGGACGACGGGGCGACGTTAATGTCGAGCCCTTATACAAACCATCTGACATTGGATTTTTAACTCCCCTCCGTCAGGTAATATCTTTCAAAAATTAATTTTTACACCGCCCGGAGGTGTTTATTTTTGCTAGTATATATATATAAATAGCAAACTGTATAACACAAAGTTATTTTCTCCGACACATATATTCCCGGTTTATTCTTATATTGCTTATTCTCCTGCACCCCCTTGCTTTCTCACACTTACAACGCCTGCACACAAATACACGACTTATATTATTACTTATACATTGCTTCCACAAGCGAATGCCAGTTTCCTGGGGTAAAATTATTCAATCAGTAAGCCAGCATGAAATCTCGGTGGATGTCGTGTCGGCGAGACTATTCATGTCTGCATACTGACCACTAATAATTACTTTGACCACTGGTCATTTGCTACGGCCGTCTCATACATTGCTCAGTTGACCCGGACGTAGAGATGAATTACAAGATGTGACCAAGAGTCACGGTTCGGCCTTTCCTAATACAATTAGTTAGTTGTGCAATCAAATTGCCAGTGGTCTCCTTTCTTGTGTTAGAAATGTAATAAAATATTAGGACGTATCACAATTATTCTTGCTTTTTAATCAACGGGGGAGGTTTTTCTGAAGCTTGAGCAATGCACGACAAAGAGTAGGTTTCAGTGATCTTAGCGTTTCTTAATGTTTTCAGGTGTTGTAAATCATCATAATTGGTGGACGATAATCAGTTACTTCTGCGCCGTGTAACGGTTATAGTCACAGAAAATGAACACAGTGATTCGAGTTTAAATCCTGAACGAGACTGTATTTCAAATAGTGCCAATACCTTAGCAAAGGTATGAATCCAACTATTGTTCCGCCATCTATGGGTGATTCATGCTTACATGTATATGTCAAATTCTGGACCTGATGAGCTAGTAAGCGAAACTATTAGTAAGTATATCGAGCTCGTTAAGATTAACTTTATAATTTGCGCTACTTAGGTATCATGGACTTTTTACATTTAGCTTTAGACAATCCTAGCAGTATCTATCTATCTATCTATCTATCTATCTATATATATATATATATATATATATATATATATATATATATATATATATATATATATATATATATATTTTTTTTCTTGGCCAAGTGTTAATCAATTATTTTGGTTGGTGTGACCCTCTTGGTCTTTTCTTTCTTTCATTTTTTCGACAGGTGAAGTTTGGTAGTATATTTTTACTAACAAATTATTTGCCTGTTTTTTTCCTCAGGATCATATATATATATATATATATATATATATATATATATATATATATATATATATATATGGGTATTTTATGCCGAAGACATTTTGTTGGGTATTCATTTTTTTACACTTATTTTTTTTTATCTAATCAACCCATAGAACCTAACAGATACTACCACTCTGGGTCAGAGTGGGCCTGGGAGTAATTGCGATTCAGGGATACTCTACAATTCCCAGAGCTCCCGAATTGGAACTTCACCATTAGATGCATTTAGTGTCATATACAGGACATTAAGTCTCTCACCCGCCGCCTTCTAGAATATATATGATAACAAGTGTTGGGGCTTTGCCATAAGTGCAATAGGGCCACAAAAAATCATGTGCGTAAGCTAGGCCTTCACGTGACCAGCTGATTAATCGGAGGGGGCCTCTCTGACTGCCGACTAGACTAAGTAAGGACCAAAGTGGAGCGTTGTATATCATGGACTGCTCAGCCATCAGGGTTGCATCTTTAAGCATCACGGGTCGCCAATGCTACATTTTGGCCCTTACTTAGGCTAGACGTGCGGTCGGAGAGCCCCCCCCCTTAAATCAAGTGGCTGGTCACGCCAAGCCCTTACACCTATATGATTGTGTCGACCCTATTAATCTCATGGAATACCCCATTCTGTAAAGCTTTGTGGAACACCACTCTATGGAGCACCTCTTCATCACCATTATTCGCAGGTCATCTTTGACCCGGAGTGCTAGTTGCTATTAGCGTTCAATCTATAAGTTAATTAGAAAAAATGTGTGTTCAAAAGTTTAAAAAAGAACGAATTTTCAATAACTATCAAGAATGAATAGACCAAAACGTCTTTGGCATAAAATAACCCAAAAAGTGTTGACATGCCGTAAAATCAAAAAAGAAAAAAATGTATATTTGCTTAGTAAACCTTTTCTCCTGTTATTAATACTAATGTTTCTTCCTATATTTGTTTGTTAACTCTGATACTCACCAACAACCAACCAACTTGCTATTTTCTGCAATATTGGAAAGTTTGAAAAGAAGTTTATGCCAATTGAAAAAAATAAAAAAAATAAAAAGTGATCTCTACTCCTTTGGTGCGTATCTGTTTCATAAATTCTGTGTACTTATTCCGATAGTTTTGACATCACTTCTCTAAGAACTAGAGAAGTATAAGATAAAAAAAAGGACTCTTCTTATTATTATACATGTTTGTTTTGTATCGTATTTGTACAACTTTTTAAAAAATTTGTTGCCGTGATGCATTTAAAATGCAGACAGTTACATTATTTTTTTTTTCATTTTTCTCAAATTCAATAGTTCACGTGGAACCGAAGCGAATGGCTCAACTAAAAAAAAAAAAAAAAAGGTGTTCTTTTTTTTTATTCCTTGTCGTTAAGATCATTATCTTGTAAACACAAAGATATTTGACAAAAAAGGTGTTTGGGGACAAAACAATGAAGCGAAATTTGCGTCAAGACTGGAATGTCTTTATGGCTCGTTCGCCGTGTTTTACGTTAATACGTTGCATGCTTTAAATCCTCGCACAAAACGGATCTGAAATGTACACTTCATTTTTACAAGATATCGATTTCACCTAAACACAAAAATAGTGACGAATGCACCAAGGTATTTATTCACCTCCCCACGAGGGGATCATATGTACGCGTGTATAGATGGTTAGTTTTCTGTTTGGTTAGGTTTCTTTGTTTAATGGCATATCAGTTTTCGTGAGTTATTTAATGCCTAAGTTATGCTCGTAGAAGAACAGTAGTGGTGCTATTTAAATCATAGGAATCAAGTAGCTGATGGTAAGTGTGGCACTGTACCTCAGATGCAAAAATGATGTCCCTTGTCTAGCACTAGGGAAAAGGGGATAGACTCCTTTGTTGTTTTGCTGATATCAACTCTGCCGACTTTATTATATAGTAAGAAATTACCACAAGAAGTGAGCTTTCCTATCCCCACAGATGCTGAGTTAGAGAGAGGAGGAGAGAGAGAGAGAGAGAGAGAGGAGAGAAGAGAGAGAGAGAGAGAGAGAGAGGAGAGAGAGAGAGAGAGAGAGAGAGAGAGAGGTGGGGAGACAAACAGACAGAGAGTTAAAATCAGATTATACTTTTTTACATATTGAAACTATATTGCAATAGCTGTTTAGTAAACATATCAAACGTTGTAATAATTAAATTATCATACTGTGGTATATTCACTGGTCCTGCTAGTCTTTCCAATAAATCGTTATGACAAAAAATCACTTGGGTAGCGGAAATGTACTTTCCTTGTCCTAATATATTTATACAAAACAAAGAATAGATTTTTAGTATTTGCAATTAATTTAAACGATATTTCAAATCGTTGTGAAAACAACAATTTATATTTTTTGAGAATTTGTTGCGACAAAAAAATTTACTTGGTATCTGAAATATACTTTTCTAGTCATAAAATCATATGACGTTATTTTATGAATAGATGAAAGGGAATGGCGTTTATTGTTTACATTTTTGGTGTAGATTTTTCTAAAGATCTTTCTTGTTCCTCGAATGAGAATAATTTTCAAGCAGTTCTGTTTTATGTATAGCTGTGCCCTGAAAGGTAATGCCACTTCGGGTCAGAGTCGTCCTCTAAGTAAGGACAATGGTTGGGGGCTGTTCTTATACGTGAACACTTTGTATTAGATTGTATAGGTCACGTAGATGGAGCAGAGGTAAGAACTCGGACTGAAGACAAATCGATCGAGTTTCCATCCTGGACTGAAAAAATATGCATGTTTAGTAGCACTGATGATAAGTGATATGTCGAAACAGGACTGTATGTGGATAATAATAATAATAATAATAATAATAATATTATATATATATATATATATATATATATAATATAATATATATATATATAATATATACAGTGAACAGAGTAATTAGCACTTGCTAGGTTGAATTAACATATACCGTGAGATCTAGCTTCACCAGGCATTACAGGAAATACATACAATTCCATTATTTAGGCACTCTATGTCGGTCGGTCGGTTGGTTGGTTGGTTGGTTTTAAGGCACGTCAACAATTTTTGGGTTATTTTATGCTGAAGTCTATTTAACATTTGTATACGTTAAAACAACATGGTTCTGGTTACGATACCAGTCCTCGCCAAAATGAATGGCACATCTTGGGCCTGCGTTTGTAAAGTGAGAAGCTCCAGTTCTAATGCAAATCAAGCTCCGTTTTCTATTCCTACTGAAAAGGGGATAGACTCCCCCTCTGTCCGTTCCATACTTACAATAGCTCACAGCACCAATTTACTTTACGGTAAAGTCACGCGGAAAACACCGATTTCCGCTAGATCACCGAAGTTAAGCTGCGATTAGCCTGTTCAATACTTAACTGGGTGACCATTTCTGCAACGGGTGGTAGTGCAAGCAACCTGAGTTCTTTGATTACGATCAAGTCACGCTGAAAACACCGGTTCCCGCTTGATCACTGAAGTTAAGCAGTGATGAGCATGTTCAATACTTCATTGAGTAACAATTTAAGTAACAACAGGCTCTATAAGCAAATTTAGTTCTACTCAGTGTGGAAACAGCACCCCACAAGGAAGCAGCTGTATGGCTACCTGCCTACCATTTCACAAACCATCTCAGTGAGACGGACTAGGCATGCAGGACACTGAAGCAGCAAGGATGTGCTCATAAGTGACATTCTGCTGTAGAAGCCAACACATGGACATGCTACTGTGGGTCACCCACCAAGGACCTACATTGACCAACTATGAGAGG
>CM042158.1:37137104-37144604 GCA_023376005.1 Doryteuthis pealeii | reverse complement strand
TAGACTCTAAGTTAAAGACTAACGTAATCTGTTAAATTATATGGCAACTGGCATGGAGACAAGAAAACTTTCAAACCAACTTGTTAAAGTTTGCTAAAAAATTGACCTTGTGTCAACTCCTACTCAAGTGGAAGGGTTGGGTAAATACATATACATACACTAACACAATAAGAATTTTAGTGATTTTTAAATAGGTCATACATAGATTTTAAGAGAACTTAGCTTTGTTTTGTTTTTGTCATATGCTACCCACGGTGAATGGGTTGGGTGAATAAGTAAAAGTCATTGTTTGTATCAGCGGTACAGCGAGGGAGTCTGTCCCCTTTTTGCTTGTGCTAGACCAAAGAGATTGTTTTTGCATCTGAAGTGAAGTGCCACATTTCCCTCAGCTCCCCACTTTACTGCATATCCAAGCTGTGCTACTCATGCACTGAGTTGGCAAGGGCCGGTATCGAACCTGGAATCTAGTGGTTCCTAGACTAAGGGTTAGGGTTAGGATTAGCGTTATCCTGAAGAGACGACCCAAGTAATTTCTAGACACTAAGAACAGCTGGAAATGCCAGCCCAACAAACGATCAAGAGACACCAGGTACTCAGGTCCAAAACAGCATAGAACAACGAGATCCCAACCAAGAAAATTGAAGACAAGTATTATTTGTATTACCATTATTACGTCCTCTCTCCTTTTTAGATCGAACCCCGCAATGCTACAATGAGCCCCTCCTCTCTCAAACGAAAATGACTTGGTCGAGTAAATAAATGAGTCAATTGACAAACCAACTGAAAACAGAAAATGAATTAAAAACAAGTCATCGATAAAGGAACGACATTTTCTTTAATTTTAGTTTTTTCCCCCATCTGAGACCCGAAAAGACTTTGATGTTAAATTGATTAATTTTTAAAAAGAATATTTTCATAATAATTATTACTGTTATTGAAAATTGATGTTACTCAACATTTGTTTATTTAGTAATTCTTAAGTAATTTTGCAAAGTAGTTTTTTTTTAATTACTGAAATATTTGAACACAGAAATTTTGCTGATTGGACCAAATGTGGATAAATGAAGCTGCTGTTGGGGATACCGGGCATAGTGGATTGTGACATCGTATAAAGCAATTTCGAACTCCAGTATCTTTGTTTTCAGATTAATGTCTTGGGAAAGGTATGAACCTTACCACATCCCAATACTGATCTTAATATGACGATTACAGTTCTAAACGGGTAGATTTGGCATTGACTAACCCACGAATATCAGTGGGCTCGTACAAAAAACAAAAATCACTCTCTTTGCAAAGTTATTTCGCTGTACTTGTACAATTATATATTTTGTTGGAATATTTTGGAATATTTAGACTGAGCGAGGTCAGGTGGTTTAAACCTCAGCCAATTAACAGCCCGAATACGTGGCTGGTTAACTACTTAATCGCTGATACTGAGAGACATTCATTTGCAATCATTGTTGAACGACCTGCCAAACTGTGGAGCACCAAGGAACAACCAAAGATTCTTTACTAAGGATCGCGCTCTGTTTAACACAAAGGATCTCCACTGGATAAGCGCTCTTGCTTGAATACTAAAGTTAAAAATTAGATGTCGGAGAGTTTGAACCATAAATCATGAAATCATCAAATTTATTAAAGGAGTAAAAAAAAAAACAATTTGAAATCGATTCTATTAACTTTGAATATCTATTAAAATAAAACAAACTATATATAAATATATGATACCGGGGATGTATTTATTAAAACTTATTTTAAAAAACAATGAGGACTGTCTAATGTTGCATGCTCAAATTTTGAGTGTATTTATACTGTTATGACGATTTCGGGTAAAGTGACGTAAGCAGTGACGTAGTTTTTGTTACACACAAAAACCGGAAGCCAATGTCCATTATTAATATATATATATATATATATATATATATATATATATATATATATATAAGAGAGAAGAGAGAGAGAGAGAGAAGAGAGAGAGAGAGAGAGAGAGAGAGGAGGGTGGTCACGTTCTACATGGGGTGAATAAGAGCAAGATTCTTTCTTCTTTTGTTATTTTTATTGGACATATTTTGTAAAGATCAGTTATTCCTTGTCGATATCAGCAAATTCGATCTTGTTCTCACACAAATAAAATAAAAACTGATCGAAAAAACAGGAGAGTTGTATATCTATGGGGTAAATATCCACGATAAAAGACTTATTTTGTTTATGTGTCGAAAATTTGTGGAATAGCTACGAGCATAAATATGTTTTGTTTTTGTTCACACTCTCTTTGCCTGGAGGTGAATATACAGTTCTTTTTTCGGTTTTTATATATGAATATATCACTTCTTTTAGCAGCGGACTCTCGTTTGGACTTAGTTCAAGGCAAAATGACAGAGATAGATACATTTATAATAAACATGAAAAAACTGATACGATACACTGACGTGTTATACACACACAATATATATATATATATATATATATATATATATATATATATATATATATATATTGGGGGATTGTCACTGTTTCAGCTTTTACTGGAACGATGTGCTAAACACAGTATTATTAGGAGAGTGCTCAATATGGTTGTGACTGTTCCTTTGTCACCAAATAAATAGATACGTAAACCTTTATATATTATTTTATTATATATATATATATATATATATATATATAATATATATATATATATATATATATATATATATATGTGTGTGTGTGTGTGTGTGTGTGTGTGTGTGTGTTATTTTGGAAAGGGTGACTCACCTGTGAAGATGGTCACAATGGTTAGTTGATGCAAAATTCAGAAAGGTAAGATAGCGAAACTCGAGTAGGTTATTACTTGTACCTGTATTACAATATATATATATATATATATATATATATATATAATTGATAGATAGATAGATTTACAAGTTGTGTCATAAAGGGGTCGAGTTTGAAGCTGTATTTACCAAGATAGAAATGAACAATGAATGCAACGTTCATTTTTTACGGACTAGGCGTGAAAAACTACAAAAAATCTCGATACATTTTTAACACCTTGTATATACTAGCTGAGGTACACGGTCCATGACCGAACTAAAAAGATGCGAGGGCCCATTAATAAGTTTAAACCAATGAACCGTTTTGTATTTATTTATTCATTCATTTCTGGACATTTCGTTATTTCTTTACTTTTTATCTTTAATGTTTTATCATTGACATCACCTGTAAAGGAAATCCCTTTCCTTGTTTTAATTTTCTAAATGTAAGACAGGTCCAAATGTCTCGACAATCATATATGTTTCAGCCTTGGTGGCTCGTTAGTCCAAATCTGGACTTGCAGATACAGTCACACACATTGCAGGGGAATTTCCCATCTACTTTTGGTTATTCATGACGACGAAGACGGCGCCGCTCTGCTGTCCGGTTTTTCTCGATTTGAAATGTTTAGCTCCTGTGCGACAGGCCTCTCGTCAAACCTGTCTGTTGGAGGCCATACCTTTCAAGCTTGAAGATGTGAGGATACACTTCTTCAGCGTTTTATTAATATGATCTTTGAACCGCTTGGGGGGGGGGGTGTCCCCGTGCCATCTGTGCGTTCACTGTTTAAGTATTTTACGGACAGTAGATCTGCCCCGTAAAATACTTTACAGTTACAGAGGTGAAATAATTACATAATACAACGCGAATTTCTAGAATTTCTAGAAAATGTAAATAGTTTAAAATGGGGAGTAACTTTTCGATCACTCTGCGTGTAGTCCTCGAGGCGGTCTAATGTCGGTATCAGTCAATCAGTGAGGGAGTGTATCCCCTTTTCACTAGCGCTAGACCAAGGAGATCATATTTGGCATCTGAGATGGAGCGCCACACCTACCACCAGCTCCTTACTTTACCGGACATATCCCTGTGCTACTCATATGTTGAGTTGGCGAGGGGCGGTATCGAACTAGGAACCTTGTGGTTTCTAGCCGAACGTTCTACCGACTGAGCTAACCCGAAAATTCCAAAACAACGAAAAAGTGTACTAAATAAAAAAAAGGGGGAAGGAAATCTTCGGGGAGTGCTTTTAGGTAATTCGAACAATAATTGTTGGTTGCTTGGCAGCTTAGTTGGTTGTTCTTTACGGCATGTCAACCATTTTGTTGGGAAGACGTTTTTTTCTACTCATTCTTGATGGATACACAATTTACTTTAAGACTCATTTTTTAAACACGTGTTTTTAATCTCATTCTTTTCTATATAAACAATAGATGGAACCCCGGGCCGGAGAATAATGATGATGAAGGGGTAGTCCACATTTTCCAAGACCTCCAAAATTGAAACTTCATCATCAGATAGAGTTTAAGGTAATACCCAGGACACTAAGACCATCAGCCACCCTCTTCTAGTACAAATATGATAAAAAGGGTTGGGCTTGCCATAAGAGCAGTAGGGTCTGGTGCTTGGGATTAACATGACGAATAGATTGGTGGGAGGAGGCGTGTAGGCCAAGGTGGAGTGTTGTAAGTCATGTACGGTTCAGCCACCAGGGTTCCATCCTTAAGCATCATGGGTTGCTACACACGGCAAACAGGTGGCCGGATGAGGAGAGAGGGTGTCTTACCCCTTTGCAGAGGTAAAGTTGGTGTATTTTAAAGCCCAAGCAGACAGGGATTGGTGAGGACTGGTATCGCACACAGAACCTTGCGATTTCATAGAAAATCTCTACCGACTAAGCTAACTGGTTTTATTAATCTATGTAAAATTCCCGAACTACAAGAAATTGTGCTACATGAAAAGAGAGGGGTGTAGAATCTTCTTCGGAGAAGTCCTTTTCGGTAACCCGAACAGTCATAGAATCATTAATTGTGACTTGTTTGGTTGGCGTTGTATTGCTAATGTGATCGACCAAAGAGAAAAGCACAAAGTGCAAAGAAAATCCGCGTTCAGCCTGGTCAACTATTGACAGGAAACCGTCAGAATGGTCAATGTCCTCAGATTCCATGCCAACATGAAACTGCTCCGGGTCCACAAGACAAAAGCAGACGTGTTGGACAAAAGAGAAAAGCCTTATAGATATAAGAATGGCGATAAGTCGCCATAGATTGGCGCACGAACGGAAAAGGCACTGGCAGGCAAGCAGCAGCAAGAAGGAACCCGATTTCGAATTTCTTTGATGTGCTAGCGGAAGACTTCCAGGCAGTATTCGTTGATCCTTGTTTGACAAAATTACTATCAATTATCGTAATTATCGTCTCTCGTCCATTTCTCCCGGGCTGACCGGCGCGCCGTCTTTTGTCCGCCGCTGCCATTCTCACCAGAAACTTGGTGGATATTTGTCTCTTTCAGAGAGGAGAATAATCCCTATAGGGAATTATTGTTCGGGAACCCTGAATCCTGTGCTATAATGGGAGTTCTTCATTCCGTGCTCCTTTGCCACCGTGTTGCCTGGGGAAATATTTGTTTTATAAGATGGTCATTATATCGAATTAAAGACAGAAAGATATTCATTGGCGTCGGGGTGATTAGTAAGAAACTTACACTTCCGGTCTCGTGATATATACACATATATTCAGCTTAGTATTGGCAAGTCATTGATCCCCCAGCAAGGATCGAACCCGCAGCACTATCAATAGTCAGTGGGAAATACACTTTATCATTATCGATCTACAAGGGCCACCTTAAGTCGTTGCTGACTTGAAATACAGTACATTGGCACAGGACTAGTAAAATATCGTTCCGAAGTGTGATAGAAATTATTACACCAAAAGATGTATATATATATATATATATATATAAGTAATTTGTAATTTTTTTTGAAGCATTGTTAAGTATGTTATAATATATTAATAATTTGAAGGCAATTACAATTCGTATAAAAATAAAAAACAAAAAGATGTTGTTCTTTGTCTTATCGATTTCAAAGAAAACTTTATCTTCAGAGACGAAAGTCAGAAATGAACGCGGTTAATTTTTTTTTGTTTTGCGTGGTTATACTTTTTTTCATTTTTCTTCTTTTTTTTCCTCTTCTTTTTTCTTTCTCTTCTCTTCCCCCTTCTTTATGTTATGAATGAAATGGGCAAATAATTGTAATTTCTTCTTTTTTAAATATTTGTTGAGAACGAATGTTTAAAATCCTACCTTGCTTATGTATCCAATATTGTCTGTTTATCTTCCGGTGAATATTGCACAAATGTAGCCATGTACAATTCAAAATAAAAAAAAACGGTTACGTAGAAAAATTCTTATGCTTAGCTTTCATTTTCTTTTCCTTCTCTTTCCCTCTTTGTTTCGATTCTTTTTCTTTCCCTCCCTTCTCTAATTTTCTATTTATTTATTTATTTATTTATTCTTATTTTCAGTTGTAAAAAATAAAATGTATTAATTTAATTATATGGACCAGTAAATAAATAAATAAAAGATTATCTTTGATTATATATTATTAGGATTGAAGGAAAATTTAAGAAAAATATGTTTAATGATCAACCCGATCTTGTGTTACATCCTACCCGTGGCGAACGGGTTGGGTAAATACATAAATAAAATTCGAGTAATTTAAATGCATGATGAAATCTAATCAGCCGATTTTACTTTGTTAAAGATACATTAAAATGTATTATCTACAATTTTCATTACATCAAAAGATATATATATATATATATATATATATATATATATATATATATATATATATATATGGAGATAGGAGGGATGTAGTAGAATCCGACAGTTGAAACGTTTCTTCCGATTTATACGGACACCATCGGTCAAATGATTTTTTTTATTATTGAAAGCAAAATTACGTGCAAGTACAAGTGAATTTGGTGAGGGGGGATGAGTTAGTAGCGGAATAGGGAGGAGGGAGGATAGGGGCAGACATGAATGAAGTGAGGGTAGTTTACAGGAAGTAGAGAGAGGATGGGAGTAGATGGGCTCAGGGGTAGGTTAAGGGAAGGGGTAAAGTTCTGGTGTGTTTGATGTCAGGGGAAGATAAGGAGGAGGGGTGAGTAGAGTGATCTTAGGTCACTGGGTCAGTTTGTGGAAAGAGCAGGGGGGAGGATCGTTTGACTCCTGAAGTTTAGGTGGATTGGAATGGACGAAACGTTTCAACTCTTAGATTTGTTTTGAGTTATCATTTCTTGTTCACTATCCTTTTACCTACCTCATGTATATATATATATATATGCATCAGCCAATCAGCGAGAGAGTATATCCCCTTTTCACTAGCGCTAGACTAAGGAGATTGTTTTTGCGTCTGTAGTGGAGCGCCACATTTACCATCAGCTCCTTACTTTACCGCACAGATCCCTGTGCTACTCAAACGCTGAGTTAGCGAGGACCGGTATTGAACTAGGAACCTTGTGGTTGTCTAGCCGAACGCTCTACATGTTGGCATTTATTTGTATATCACTGGACCTTTGACACTACGTAGGATTCCATAACTCAGGACTTATTCACTTACCAAAGAATTCCATAGCTCAGGACTTACTTACTGTTGTGATGTTAATCCAACAGTAAAAAAGAAGTCAAGTCGAGGTAGGGTAAAAT
>CM042158.1:37112104-37132104 GCA_023376005.1 Doryteuthis pealeii | reverse complement strand
TATGTGTTTGTTTGTAGCAGAAACTATATCACTGCTCAAGTCACAACTCTTTTTGTTATTTACATTACATTCTCCATTATTTTATTTATATTTAAACCTCAATTATGAGTAAAATTGTTTTACATTATTAATACTGTTGGCGACACCTACATACTAATAATATTCAACCACACACACACACACACACACATACACACACACACACACACATATATATATATATATATATATATATATATATATATATATATCAACAAAATAGCGGTTTACAGTGTGAACGGGAGGGCTAATTTGCATATTGATATTAAAAAATTGATTTTAATAAATATGTGCTTAGTATTCCTGATTAGTAATTGTTTGGTTTTATCGCAATGAATATGAGCAAAAATATCGGAGATAAATCTTAAAAGAAATCCATTAAGAAGAGGAAATAAGTGTAATTTTATTGTTTACTTCCTATTTTTACTAAATAGTTTAATTAGGAAAATTTGGCAAAGAAAGACAAGAGTGATGGAAGAATTAGTTTCAGTTGTTCTATTTTTCGATTATACACTCCTCTGTTTCAAATATTTTTATCTGCATTATTATTTCGTTTCATTAGCCTTTCCAATTTAATATATGTTATTTCATTAAAATTTAAATGCTTGCACCCGGAGGGTTCATATATTTGGTTGTATTTCTAATATAAATGATATGTATTATTATTATTTACTCCTTTTGAGTTTGAGTGACAGCAAGTCTCATCAGGTCTTCAGACTCTTCTGAGTACCCTGGCAGATTGGAGCAGTGCAATGTTCTGAATGGTTTCAATCCTTCCTCTGATATCCAAACTTCCAAACCCTTTTCCAATCCTTTTGGGACCGTTCCAAGTGCACCAACTACAATTGCTATAACTTTGACTTGCATATTTCATAACTTTTTAAGTTCTCTGGCAAGGTTCAGATATTTGTCCATTTTTTTCATTTTCCTTTAGCTTTACCCTGTGATCTGCTGGAACTGCAAAATCCACCAGTTGACAAGTTCTTTCTTTTTTGTTTATCAAAAACTAGGTCTGGTCTTCTTGCTGATAGGTGATCTGCTTTTATTTCAAAGTCCCAGAGATTATTATTATTATTATTATTATTATTATTATTATTATTATTATTATTATTATTATTATTTTCACTCCTTTTGAGTTTTCACATCAGTGATAACTGATTATATTTCACTAGAGTCTGAGTGATAACAAGTCTCTCAGGTCTCCAGGACTCTTTCGAGTATTCCACCTGATTGCCGCAATGCAGTAGTCTGGGTGGTCTAATTCTTCCTCTGATTTCCAGATCCTCCAGTCTTTTTTCCATGTTTTTGGGACCGTTCCAAGTGCATCAACTACTATTGGTATTACTTTCACCCTCATATTCTACAGCTTTTTGGATTCTCTGCCAAGGTCCAGGTACTTGTTCATCTTTTTGTTTTCTTTCAGCTTCCCCCTCTCTTAGCCAGTTCGCAACACGCGTCAGTGTAATATACTTACTGCATTTGGTGGTCTCGTAGTATTTGTTGCGCTGACACGTTGTGCATTGCTTTACTCTCTGTGTTTTTTAAAGATGCACAGATAAATGTGTAGTGTAGTCTGATTATGGAACTTAGGCTTTACCAGTTCGATCTGAGCCATAACGCCGATGTAGCAACCAAAAAATGTGTTGTGTAAAGTGAAAGCGCAGTTTTTTACAGCACAGTAACCAATGGTGATTACAATTTATGGGCAGTCATAAATTTTGAAAGTACCTGTAGCTAGCCGTGGTTTGTGCTCCCTGATGCTTAAGGTCAGTTTTTCTGGTGGCTGAGCAGTCAATGACATGCAACACTCTACTTTGGTCCTTACGTAGGAAAGACGGGTGGTTGGAAAGATCCCCTCTTATCAATCGACTAGTAACATCAAACCAAGCACCTATATGATTGTCCTGTCCCTATTGTCCCTATGACAAAGCCAAAACCTTTTTATCTGTATTGGGTGGTAGCTGAGGGACTTAGTGTCTGGGTATGACGTTAAAATGCATCTAATGGTGAAGTTCCAGTTTGAAGCGTGAGGAGTGTGGAATATCCTTTTTATCGCCATTAATCCCAGGTCCATCTAATCTGGGTCTTATTGGGTCCCATCTGTTGATTAAATAAATAAAAAAAAGAGTTCTAAAGATGTGTTTTAAAAATTTATAAAACAATTGAATACGCAACTAGAATGAATAGAACAACAATTTCTTCGGCATAAAATAATCGGACCATATTACCTTTAGGCACCCCTTTTTGATCTCGATTAAGAAAGGATATGTTTTTCCTTTACACCGTCAATGTCCGGTTGTTTGTTAGAGCTTGGGTTAGGGGATAGTTTTATAATTAAAAAAATCTAAAAATCGTCTGTTAAAACAACCAGATATTGACGGTGTAAATGAAAAACATGTCCTTTCTTAATCGAGATCAAAAAGGGGTGCCTAAAGGTCATATGGTCCAAATAATCCAAGGGTTTGCATGCACTCAAATCCAACCAACCAACCAACTTAATTCTTATCAAATACTTTCAATTTTTAGAGCCTCGATTTGATTGCTTTCTAGTATTAGTGCTTAATATGCGCTAACTGTACCCCTTGCAAAGAAGTAAGAACCACTCAAATGAGTGATGCTGGGTATGACACTAAACTGCAATATATATATATATATATATATATATATATATATATATGTGTGTGTGTGTGTGTGTGTGTGTGTGTGAAATAATATTTTTAGAAAAAAAACAAATGATGTTATAAATCGCTGACAGAAATCTGTTTCGACCTTTTATTAAAGCGGTCTTTATCAAGAGCGAAATTCTTGTGATAAAAGTGCTTCTGATTTTTTTTTTAAAAAAAAAATTATTTTATTTTTTAAAACTGAAAATGCATTTTCAAAATTTAGAAAAAAAAAAAAATTCCGCTCCGAACATGAACATTCGTTTGTACCACTTTTGTTTGTAACGGTTTACTCACACCGTCTTTCTATCACAAACATTTCGCTCTTGATGAAGACTGCTTTAATAAAAGCTCGAAATAGATTTCTGTCAGCCAATTATATCATCATTTGTTTTTTTTTCTAAAAATATTTATTTCATACTGTCGGATTCACTTCCATTTACTTTTATATATATATATATATATATATATATATATATATATATATATATATATATCAACCTTTCTGCACGAGCAGGATGTGACACAAGGACAATTTCTTATGCGGAGTTCAACAGGTTTGAATTCAGAGTTTTCCTTCTTTTAGGCCGGTTGCCTAACCAAGATTAAAGAACCTAGTCTGCCCTACTATTTATATATAGCTGGAGGGAGAGTAGGATTCATACCTTTCCTAAGGGCATTAGCGCTAAGTAAAATGTAATTACCACTACCAGAATTTGAACTCGGGGCAACGAGTCCATTTCCCAGAATTTTAACCATTACACCACGTGCTTCACTAAACTGCATATAACGATCCAGATCTTGAGATCTGGGGAGTGTCTATATACACTGTATATAAGTTACATTAGCGTGGGCATGGGGTCAACAGCACATGGTGGTTACTGACGGTTTCTCAGTTATGTGATCCTCAGCGCATAAGCGAGAAACCGTCAGCAACCAAGCACCGTTGACTCCATGTCCCAGTTGCCTTAACAATAAAGGCTCTATCAGTGATATCGAACATTGTTTACTTATGAATATAGCGCCCATTACTCCCAGCTCCGTTCACCACCTTAACACTTTGCTAACGTTGACCGCTTACTGCGGCTCTCTCACCATTGCGATTCTACTGATGGTTAGTTCATTAAAATTGAGCAGAACAACCCAGATGATAATAATTATTGGACTTTTGAATAGAATCAGTTCTGAGGTGAATAGGTATAGAACTTTGAAAATATTTAAACCTGTAGGTAAAAAATGACAATAAAATTTGGTACATCCGGGGTGAATATTTGGTAGGCAGAGTTTTTTAAAAAATTAGCGCTAAGTAAAATGTAATTACCACATCCAGAATTTGAACTCGGGGCAACGAGTCCATTTCCCATAACTTTAACCATTACACCACGTGCTTCACTAAACTGCATATAACGTTTATATACACTGTATATAAGTTACATTAAATATTTTATCCTGTAGGTAAAAATGCCAATAAAATTTGGTACATCCGTGGTGGATATTTGGTAGGCAGAGTTTTAAAAAAATTATACCATCCAAATTTAGAAATAAATTGATTGTCACTGAATTTGTGATGAGATGTTTTCAAATTGAATACAAAATGATTTAGCCTAATAACAAACAGATATCTTATCTGAAGAATTATTGTGAATCAGTCTCACACGAATTGCCAATTAAATGAATAATTTTAATATCACTTTTAGAATTTTTGGTTTCTGTCCAGTATTCAAATATCGGAATACGACGGCGATTTTTATTTTTAACACGTTGTGGCTTCGAGTTGAAGTTATTTGATCTCTCCTATTAAACATGACGTCACATTGTAAAGTAATTTAGCCTCGGTCTATGCTAATTTCAACTGGCAACGTTACAACTCAACCAAGGTCATCGAAAGGAGAGAGTGGGAGAGAGAGAGAGAGAGAGACAGACAGAGAGACAGAGACAGAGACAGAGAGAGACAGAGACAGAGACAGAGACAGAGACAGAGAGAGACAGAGAGACAGAGAGAGAGAGAGAGAGAGACAGACAGACAGACAGAGAAGAGACAGAAACAGACGGAGACGTCAACAGACTTCTGTTGTTTAATCTGAAGATTGACATCAAAAAGTGATTGGCACATAAAATTAACTCAGCGAATCTCTTCATCTGTCCTTGTGTAGATCTTTCTTTCTTCCTCCAGTATAGGTAAATAGTGGGACAGACTAGGCTCTTTAGCTTTGGTATGGCAACCGGTCTAGGGGAAGGAAAACTCTGAATTAAAACATGTTGCAACACGCTTAAAAATTGACCTTGTGTCAGATCCCGCTCTTGCGAAGGTAAATACATACATAGAGAGATTTAAAAAAACTACAAATAATTATCGACCATACTATTAAATGGTTTTGACAAATTAAAGAATGAATCAATTCCCAGTTCAATCGGTGCGCTAGGTTTCGTGGAGGCTCGTAAAGTAATGGTTCCGTCGTTGAAATGGAATCGGCGACTCGAGTTCAAATCCGAGACGAGTCTGGCTGTGTTTTACATAGCGCTAATACTCTTGGTAAAAGTAAGTATCCAACTACTCAACTGTGAGTAAATAGTAGGGTAGACTAGGCTCGTTAACTTTAATATCCTCGTTTTTATCTTTCTGTTATCTCTCTCTCTCTCTCTCTCTCTCTCTCTCTCTCTCTCTCTCTCTCTATATATATATATATATATATATATATATAATATATACATATATAATGACAGATTCTTGCACTGATGAGCTACTAAGGGAAACTATTAGTAGGTATATCTGACTCATTAGGAATATATTTATTATTTGTTCTACTTAGGTATCGATCACTTTTTACATTTTAACTTTAGAAAATCCTACTGGTTTATATATATATATATATTATTTTGGCCAAGTGTTTTAGATATGTTATTCGATGATTTTCGATTGGATTTTTTTTTTTTTTTTTTTTTTTCACCCAGTGAAGTGTGGTAGTATGTTTTTTACTAACAAATTATTTGCCGTTTTTTTTCTTTTACCGCAAAGGTTTACTAATAGGATTTACTAATGTATATATATATATATATATATATATATATATATAAGTCGTCGGGTGGCCTAAAGTCGGTATCAGCCAGACAGCGAGAGAGTCTATCACCTTTTCACTAGCGCTAGACCAAGGAGATTGTTTGGACATCTGAGACGGAACGCCACTCCTACCATCAACTCCTCACTTTACCGCACATATCCATGTGCAACTCATACGCTGAGTTGACAAGGGCCGGAATCGAACCAGGAACCTCGAGGTTCCCAAACGGACACTCTACCGATTGAGCTAAACCGAACGTCGTCGGGGTAGCTTCAAGTCGCTACCAGCCAGTCGGCGAGGGATTCTATCTTCTTTTTACTAGCGCTAGACTAAGGAGATTGTTTTTTTTGCGTCTGAGGTGGAGTAACACATCTACCATCAGCTCCTTATTTTATCGCACATATATCACTACTACATGTACGACGAGTTAGCGAGCTTCGTTATCGAACCAGGAACCTTTTTGTTTCTCGGCTGAAGCTCTACCGAGATCAACCGGCCCTATTGTTTGTCTTGTTTGTTTTGTTTTGTTTTACGGCATATCAACCTCAGTGGGTTATTTAATGCCGATAAAGTTTTGAAATAAGTCAATTCTTAATGGATAATACATTTTTTTTAATGAAATACATTTTTCTATTTAACCCAAAGATGGGACCCTAACAGGTACTACCACTCCGGGTCAGAGTGGACCAGGGAGCAATGGTGATGAAGGGGTGCTCCACATTCCCCAAACCTCCAAAACTGGAACCTCACCATCAGATAGAGTTTAACGTCATTCCAGGACATGTAGACCCGCAGCCACCGCCTTCTAGCACGACCCTACTGTGTTTCTAGTTATTTCCGTTGTGGCTTCCATGTCTTTTTACATAACATTTCTTCGTGGCCCTTGGAACATTCTCATGTCTGTTTTACAGTTTGGGACTGGAAACGTTTCATCTTTGTATGTTATTCTAACTAAATGTTATCTTGTGTGAATTGACTTGTCTTTTCCTTGTCGAATGTTTTTGTATTGTATTATTTGGATTATTCGGACTATTGTCCTCATCTTCATTGTTATCAGTACAACGTTTCGGACGATCTACCCTCCGGCCTCCTTCAGGTATTTCTTGTCCAATTGGACACATAGCCTAGTGGATAAAGGATTTAGGTTAAGACAGTTCTAAGTGACAGTTATCTCTAGACTGCAGGTTCAATCCTGGTCAGGGGCAGCAGTAACATAGAATAATAATCAACACAGCTTAACACCTGAACCCTAGCTATGGTTAGCAGAATGAAAACAGGATACCACCGTGGACTGAATAAAGGGTTAAGTTCAAAGTATCGTGATGGCTCCAGATTACGACAAAAAGGTTCCCGGGTCCGAAAAGAAGGTTCCTGTGTCCGAGAAAGTTTCCGAGTCCGACAAGAAATACCCGAAGAAGGCCGGACGGCATAACGGCGGAAACGTTGTACAGATAACAATGAAGATGAGGACAGTAATCCGAATAATCCAAATAATACTAATTATCAAGCGTCAACTAAAGAAATTCCGATAAATAGTGTTTGTATTTGTTTATCCTCGTTTGGATAACCTAATTCATTACAAGAATTTAGGTGTTAGCTTCGAAATAACTCCCCGCTAATTTCTATACGTCTATCGAAATTTTCTCTAACATCTAGGCATAAGATAACCCTAGAGGAGTTGATATGCCTTTAAAATCAATCAATCAATCAATCAATCAATCAATCCAAATAATCATAAAACAATTAAAATAAAATGCTTACGAGACTATAGATAGTATTTAAAGATCTAGGCATAAAATAACCCAAGATGAGTTGACATGCCGTTAAAATCAACCAGTCTATCAATGTAATTGTAAAGCGATTAAAGTAAAGTCGTCGGGGTGTCCTAAAGTCGGTATCAATCATGCAGCGAGTGAGTCTATCCCATTTTCCCTAGCGCTAGACCAATTAGATGGTTTACCCCACAGACCCCTGTGCTACTCATACGCTGAGTTGGCGAGGAACCGGTATCGAACCCGGAACCTTGTGGTTCCTAGTCAAACGCTCTACCGATTGAGCTAAACCGCAAATGCCAATATCGAAGTTACGAGAAGTTATTATTTTTATCTGATTCAATTATTTTCATTCCTTCCTTCCTTCATTCCTAACAGGAAACAAATTCTTTTAACATTATCTTCGTATTCCTTTTTGCTTTCTTTTTCTTTCTTATTTTCTTTCTTTAATTCGTCTCTACAATCTCTTCTTTCATTCATTCTTTCATCCTTTCTTTTATTCTCTCTTCCCTTATTTCATTCATATATTATCAACTTAAAACTCCATTTTGTTATTACTATCCCTTCTCTCTTTCTTTTTTCTTTCTTTCTTTTTTTCATTCATTTATTTTCGACAGAAAATTCTATTTCGTTACTACAATCCCTAAATTCTTTGTTCCTTTTTTTTTCCCTTTTATTTGTTCGTTCTTTCCTTCTCTCCTTCATTTATTTCAGATGTAAAATTTGATTCAAATTTCCCAATAGTTTGTCTTTAGTATATCGGTTTCGAGAAATAAATGATGAGATTTGATGGACAATACAAATTTCTGACCACATCATTATTTTCCCCCAGCATTCGAATTCAAATAGTTTAACACTACATCAGAAATGAATAGGCTAAACTATTCATTATGTTATACATTTAACACTTCACAAAGTAATTCACCACCCTGTCGGCTGTGGCGTTAGAATGCACTGACTGCACCTCTGTAGAGGGATAAGACTGCCCCAATGGAACCACATGTTGGCCGTGGGTGGCGACTCGTAAAGCTCAAGGATAGAGCCCAGGTCGATGAGCAGTTCATGACTTACAATACTCCACTTTGACCCTATCTTGGTCTAGACGGACAGTCCGAGAGGCCCCCTCCGATCAATCGGCTGGCCACGTCAAGCCCTAGCACCTATATGATTGCCCCAACCCTATTGCCATTATGTCAACCCCTAATCCTTCTTATCATATGGCTGCTAGAAGGCAGTGGCTGAGGGTCTACATGTCCTGGGAATGACGTTAAACTCTATCTGATGGTGAGGTTCCAGTTTTGGAGGTTGGGGAATGTGGAGCACCCCTTCATCATAATTGCTCCCTGATCCACTTTGACCCGGAGTGGTAGTACCTGTTAGGGTCTGATCCAGGGTTAATAGAAAAACATGAGTTTATAAACAAAATTGTATTATGCATTAAGAATGAATTTATTTCACAACTTTATCGGCATTAAGTGACCCACCGAGGTTGATATGCCGTAAAACAAAACAAATCAAACCAAACTTTATCGGCATTAAATGACCCACTGAGGTTGATATGCCGTAAAACAAAACAAATCAAACAAACCAAACCAAGGTAATTCAATGTCACATCATCCAGAAAAAAAAAAGAAAATTGTCACCCAACTAATTCAATTTTTGTTAAATTTTGTACAGGTGTTGACAGTTTTGACAATCCTCAAAATTTGAGCTTCCAATTCCAACTGGCAGAGTTATGTCGATTTTTAGATCTCCAAATTTGAGGGCGGTCGCGAAAAATAGCGACAGTTTGTAATCATTTTTGTAGTAAAAAGTTCATTTTCGCGGCTCCCCTCAAATTTGGAAAACTAAAAGTCGAGCTAACTCATAGTCCACATTTTTCGTAAACGACATAACAAACTGAAAACTCGGGGATTGTCTAACTTTAACATAGGGAGTCCACTCGAGCCAATCTGAAAACTTAACAAAGGAGAAAAATTTAGAAAAAAACTGTCGACATGGGCTAACTGTTGCTGAAGCATGGCCTGGTGATTGACATGCAATTACCCTGATCTCTTCGCTAGAATAAATATAGAATTCTTTTAAGTAGATGTGTCAATACTACAGTATGGTTGTACCACTTGAACTTGGAATTATGCTTCGAGAAAAATATAAATGGTCCTTAAACAAGTTTGATTTGTACTGTTTTGAACAGACTCAAGAAGGAGCGACCCACACGAAAACGGTATTGAGGCTATTTACCACCCATCGTGCAAACATTAAAGGTGAGAAAGGCATGTCGGGCAATGTAAGGTTGTTTGCCTGTTTGTTTACGTCATATCGGCCTTTTTCGTGTCCTTTAATGTCGAATCAAATTATTTTTGAGAGATCAACGATATTAACTCGTAAGGTTCAGCGGCCGAATATCACTGGAACCCCGGTCGAAACAGGAGTTAGAGGTATTTGCCTCATACCCCACTTGTATGGGCTGGGCACAAGGCCTCGTTTTAACGTGGGTCCACCCACAAACCGAAGCTCATGGGTGGGAAAGAACAAAAATTACATCGATCCCTTCGGCATTCCCCCTCAAGGGGGCACCTCAGGCGCTGGGCAATAAACCCAGCCCTGCCCCTTTAAGTCAAGGGGGCAGGTTTTGCCTGGGGGATAGCCCCATGGGATCGACGCTATTAACTTGTAAGGTCCAGCGGCCGAAGCTCACTGGAACCCCGGTCGAAACAGGAGTTAGATATGTTGGACATATCTACATACTAATAACATGCAGTTGTATTTATATATACAACAAAATAGTGGTTTACAGTGTGAACGGGAAGGATAATTTGTATAGTGATTATCTGATGAATAATATGGCTTTAGTTTTATTTTGATAAATATGAGCGAAAATCTGGGTTATAAATCTTATGGAGTAGGAACAATGCTTTTGGTAAACAGTCTGTACGATAAACAAGATCTAGAAGAAACGAGTGCTTTCAATGTGAATTGACCGTAAGCCTTGATGAATGATAATACTGCTGCTGTTGATACTGATGATGATGATTAGAATCTAGGCATGTTACGTATATTGTCACATAAGATCCACGCGCCGCATAAAATTTATCCCTTTTTATTCTGAGGATTATATCCTTTAGGAAACACCCTGTGTAAATATATGAGGAATACTGACGGTTTTCTGGATGCTACGCAATATTTTATCTTAGCTGCTTCACCGTTTAATCAATGTTACCATAGGAAACAAAATAAAGCACGAGTCTCTTGAGATATTTCTTCGAAAATTCATAAAAGATATTGTTTCGAAAAATTGCCATGGACATCTTCAGCGACTGGCTACCCCAGATGTTAAACCTCTCTTTCTTTATTTCTTTTTTTCTTCTTCTTCTTCTTTTATCTCCATCACTTCATTCAGTGTCGTCAGTGCGTCGGGCGTAACACACGCGACCCGAACGCCAGAGGCACGCGTTAACCACAGGACAACGCCACACAATGCTCGAGCGAAAGTGACAACGAGCTTCGTTGAATGGCGACTCTATCTCCGTCCCTATACCTTCTTCCCACTCTCTCTCCCGAAATTCAACACAATAAGTAAATAAAACGAAAACAATAAATAATAAACAATAAGAGGAGAAAATAGCAGAGAGGGGTAAAATAAAGAAGAAAAAGAATGAGAAATGATAAAAAAGATGTATTGTCAGTTGAGTGATCCCGTGGGGTCTATAACACATTGTGGAAATACCACCATGTATTGCAATGCTTAAGAACGACAAAGAAAGAAAAGAAAGAAAGAAAAGAAGAAAGAAAGAAAGGAAGAAGGAAAAGATAGAAAAGGCTAAATAACCGAAGGAAAATGAATAGATAAAAAACCTACCCCACTTCTATTAAAAAAGAAGAAAAAAAAATGAAAATGAAAACGAACGACAAAGAAAGAAAGAAAGAAATAAAGAAAAAATAAAAGAAAGAAAGAAGGAAAGATAGAAAAAGGCTAAATAAGCAAAAGAGAATAAATAGATAAAAAAAAAACCTACCCAACTTCCATTAAAAAAGAAGAAAAATGAAAACGAACGACAAAGAAAGAAAGAAAGAAAAAAAGAAAGAAAGAAAGAAAGGAAGGAAGAAGGAAAGATCGAAAAGGCTAAATAACCAAAAAAGAAAATAAATAGATAAAAAAAGCCTACCCCACTTCAAAAAAAGAAGAAAAAAATGAAAATGAAAACGAACGACAAAGAAAGAAAGAAAGGAAGAAGGAAAGATAGAAAAGGCTAAATAACAAAAGAAATAAATAAACCCCTACCCCACTTCCATTAAAAAAGAAGAAAAAAATAAAATGAAAACGAACGACAAAGAAAGAAAGAAAGAAAGAAAGGAAGGAAGAAGGAAAGATAAAAAGGCTAAATAACCAAAAGAAAATAAATAAATAAAAACCCTACCTCACTTCCACCAAAAAAAAAAAAATGAAAACTATCTCTAAATATAAAAACAAACATAAAAATATACAAAAGCAAAAGATAAACGCCCAGTCCAGAGAGTTCGGCCCCGGCCTTTTTTTCCTTACTCTGTCCGCCATCTTTGTAAGCGTCCCTACTTTCTCTTCTCTTTTTTTCCCGCCATTTTTGTTCTGCTTTTTTTTTGTATAGCACAATCATTCCCATGCACATCCATCTCGCAGGACTTTTGTCAGAGCTCTTCCGGTAGTCTTGCTGAACTCAGTGTGATTGCTTCGTGGTATTTTTATTAAAAGCGACACACCAATACGAGGGGACACTTCATCAGTTTGGCCTGTCTTCTTTACATTATGAAAAAAAAAATCACCCTTAGGGGACAAGGTATTCTGTTGCCAATGCAGAGCGCTTCATGTCTGTTGCAAGAAAGAAAAAAATCAAAAAATAATTAAAAAACTAAAGGAGAAAAAAAAACGTAGACCCACAAAGAAAACAAACAAAGACGACTAGACTCTAAGAAATAAACTGATTATTACTAATCTTCTCAATGTCTGGCACAAGGTCAAGACAGAAAGGGTATCAAATAAAGATACCACACTTTCCTAATCGTATATCTATTCTTATATACTGAAGCTGAGCGAATCAATGTTTGTTTCCTAAAGATCTTTTCCCATCTAGTTTAATGACACAAATTCTTACTAGAATATTCCTTAGTTTAGATTTAGTAATGTTTGAAAGAATCCATTTTAATTGGTTCTAATGTGTCGTAATTTGCAAGGAACTCAAAAACTGATCCGTCTTTTACTTCACATTCTGCCTGTCACTTCCCCATCTCTCTCTCTATATATATATATATTGATTATCTCTTCGCTGTATATGGTAGTTTCTCGATGAATGTAAAGAGAGTGATTTACAGAGTATGAAATAAATGTGTATGTCAAGTTTCACAAGAAGCTAGTCCGTAGCCTAAATTAGGTTAAACATTCCCTTTCTTAGAAATCTTACAAAATAAATTTAATGTTTTTTTTTAAAAATTATCCGGCTGTATTCATTTAAAAAAAAAGATTTGCTTTGCAGACTCATTTTTCCTAATCCCAATTATCTACCTAGAGCTCAATGTGCAGCCTAATTGGTCACGTTTTGTCTAGTATATTATATATAAAAGGCTGTATGCATTTCAAATATATCTAATACCATTGAACAATTTATGCATCCGAGTACTTTCCCTCAGCTATGGGTAAATAGTAGGGTAGACTGGGCTCTTTACCATAGCTAGGTAACCAGTGTATAGGAGAAAAACACTCAATTCAAACCTCTTAAACTCCGCTTAAGAAATTGACTTTGTGTCGCATTCTCTCTCGTGTGAAGGGTTGTGAAATATATTTTTTTCTGGGAGCACGTCGTGTAATGGTTAACATAGTAGGAAATGGAGATGACGAGACGAGTTCGAAACCTGGACGAGGCTGTTTGTATTTCACATTGCGCTAATACTATTATAAAAGGTATGAATCCAACTATTCTCCCTCCTGCTATGGGTAAAGAGTAGGGCTGACTCGGCTCGGTAATGTTGGTTAGGTGATACTTTAAATATACGTTTCTACATTTGGAGCGCTAGTAGGTGTCGTCAGTGATGTAATGATGTAACTGGGGACTTTCGGGTCTTTGAACATCATAATACTGTCGCCACTCTGCCCTATCAGAGATTATCAAACTCTGTTTCAACTAATAATTTTGACTCTCGTTGTAGGAAATTAACACTTCACATCCTAGATGAAACAAAGAATTCACATACTCCTAATACTCTTGGGAAATGTATGTATCCAACTGTTCTTCCCCAGATAAAATAATAGGACAGACTGGTCTCTTTAACCTTGGTATGGCAACTAGTCTAGAAGAAGGAAGTCTTCAGACCTGTTTAATTCTGCTCGAAAATATACATTATCACTTTATATATACGCTCCTACATTTGGGCGCTGGTAGGTGTCGTCAGTGATGTAGTATGCATGGTCATTTGGAAGTTTCGGGTCTTTCAAGATCACTGGAGGAAGACTATGAATTCAACTCCGCTTAAGAAATTGACATTGAGTCACATACTACTCATGTGAGAGTTGGGTATATTTTCTTTTTTAATCTGACACAAGGCTATTCGTGTGGCGCAAACAAAATTAATTTTATCAGCAAATGCCTGACTATAGGTCCAATCCACGGAGTCTCAAATATACCGGAATTTAGGTGTCCAAATGCTTTGTATTTATTGGAGTTTGAAAAAGTTATATTATATTATCAAGGAGGACATCCACAGGATATATATATATATATATATATATATATATATATATATAATATATATATGTCTATGTATGTGGAAAAGGTGACTTACCGGTGAAACAGGTCACAATGGTTAGTTGATGCAAGATTCTCAATGATACGGCAGCGATATAACAAATATAAAGTGGTAGAGCAACTTTATTATGATTATGGTACATGGTAATAACCTACTCAAGTTTCACCATAAGGATCTTCAGGGTTAAATCCACTTGATTAATCAAGATATTGATTAATTGCAGTTGATTGCACGTATGTATTATTTTTTTCGCCAAAAATACACACGTGCAATCAACTGCAAATAATCAATATCTTGATTAATCCAGTGGATTCAACCCTGAAGATCCTTATGGTGAAACTCGAGTAGGTTATTACCGTGTACCATTATCATAATATATATATATATATATGAGTATATATAAAAAAAATATGAAAACAACACAAAATGCTGTTAAAGTGAAAACAATTTATAATTTCGCTGATATTGGACAATATTTCGATTTTATGAAAATCGTCATCAGAACTTGTTTATACTCCGTGTTGTTAAGAGCGGAGACAAAAGTCATATGAGTTCAAAACAAAAACCTTGGCGTTGCAAAAAAGCAAAAAGTTATTCAACAGTTTTGAATGTGAGCCACTTCCGCCACATTTTTCTCGGTCATCAGATTATTTATCTTTTTGTAACAGTTTTTTAAAAAAAGAAGATATATTGACAAGATTTGACACTAGACGAATTCTCTTATTCAAAACGGGATGAGTATTAGCCTGTTGACGTTAAGTTTTCAACAGATTTATAGAAAAATAATTTTTGAATGTTGTAATTAATATTGTAAATTTTTAATATTGTAAATTTATATTGTAAATTAATATTGTAAATTTACAATTTATATTGTAAATTAATATTGTAAATTAATATTGTAAATTTTTAGTATTGTAAATTTATATTGTAAATTAAAATTGTAAATTTACAATTCATATTGTAAATTTATTGTAATATTGTAAATTTACAATTTATATTGTAAATTAATATTGTAAATTTATATTGTAAATTGATATTGTAAATTTTTTGTTTTCACTTTAACAGCATTTTGTGTTGTTTTCGTATCTTTTTTTATATATACTCATACCGTCGGATTCATTTCCTTTCTTTTAACTTATATACACACATATATATATATACCCACCCCAAAAATATATAAAATCAGATAGTGATTGTTTCCCTGATTTCTTTCTTTCTTTTAATTTAGCTCTGTGTGAATTTTTCTATCGTACCAAATTACTAGAAATAAGACATTGGATTTCTTATGAATAGAATCTAAATCTTTCATTCTTCGGCTTTCGTGCATTTTCTTAAAATAAGCATTTGCTTTCCAAAAAATCATTATTTTTCACTAATGTCTCTCCACTTTTAGACCTCATTCTTAGCCATTTCTTATTTCGGCTTTTATCTTTCCATTCCCGACTTTTTATTTTACCCACACACCATTTCTGCACGTTCTATATTTGGACATATTTCAATCATGATTTTAACACCGATATATAACCGGACTCCTTTGGAAGATTATATTGCGCCAATGTAAGAAGATACATTAAAAAGGACCATATTATCTTTAGGCACCCCTTTTTGATCTCGATAAAGAAAGGGCATGTTTTTCATTTACACGTCAATATCCGGTTTTGGTTAGGGTTAGGGTTTGGGGTTAGGGTTAGGTTAGGTTAGTTTTTATAAATTTAAAAAGAAAAATCTAAAAATTGTCTTATAAAACAACCGGGATATTGACGTGTAAATGAAAAAACACGTCCTTTTTAATCGAGATCAAAAAGGTGCCTAAAGGTCATATGATGCATTAAAATTGGATACTATCGGTTTGGAAATTAAACATGAAAAGTATGTATTACCCCCCCCCCCTACGAGCAGGGGCTTATGGTCAAATAACGTTGAAAGCACCGAGTCGAGCTAGATCACCGAAGTTAAGCAGCGATGAGTGTGTTCAATACTTTGATGGGTGGCCATTCAAACAGCTGCAAGTACTATAAGAAACAGATTATCAGAATGACTCGATTCGGCATTAAATAACCCGAAAAGGGGTGATATGCCGTAAAACAACAACCACCAACCAACTATACAAGCTGGATCTGACACAATGTGTCTTCTAAGCGGAGTCTAATGGGTTTGAATTCAGTTTTTTATCACCTACATTAAATAGCCCAGTCTCATTGTCATATAAGAACAAATTAGGAAGCGTGTGGTGCAATGGTTAAAGTCATAGGAAATGGACTCGTCACCCCGAGTTCAAATCCTGGACGTGGTCATTGCATTTTATATATAAACCCTTGAGAAGGTATGAATTCTACTCTCCCTCCAGCTATGGGTAAATAGTAGGGCAGACTGGGCTCTTTAACCTTAGTTAGGCAACCCGTCTAGGAGAAGGAAAACTCTGAATTCAAACCTGTTAAACTCCGCTTAAGAAATTGACCTTGTGTCACATCCTGCTCGTGTGGAGGGGTTGGTAAATATATATAAGAAAAATAGTTAATATGACTGTGTTGCACCTATCTGCCAAGGGAAGGAAAACTTCTTGTCTTATAAATATCAACATTTAAGACACGAGTGTAATGAGGTGCCCGCCTCCCACGACTGATGAACCTAATGCCCGGCTGTGTGACAGGCAACAAAAGATTAATCGAGAACTCTCGTGGTAGATGTGAGAAACGGTCACGCAAGAAAGTTGAGGATTTTTAAAAAGATTCACTTAGTAACAGGGCAATTCCATGTCAAATCATTCAGAAAAAAGTAAAATTGTCACCCACCCCCTTTAACTTTTCTGAATCTTTTTCTAATTGTTAGACAATCCGCAAAATTTGATCTTCTAATTCCAAAAAATAGGCGGAGTTATGTCAATTTTTAGCTCTCCAAATTTGGTGGGGTTCGCCAAAAATGCCGACTTTTAGTAATTTTTTTTTGTCTGTAAAATAAGTTCTACAGTTTCCCTACTCCTAAAAAAATAGCTTTATAAAAGCATTTTTGCCTGGGGAATCCAAAAATGTTATCAAGAGTCATAAGTCAACCAATTTTAAGTTATTGATGATTTCTGATTTTTTCATAGCAATATCAATATCCCGATGGGGCACTGCATCTATGACAAAAAATATTTTATATTATTATTTCACATATATTGAATATTATTTGTACCAAAAAGATAGTTTGATTTTTACTCAAAACCGAGGCTACAACATAAAAAATTTTGCAAATCAAAAATCATTAATAACTTAAAATTAGTTAACATTAAGACGTTTTGATAGCAAAATTTCTTGGGTCAAAATGCTTTTACTTTTATAAACCAATTTTTAGGAGCAGGGAAGCTCTAGAACTCATTTTACAGACAAAAATAGATGATAAAAAGTCGCCATGTTTCGCCACCCCCTAAAATTTGGAGAGATAAAAATCAACATAACTCAGAGCATTCCAAGCTTTCTCGAAGTGGTTGAGCATTATATGACGAATGTGGATATGATTTTCGATTTTCGATACGCATTTTAAAAGGATTGTTTTTATGAGAAAAATAAAGAAAACGGCTAATTGTTATTGTTTTTGTAGAATAAAATCTGTTGAAAAAATCCGCTATAATTGGGCACCAACCCAATAGATTGGAGAAGTGAGTGTTGCTTGTCTTATGGTGCGACTGCCAGGTTAATTATTTAGCTAATAGACAAGTACTAAGGCGGATTTTCTATGATGGATTTTCAAATGAATTAACGTTATTTTCAATTTCTATACTACCGTACACAATTTTTAGGCAACTTATCAATTATGTAACATGTGGACTATCCCTTAATCTTCGTTCACTAACCTAAGCTATGTTGTGTGTTGACATCCTTCCGTCTACAAGAGACGATGGAGTAGTGTCCAATTTTTTAAAACTACGTAGCCTGAGCGGGTTCATATGGAGAATGCAAATTCGCATATCGAGGGAGCAGCAAATCCCCACCTCTCCACACTGTCGCTGTGATCCAAAGGAAAGGTAAGGAACCAATGCTGTTTTGCAGGGGTAATGTCGCAGGAGTTGCTGGGTACCAAGGATTTCAGCATCACATCACCTTAGGGACCCCGGCTCCTGATTTGTTTTCTGGGTTTTTTCTCCCCTAGATACAAGCTATAAGGTGAGTTATGAAGATAGCGTATGCTGATCCCCACTGTTAGGTCGAGTGTTACGATTTTTGTGGCCATTCTTTAGGCTTCAAGCAAGAGCGCTGTCCAGCGGAGTTGATTGGCTGAGGTTTAAACTACGTGACCTAGCTCAGTTTATAAACAAGTGGTAGATTGCAGCACAGCTTATATACTACAAATTATGAGCATCTCATGTGGTGTAATAGTTAGCAAGCTAGATTAGCAGACTATTGTTAGTAAGTTCGATTCTCACTGGGTGCCCCATACATCAGGACTTGTGCTGCATCTGATCTACGCTTAGTAAATAACTATATACTACAAATAATCCAACAGTGAGTACATTGGATAAGTGAGGTTTGCTGTCAGGTTAAGGATTTAGCTACAGAACAAGTACCAATGCTTTGGCTAAGTGAGGTTTGCCTGTCTTAGGGTACGACTGTCAGGTTAAGGATTAGCTACAAGAAACAAGTACCAAGGCTTGGCTAAGTGAGGTTTACGGATTTAGCTACAAGAACAAGTACCAATGCTTTGGCTAAGTGAGGTTTACCTGTCTTAGGGTACGACTGTCAGGTTAAGGATTTAGCTACAAGAACAAGTACCAATGCTTAGTTGTTGTGATGGATTTCCAAATAAGTGGTAAACACACACGAAGAAAATAGATCGAAGTCATTAGTTCCGGTTAAGAAATCCTTGTAGAAGTTGAGAGAAAAAACAAAATCCGAGCTAAATTTCAAATACAGAATGAAATTTTTGATGAAGTGATCGACAAACAATGGCGTCGCGACTGTCTTCCGGATAAAGGACTCTTGTACCCTTTTTCCCTACACGCACCAAAAAAAAAAAAAAAAAGCATAAAACACGAATAAAACATTCGAAAAACATTACTTAATCTTAAAACTTTATCGATCGAATCGTCTTTCCGAAACAATTCATTTTCAAGTGGTTTGGAACTAATTCGCTTACATCCCTTCGAATTTCTCCTTGTTACATTAAAGAATTCGAGGGAAATTGGTAGTTAGTTTTATTCCCATTCTACCTGTTCCTTTCTTTTCGACCAATGCATCCCTTCGGCATCAACTCTTTTATTCTATTCTACTTCACGGCCATCGATTTTTACTCCTGCCAGATAAAATCTAAAAATTTTTCTCTCTTTTATTCGCTTAATGGGACAAATTGATGCGCTCAGGCTTGAATCTAGGTCGAACAAGTTATTTCCATTCTTAGCAAGGATTCTTACATCTTACATAAAAAAAGGAAACAAACGTTGATATTCGAATGAATAGGTAAATGTCCACACGAAGGTAGGTACACAGATGAATATATATATATATATATATATATATATATATATATATATATATTATATAAATACGAAGGAATCAAGTTCTGCCAACTAAAGTTTCGCTTATTAGATCATTGGTGCAAGATTGCGAACATATATATATATATATATATATATATATATATATATATATGAGTATGTAAGTATATGAAATGAAAAACACAAACAACAACAAATTGTTTAGAAGAATGATATATTTACT
>CM042158.1:37104604-37107104 GCA_023376005.1 Doryteuthis pealeii | reverse complement strand
CGGTAATGAGAAACCTAGGTAGATATTCTCTGACTTATTAGGCTTACTTTATTATTATTTATTAGCTATACTTTTTGTCTTTGGAGCTATTGTATATTTAACTGATGCAACTCTTAGAGTATTTTTTCTTTTGGCCATTTTTATAGTACCATCTGATTATTTTGAAAAGGTGCATAAGATTTGGTATTTTCTTTTATATATACTAGCAAATATATGCACCCTCCGGGTGCAAGTATTTAATTTTTAATGTAATGAAATATCGTATTAAATTAGAAAGTCTAATAAGAAGGCAGATAAAAAGGTTTGAAACAGAGTGGGGTTATAATAGAAAAATAGAAATGAAACTTACTCTTCCATCACTTCTGAATTTTACTTATTTAACTATTTAGTTAAATTAGGAAATAAAGAATAAAATTACACTTATTTTTTCTTGTTAATGGATTTCATTTAAGATTCATTGAAGAGATTTTTGCTTATATTCATTAAAATAAAACCAAACAATTAGAAATCAATAATACTAAGCACATATTTAATAAAATCACATTTTTAATAGCAATATGCAAATTAGCCTTCACATTCACACTGCAAACCGCTATTTTTTGTATATATAAATACAATTGCATGTTATTTGTATGTGGATATGGACAACACTAATAAAAGGTGAAGCAATTTTATTAATAATTGAGGTTTAAATATATAAAATCATGCAGAATGTGATGTAAATAACTATGTTAATTGTGACTCGATTAGTAATATAGTTTCGGTTACAGACAGAAAAACACACAATCTCCATTATAATAAGATATATATATATATATTTTCTCCTGACAAAAAAAGTTTGTATTGTGTAATTACAAACTATAAAGCCGGGAGTTATTTTTATACTATCAGAGTTTATATATATATATATATATATATATATATATATATATATATATATGGTCATCCACAGACACGTGTTTCGACTTATCAAGTCTCTACAGACGGAATTGAAATCCGATCGGTTGGGTGTCACTCCGACAACCTTAACTATTAGGCTGTTATCACTTGCAGAATGCGAAGAGGATTTTAACTATTTTAATACACACGTCGATTTGTATGTAAAGGCCATCATAGAATGCTCCATCCCTTATACAGGAGAGCGCTGATAGCCGCAAGCGTAAAGGAGTTGGCACCTGAAAATTATGTCAGGTTTCGATCCCGGCTAGAGGTAGCAGTTAAAAAGTCGAGCCGCACTGATGAGAAGTAATATATATATATATACATATATATATATATATCAGTCATCCACAGACACGTGTTTCGAAGTTTACTTCTCATCAGTGTGGCTCGACTTTTTAACAGCTACTTCTAGCCGGGATTGAAAACCGACATAATTTTCATCTGCCATGTCCTTTACCCTTGCGGTTATCAGCGGCTGTCAGTCTGGAGTGAATAATTAATTCATACATCCCTGTGCGGAATGTTTTTACAATCACCAGAGAACTCAAGACAGTAAACAGCAGATAGACGAGTTACGGCTTTACGCCAAACGGTGAAATTTCAATTAATGTGCCTCTTACAGTGCTCAACCATGGGGGTGGGAGTATATATATATATATCTGTCATCCACAGACACCTGTTTTGAATAAAAAATGTTACTTATTTTTTAATTGTTCTCAACTAGATTCATTATATTCAGGAGTAAATGCCGCCCTGTCGGTGGGACCTTAGAATGTACCGACTGCACTTCTGCAGAGGGGTAAGACTCCCCAATGGGGCCACCTGTTGGCCGTGGGTGGCGACCCATGATTCTTAAGGATGGAACCCAGGTGGCTGAGCAGCGCATGACATGACATACTCCACTTAGACACTTACTTAGGCTAGACGGGCGGTCAGAGAGCCACTTCCCCGATCAATCGGCTGGTCACGTCAAGCCCTACCACCTATATGATTGCCCCAACCTTATTGTCCTTATGGCAAGCCCCAACCCTTTTTATCATATGGGTGCTAGAAGGCGATCGCTGAGGGTCTACATGTGACTGACGTTAAATTCTATCTGATGGTGAGGTTCCAGTTTTGGAGGTTTGGGGAATGTGAAGCACCCCTTCATCACCATTGCTCCCTGGTCCACTCTGACCCAGAGTTGTAGTACCTGTTAGTGTCCTGTCTGTTGGTTAAATGGAAAAATGTATTTATAAAAAAGAATGTGTATCCATTAAGAATTAATTTATATCAAAACTTTATCGGCATTAAATGACCCACTGAGGTTGATGTGCCGTAAAACAAAACAAACAAACAAAACCAGGAGTAAATGTTATTGCGAAAAAAATTGTTTTTAGAAATTTTTTTTTTCTCAATTTTCTAAAGCATTTGACTAGCCACAAAAGATCGGGCAGAAAATGTACTGGGAAAGTGACGTCCATTTGTCCAGTGAAAACCATCATCTGATTACATTTTCTTGGATTGTCTTTTATATACACTAGCAAATATATGCACCCTCCGGGTGCAAGTATTTTAC
>CM042158.1:37074604-37099604 GCA_023376005.1 Doryteuthis pealeii | reverse complement strand
GAGTCTATCCCCTTTTCACTAGCACTAGATCAGGGAGATTATTCTAGTGTCTGGTGTGGAACGCCAAACCTACTATCAGCTCCTCACTTTACCGCACAGATGATTGTGCTACTCATGCACTGAGTTGGCGAGGGCCGATATCGAACCAGGAACCTTGTGATTCTTAACCGGACGCTCTTCCGATTGAGCTAAACCGGGCCTAACTGTGTCAAAAAGTACAACAAATCTCGATATTTTTTGGCACACCTTGTATGTATAGACTGTGTTAAATAGTTTCGATGCTGCAGACTTTGCCAGGCTGTGGTTATATCAGTACTGATGTATGGCTGCACCACCTGGACCCTAACGAAGCGCCTTGAGAATAAGCTAGATGGACCTGCACAAGAATGCTGCGTCCGGTCTTGAATAAGTTGTGGAAGCAGCACCCCCCACAAGGAAGCAGCTGTATGGCCACCTGCTCCCCATCTCGCAAACCATCCGAGTGAAACGGACATGGCAGGCTGGAGAAGCAAGGACGAGCTCATAAGCGACGTTCTTCTGTGGAAGCCAACACATGGACATGCTGCTATGGGCCGGCCACCAAGGACCTACATTGATCAACTATGCAAGGATATTGGATGTTGCTCAGAGGACCTCTCTGGCACAATGAATGATAGGGAGGGTTGGCGAGAGATTGTTATAGATATCCGTGCTAATTGCGTGACATCATGATGATGATGATATATGTTTTGATTCTATATTGTCCCATCTGGAATAATGGAACCCTTATATATTTGATTAAAAAGACTTTAAATAAGAAATTGGTTAGAGTGAACTTATATAAGGTTTGGCTTGGTTTGTTTTGTTTTACGGCATCTCAACCTCAGTGGGTCATTTAATGCCGATAAAGTTTTGAAATAAATCAATTCTTAATTGATAATACAATTTTTTAATAAATACATTTTTCTATTTAACCCATAGATGGTACTACCAATCCGGGTCAGAGTGGACCAGGGAGCAATGGTGATGAAGGGGTGCTCCCCAAACATCCAAAACTGGAACCTCACCATCAGATAGATTTTAACGTCATTCCCAGGACATGTAGACCCTCAGCCACCGCCTTCTAGCACCCATATGATAAAAAAGGGGTTGGGGCTTGCCATAAGGGCAACAGGGTTGGGAAAATCATATAGGTGCTAGGGCTCGACCTGACCAGCCGATTGATCGGAGGGGGCCTCTCCGACCGCCCGTCTAGCCCAAGATAGGGCCAAAGTGGAGTATTGCATGTCATGAACTGCTCATCCACCTGGGCTCTATCTTTAAGCATCACGGGTCGCCACCCACGGCCAACAGGCGGCCCCATTAGGGGAGTCTTACCCCTCTGCAGAAGTGCAGTCGGTGCATTCTAACGCCCCAGCCGACAGGGCAGAAATTGGTTAGAGTGAACTTATATAAGGTATTATAATTGTAGATTATAAATAATACATTTACATTCTATACTATTCCATCGTAAATAATGAAACCCGTGTTGCTTTGATTAGAAAGAGAAGTAACTTTTAATTTAAAAACAAATGGTAAGGTTGAACTTATGTGAGATATTGTAATTGTAGAACAAAAATAAGACTGGAATATCCAAATTTATTTCATCTACGCAAAGACATCGTAGACGATAACCATTTTTTTTTAATTTAATGATTTATTTGACATCATAAATTTTCTTGCGACAGGTAATTATTGAGAGTTCGGAAGGGCTTTGCCTTTTACAGTAGATGAATTAAATTAATGTGTTGCTACCATCAATGGAGAGCAATCTTGGTTTCATTAAAATTCTTCTCAACAAAATAAGTGCAACTTTTTTTTTTGTTTGATTTTTTTTTTTTTTGATTGCTCAAAAAACTGAACAGAATTCTGAACTCTCCTTTTTACTCTCCAATGTATTTTGAATTGTCCATTCCTGTCGTTTGCCGTTCACATCTTATTCATTTCCTGTAGCTTTTCTATTTATTTCCATTCAACAATCTCGATATTTAATCAATTAAGTTAACGTTATTTTGAAAGCTGACGTTAGTTTTACTTTTTTTAAAGACTTTTTTTTTTTGTCTTTGCTCGTTCTTTCGTTCCGCCACAATTCGTTTCCTTCTTTTTTGTGTGTTTGTGTATTTTTTTTTCCTTTCGCTTACCTTTTTGTTTTATAGTTCTTCCATTTTGTCTTTTCGCGCGCATTTCTCATTCAGACATAAATCTTTCATTCATTTTCGAAAGTCTATAAAAGGGTAATTGTTTTTGTTTTGTTTTTGTTCTCTTATATTTTGTTTCACTTGTTGATCTTTCGAGAAGAGAACATTTCTTTAGATATTTGGAGTTTTTATTGAATTTTATACGATTTATTGATAGTATTCTTACTCTCAAAAAGATATTCAGGTCTGTATATGCCAGGAGAGATATCTATCTATCTTACTGACTGTCTCGGGTTCTATCTGCCTATTTTTATCTACTATCTATATCTCTATCTATCTCTATCTCTATGCCTCTATCTATCTATGTCTCTCTCTATCCATCTCTGTCTCACTATCTCTCTCAGTATGTCTCCCTCTCTCTATCTCTCTCTCTCCATTTCTCTATCTGTCTCTATCTATCTATCTATCTGACTGTCTATATATCTGTATATCTTATTGGATCTATATCCATCTGGCTCTGGTTCTCTCTCTCTCTCTCTCTCTCTCTCTCTCTCTCTCTCTCCTCTCTCCATCTCTCTCTCTCCATTTCTCTATCTGTCTCTATCTATCTATCTATCTGACTGTCTATATATCTGTATATCTTATTGGATCTATATCCATCTGGCTCTCTCTCTCTCTCTCTCTCTCTCTCTCTCTCTCTCTCTGTGTGTGTGTGTGTGTGGTCTATCTATCTGTCTGTCTGTCTGTTCAGTATATCGATCTGTCTGTCTGTTTCAGTATATTATCCATCTCTCTGTCTGTCTGTTTCAGTATCTATCTCTCTGCCTGTCTGTTTCAGTATCTTATCCATCTCTCTGTCTGTCTGTTTCAGTATCTTATCCATCTCTATGTCTGTCTGTTTCAGTATCTATCTCTCTCTGTCTGTCTGTCTGTTTCAGTATCTTATCCATCTCCCTGTCTTTCTATTTCAGTATCTTCTATCTGTCTGTCTGTTCAGTATCTATCTATCTGTCTGTCTGTTTCAGTATCTTATCTATCTGTCTGTCTGTCTTATCCATCTCCCTGTCTTTCTATTTCATTATCTATCTATCTGTCTGTCTGTTTCAGTATCTATCTATCTGTCTGTTTCAATATTTATCCCTTCTATCTATCTGACTGTCTGTCTCAGCATTTATGTATCTATCTGACTGTCTGTCTCAATATCTATCTATATATGTATATCTATCTTAACTCTTTATATCTTACTATTTATCAATAACAGTCCCACAAAATCCATGCCTATGAATAAAAATATATTGCACGTGCTTATATCTATTCAATTACTTATCTATATAAATATTTCTATGTCTTTCGATCTTAATAACTATCTACATGTATATCTGTCTATTTGTGTCAATATCTATGTATCTACCTATACATTTCATATCTTATTATTTCTCAATAACAGTCTGTTATTCCTAAATCGATTATAAGTGTGTATAGGTATTGACATTCTACATTATCTACAAGTTTCTCTATCTATATGTATGTCTGTGACATTATCTGTCTCTAGACATTTCAGTCGATCTATCTATCTTACCATTTATATCTAAATATTTATGAATAGAAGTATGTTTCAATGTCATAAAATCCCTACCTGTGCATAAATATATTAAGTGTTTTATCAATTCCCGTTCTTATCTATCTATCTCTCTCTCTCTCTCTCTCTCTCTATATATATATATATATATATATATATATATATATATATATATATATATATATACGACTGTCTCGGTATCTCTATGTTAGTATATATCTGTGTCAGTATCCATCTGCCTCTCTCTCTTTCTCTCTCTCTCTCTCTCTCTCTCTCTCTCTATATATATATATATATATATATATATATATATATATATATATAACGTGTATCCAAAAAGTATCATGATTTTATAATTTTTGACGCACCTTGTATCCTGAAAAAAAATAACGTTAAGTTCATTAATTTTTTACGATACAAGATTTACCAAGAATAAAGAATGAATGAAATTTGTTCAGAATGCAAGGTGTGTCAAAAAGTACAAAAAATCTCGATAATTTTGACACACATTATATATATATATATACATATATATATATACATATATATATATATATATATATATATATATATATATATACGTGTGTGTGTATATATATATATATATATATATATATATATATATATATATATACACACACGTATATATATATATATATATGTATATATATATATATATGTTTATGTATATATATATATAATCAATACCTGTCTATCGATCTCAATTTATATCGTTCTGTCTTAATCAGTTCATATATCTATCATTATACAGTATGTATCTCCCTATCCCAGTCTAGCAATCTATATTTGTTTTATTCGATCTATTTGAATCCCCCCCTCTCTCTCTCTCTCGATCTCTTGCTGAGGTCTATTTCTGGCCGTTTACTCCTTTATAATACTTTCTCATCCTCTCAATTAACATGAATCGTCCACATTTTTATTTTCCATTTTACTTTATGCTTCTTCATCCATCTATTTTGTACCCTTTTGTTTCTATAAAAGAAAAATGACAAAAAAACTATCAAAGAATTTACACACGTTGATAAATGCATATATATATATATATATATATATATATATATATATATATATATATATATATATATATATATACTGTGTTTGTGTCTCAGTGTGTGTTTATGTCTATGATAAAAAGACCATTATATATGGGTGTGTTTGAATGTGTATACATATATATATATATGTGTGTTTGTGTGGTAAAAGCCATAATATAGATTTACGTTGGACACATCCATATATACATATACATATATGGTTTACAACTATATATATATATATATATATATATATATATATATATGGTTTACAACTATATATATATATATATATAATATGTATATATATATACATATTTATATATCCGTGTGTGGGTGTGCATCTCTCTGTGTAGAATCCGTAAAAGCCATTATATACATATATGTCTGTGTGTCAGTGTTGGTGTGTGTATATGTCTCAGTGAGTGCCTTTATGTGTGTGAGAGTATGTTTTTATAAGTAGGAGCTGGAAAAGCTGTTATATATATACATGTGTGTGTGAGTATGTGAGTGTCTCTATATCTGTGTGAGTATATGAGCGTCTCTATATCTGTGTGTGAGTATGTGAGCGTCTCTATATCTATTTGTGAGTATGTGAGTCTATATGTATCTGTGTGTGAGTATCTGAGTGTCCCTGTATCTGTGTGTGTATGTGAGTAACCCTGTATCTGTGTGTGAGTATGTGAGTGTCTCTATATCTTTGTGTGAGTATGTGAGCGTCTCTATATCTGTGTGTGCGTATGTGAGCGTCTCTATATCTATGTGTGAGTATGTGAATCTCTATGTATCTGTGTGTGAGTACGTAAGTGTCCCTGTATATGTGTGTGTATGTGAGTGTCTCTGTATCTGTGTGTGAGTATGTGAGTGTCTCTGTATCTCTGTGTGAGTATGTGAGTCTCTCTGTACCTTTGTGAGCATGTGAGTGTCTCTGTATCTGTATGTGTGTCTCTGTGCGAGTTCGTCTCTGTGTATTTGTTAGTATGACTGGGAAAAGCCATTGCATACAATTAAAAATATAACAAAACAGTAAGAAGCTATAAGCTTTCTCTTACTGGCGCCATTTTTGCTACGAATGTCAGCTTCATAAGTAAAAGCACTTAATCATACCTGATCTCCTCGTTTCCCTCCTCCTCTTCTTCTTCACTCTTATGCAGCACGGCGCATTGTCCAGATCTGTCAGTTAATCCGACTCGACTGCCTTACGTCTTTTTATTGCAATCGCTTTTCATATATCTCCCAATATATATATATATACATACATATATATATATATATATATATATATATATATATATATATATATATATTTCTTTTTTTTTGCGTATACTGCCTATTTTTATTTTTTAGTTATTTATTTTATTTTTGAATTTTCTTTTCCATTTTTTTCATTTGTATTTTTTTTTATCTAAGTGACTTATCTATATTTGACACTTTGCTTTGGACTTTTTAAAAGAAAAGCAAAAGTCAGAAGAAAAAAAAACTAACAAAAAACAAAACAAAAAAAAAAAACATATCATACAAATATAAAAATGGTACTGGAAAAAGAATTATATAATATAATTTTTTAGTTCGTCAATTTTTCTCACTTTTCTCATGAACATCACTCGGCGGTAATCTTGCTTTTATTATCTATACGTACAAATTTTATATATATATATATATATATATATATATATATATATATATATATATATATATGTGTGTCAAAAAGTATCGATATATTTGCACTTTTTGACACACCTTGTATTCTGAAAAAATTAACGTTCCATTCATTGTTCATTTCTATCTTGTGTCATAAAAGGGCCGAGTTTAAAGCTGTGAACTCGGGCCTTTTATGGCACACTTGTATTCTGAAAAAATAACGTTCTGTTTATTGTTCATTTCTATCTCGTAAATACAGCTTCAATCTCGATACCTTTATGATACACCTTATATATATATATATATATATATTATATATATATATATATATATATATATATATATATATATATATATATATATATATATATATACCATATTTACCAGTATATTCACCAAGCAAATAAGTATACACTCTTATTTACTTCGGAATTGTTTCCCTAAAATCGATTAAAAAGTGCTCAATATAAAGAGCTAAATATACGATTAAAATCGAATGGTTTAAAATCTATCGACTCAAGTTTCCCGCAATAGCACGAATCTTCAGGGTATTTTTTTTCGAGAGATATATATATGAGAGAGAGAAAAGTAGAGAAACACGGGTTGATGTACTGGATGGATATTGACGATACATTAATCATATACCCGAGTGAAATAAACATCACAGAAATCACATACAGACTAAACAAAATTGTGCCCACCATACAATTCACACACGAACTAGAATCTAATAACTCCCTACCCTTTTTTGTATATGAAAAACAACAACACATTAGAATTCAAAGTCCACCCTAAACCCACAGCCAAAAATGATCGCATACATTACTACTCACACCATGACATCCACATCAAAAGAGGCATTATAATAGGTTTTTACCTCAGAGTCCTACGCATTTGGACACCCAAACATTTGAACGATGAATTCACCCACATAGAGAATACAATCCGAAACTTCCGATATCCCATATCCTTTATACAACACGCTAAGGCCTAAAACCTCAAAATCCACACCACAAACCAACCCCAAACCCCAACACTTCCGCGACAAATCCGATTCCCCACACAGATACATAATTCTGCCTAACAACCAAATTAACAGCAAAAATTCAAACAACCTTGGTATCGAGACAGTCACTTTAGCATCCCAAACTATTCTCAACAAAAACTCTCGACAGTATATAAAATCAGAAGCAGGCATGTAAACGATTCCATATACAGACTGTCACAAAAAATACATAGAGGAAACCACCAGAAATCTGAAAAAACCCATATACGAGCATAAGCGCAACATTAAATTGGATGACAACTAAAACTGTTTATTGTAGCACATAACTAAATCACAACACAACTTCAATTTCAACAACGCAGCCATGATTGCATACATCCACAACAAAAAAATTAAGACAAAAATTAGAGACCAGCGTCATAAGTAACACACCAAATGTGAATTGTAGATCCGGCTTCTTTAAAATTTCCTCACGCCTAGGCAAAGTCGCCAACAGCTATAGATCAAAAAGACAACACGATACTTAGAAAAAAAGTAAATAATAAACAAATAAACACACACACTTATAATAAAACCCACAACCATTCCCTACTTTTACACGATCCACCATATTTCCACCAAACCCAGCGTATATAACCAACTGACGACCCCTTTCCACCCATTCCCCTCAGGAACTGGCTAGCTATACCTAAAAAAAAACAAAAAATCAACTCACACTACCTAAAATCAACTCCCACTACCTGTGGCATCAATGACATAACCCTACTAGCTACAACCCCCTAGAAAAAACTCCCACTACCAAACTAAACATTCCTTGCGGCATTAGCCACTGATCATCTCCCTATCCACGACCTTCTGACTCACCTTCTCTTCATATAAAGTAAAGTAAGTAAAGTAAAGTAAAGTCGACGGGGCGGCCTAATGTCGGTATCAGCCAGTCAGCGAGGGAGCCTATCCCCTTTTTCAATAGCGCTAGACCAAGGAGATTGTTTTAGCATCTGAGGTGGAGCGCCACACCTACCATCAGCTCCTTACTTTAGCGCACAGATCCATGTGCTACTCATACGCTGAGTTGGCGGGAACCGGTATCGAACTAGGAACCTTGTGGTTTCTAGCCGAACGCTCTATCGACTGAGCTAACCCGGCCCCTTATATAGTCGCATTAATTTCCTCTTATTTCACACACACACACACACACACACACACACACACACACGTGCGCGCGCGCACACACACACACACCACACACACACATATATATATATATATATATATATACACACACATATATATACATATATACATATATATATATATGTATATATATATATATATATATATATATACATATCAAACATATGAAACATTTTACCCTGATGAAGGCCGTTTTTCTTTGTATGCTAAAATATTTTATATTTTTCTATTATCATTTTATTCTATATCTAAAATAATGATAAGTAGAGTACATATGTACATGAACAAACGCCTGGCCGAAACACGTGTTGGAAACTCTAATTATATCAATTTTATCCATTCAACATTTTCTTTCCTTTATTTATTTATCGTTTCAACATATATATATATGTGTGTGTTTTCTTGTATCTGTCGGTCTATCAAATTAGATGAAAAAGTAGGCAGTATGGAAAAGCGAAAAGTTTAAAGAAAACACACACACACACACACACACACACACACACACACACATATATATATATACACACACACACACACATATATATATATATATATATATATATATATATATATATATATAATCAGAGTTACTTTTGAATCCACCAAGTAAACAAATATATTTACTTCTGGATTATTTTAAAAAAACGTTTGAAAAGTGCTCAATATAAGGGGATGAATATACGTTTTAAAAATGAATGGCTTAAAATTTCCGACTGCAGTTTCTCTCGCTGAAGCGCGAATCTTCAGGTTATTCCTGAATGAATAACCTGAAGATTCGCGCTACGGCGCGAAACTGCAATCGAAAGTTTTAAGCCATTCATTTATAAAACGTATATATATATATATATATATATATATATTTAATATACCAAGCGTGTTGGTAGATCCTTGCGGAGAGAAAAAACCCGGCAGAGAGTTTGATTGTAAAAATATACTACCAAACATCAACCAGGAAGAAAAATTTTTGAAAAAAAGAAAAAGACCAAGATATTCGTACCAACAAAAAATAATCTATTGGTATAGTATTTGGCCAAAAGAAAAACAATTATATGCATATATATGTATATAAGATATATATATATTCATATAACCGCTAGGAGAAGCTAATTTGTAAAAAGTGCTCGATACCTAAGTAGAGCCAAGTAATAAGGATATCTACTGAGTCAGACGAACCTACTGTTAGTTTCGCATAAAGCTTTCAGGGCTAAAATCTGAGTCAGATTTTAGCCCTGAAGAGCTTTATGCGAAACTAACGTAGGTTCGTCTGACTCAGTAGATATCCTTATATATATATATATATATATATGTCACGTCAGGAGGATGGACAAAGGCCGCATTCCCAAAGACCTACTATATGGTGAACTAGTGTAGGGCACCCGACCGGTAGAGAGACCACGCCTACGCTTCAAAGATATCTACAAGATAGACATGAAGATATGCCACATCGACATACACACATGGGAGAATTGAGCAGAAGACTGTGCGACCTGGCGCCTCCGCGTCAAACAAGGAACAAAAGGGAGTGAAAAAGGAGAGGAAAGAAGCCACCACAGAAAATAGAGCTAAAAAAAAGGAGAGACAACAGCACCCCCAACACCAAGAGAAAGCATCACCTTTTGTTTGCAATCACTGTACCACTGACGGCCATTCAACGATCGGTCTGTTCAGCCACTCACGTAGCTGTAGGCAAAAAAAAAAAAAAAAAATTTAAAAAATAAATGGACACTACGCCATCGTCTTAAATAGACGGAAGGTTGCCAGCACACACACACACACACACACACACACACACACACACACACACACATATATATATATATATATTAAATTCATCAATCTTTCTAATATATAATTAAAGATAATCTTTTATTTGTTTACTGATCTACTTAATCAAATTAATACATTTTATTTTACAACTGAAAAAAAAAAGCTAAGTAAATAAATTCTTCTATTTGACCGTTTTTATTTTGAATTCAAGATAGTTACAATGTAGCAATATTCACCGGATGTTAACCAGACAAGATTAGATATATATACATATAAAAATTCAAACCCATACTCAACAGATATTTCAAAAGGTTAGAGACCGATTTTCTTTTCTCTAATAACTTATAAAATAATTATATTAACTTGATGCTTCAAAGGAGTCTAATAATAGATGAGGAAAACTTTCTATCAGGGACCCCACTCTCAAAAAGTGTTTTAATACTTTTGAGAGGGGTCACTTGGAAAGGATTTTTCATTTATCCCCCTCATTTCATTCATTCTTGTTTCATCCATTCTTGTTTCATCCATTCATTCATTTTGCCATTGATTTTTAACTTTACTAGCAAATATATGCACCCTCCTGGTGCAAGTATTTAAGTTTTAATATAATAAAATATCATGTTAAATTTGAAAGGCTAATGAAACTGAATAAGAACGCAGATAAAAAGATTTGGAACAGAACAGATTGAAAAATAGAACAACTTTGAAAGTAACTCTTCCATCATTTTCCCTTACTCCCGTCTTTCATTAGTAAATTTTCCTAATTTAACTATTTAGTTAAAATGGGAAGTAAAGAATAATATTAAAGTTATTTCTTCTTGTTAATGGATTTCTTTTAAGATTTATCCCCGAGATTTTTGTTCATATTCATTAATATAAAACCAAACAATTAGAAATCAATAATACTAAGCATATATTTATTAAAATCAAATTTTTAAGATCAATATGCATATTAGCCTTCCAATTCACACTGTAAACCGCTATTTTGTTGTATATATAAATATAATTGCATGTTATTAGTATGTATATATGGTCAACAGTATTGTAGATGTAATGAAAGTAACGTACCTCGGAACACAAAGCGTGCGCGGACGAGTCTGGCTTGCATCGCAGGAAAGAAACATGGCTGCTGTAAGCACTACCTTTAATAATGGGCGATCTCGAACCGGCGAGAATAATATTGCACGTATGCAAATTCTCACGAGATCGGGTGTGTATAAAAACATACGGCGACGGAGAGACAGGGAGTCAAGCGATTACGTACGACAACTGAGAAACAGCTAGCAGTATTATTTTGACTATTGCGACAGGTAGAGGCCTTTCGAGGATATATTTGTGACATCATTACTAGTGTCATTGAGGAGCGAGTTCGATTCCCACTAGAAGTATTAATGATGTAAAACAATTTTATTAATACTTGAGGTTTAAATAAAAATAAAATCATGGAGAATGTGATGTAAATAACAAAGGGAATTGTGACTTGAATAGTAATATAGTTTCGGTTACAGACATACAAACCCACAATCTCCATCATAATAAGAGATATAAATATATATAGTAGATTTTTCATACGAAATTTAATAAAATCTATATTCGCATACAGTAGTGTATACTGTGACACATTCCTTCATTTTACGAATTAGACAATAATAAAAGAATGTAATATTCCCTTCTTGCCATATAGTCTTAGATTCTCTCCTCTAATTGATAATTGAAATATCTTGTGCAAAGTCGTTGGCATTATCAATCCCTCTCCCTTTATTTGTCACTTTGTGAAAAACCACCAACCACCACGGAATCCCGTGAGTGTCCTGATTGCCTCTAGCTTTGTCAATCACTATTCTCTCACTCATTGTCTTGTGATGAAATGGCTTCGGCTTCAAACAATAAGAAATTTTCCACTTTGTCGTCCCCCCATCCCTTTCTATCCCCCACGCCGCACTTCCCGTCGCAACGTCATCTGCGCGAGCCTCATCATCCTTGAGCTAATTAGCAAGGCCAAGTTGATTACAATTCGGTAAGGAGCAAAACAATTTAATTAGGAGTTGAAATGACTCCACTGTTCGAATGTTGTCAGTGAAATCTATCAGACGAAAGAGTGCTAACCCACAGATTGAAGGAAAGTTATAAAACAGCAACGTGCCATGCTCAGGTCGAAGAGGGTGTGTTTATGAGGCCCATTGCTACGAGCAGAATGCGACACAAGATCATTTGTTCAACAGGTTCTTATATGTATTTCTCTTAAACTGGTTGCCGTGCCAAATATAAAAAACTGTTGTATCCTTGTCAGTGAAATAACTCTGCAAACAGATAAGACCATTTGTCTCTATATACTTTATCATCTTCCGTTTTATTTTCAAAATATTTCCATCACTGTTCAGGCAACCTTTATATATATATATATATATATATATATATATATATATATATATATATATATATATATATAATCCAAAAGTCCAGAGAAGAAGTCTTCCTTACGACATAAGAGTTTTTTTAAACAACCTGTCACATGATGAGAGCTCAATGTGTGCTCTTATTGTTAGAGTCACAGAGCAAATTTATAAGTAAAGAAATAACAAAAGACTTAGAGATTTTGCATTAAAGCCTATTTCGGGGAGCTTAGACAAAGTGTCTAATTCTCCCTGCTCATCAGATGCGAATATACATATTATATATATATATATATATATATATATATATATATATATATATATATATGTGTGTGTGTGTGTGTGTGTGTGTGTACATAATTGTTCAGAAAACCGGCCTTCTTCAGGTATTTCTTGTCGGACTCGGGAACCTACAACAATTGGACACATGGCCTAGTGGATAAGGTAGTTAGGTTAAGACAGTTCTAAGTGACAGTTATCTCTGGATTCCGGGTTCAATCCTGAGTAGAGGCAGTAACATAGAAAAAAAAATTAACACAACTCCTACCCCAGCTATGGTTAGCGGAATGACAACAGAATACCCCCGTGGACTAAATAAAGGGTTAGGTTCAAAGTTCCGTGATGGCTCCCGATTACGACAAGAAAGTTCCTGAGTTCGAAAAGAAGGTTCCCGAGTCCGTGAAGGTTCCAGAGTCCGAGAAGGTTCCCGAGTCCGAGAAGGTTCCCGAGTCCGAGAAGGTTCCCGAGTCCGACAAGAAATACCTGAAGAAGGCCGGAGGGCATATCGGCCGAAACGTTGTACAAATAACAATGAAGATGGGGACAATAGTCCGAATAACGCAAATAATACTAGGCTTTAATTTATGAAAATGCTGACTTTAAAAGCATGGACAAGTAGGGACAGATTAGTAATCATATGGAAATCAAATATCACTGGACGTGGTAATTGCATTTCACTTCGCGCTAATACCCTTGGGAAAGGTATAAATCCTACTCTCCCTCCAGCTATGGGTAAATAGTAGGGCAGACTGGGCTCTTTAACCTTGGTTAGGCAACCGGTCTAGGAGAAGGAAAACTCTGAATTCAAACCTGTTAAACTCCGCTTAAGAAATTGACTTTGTGTCGCATCCTGCTCGTGTGGAGGGGTTGGTATATATAGATATCACTGATAAGTTAATGTGAAAAATGAGAAAGAATTTCGATTACGAATTCCATTCCTTCATTCTGGTTGTATATTTTTATGATCTGTACAAGGGTTTTTCGCAAAGATCTTGATATCATCTAAGAACATGAGGTAATTTATCTTTTCTTGGGATTTTGTAAATTTGTATACCCGATACATTTCCTAATTATATACTTGAGTGGTAACTTTGCTATGACATATATTATTATTATTATTATTATTATTATTATATTGATATATTTTTTGTTTTAAGAAATTACAGTTATTCGCCCATTTCATTCATAACATAAAGAAAAAGAAAGGAGGAGAAGGAAAAAAAGAGGAGGAAAAAAAATAAGAAAAACAAATAACCACACAACCCCCCCCCAAAAAAAAAAAAAAAAAAAAAAAAAACAAAACTTAAGCACGTACATTTATGAAGATGAAGTTTCTACTTTGAAATCGATAAGACAAAAGTAACATCTTTTTGTTTTTTATTTTTTATACGCATTGTAATTGCCTTCAAATCATTAATATATTATAACATACTTAACAATGCTTCAAGCAAATTACCAATTACTATTTTTTGTTTTATTTTTCTTTCATTTTTTGTGATTTAATTTAATGTTATCGGAATAGTTAAATTTCTGGTGGCTTAATAGGGATGTAGTTTCATGCTTACAGTTCTGTTTGTTTTGTTTTAAGTTTGTTTTGGTCTAGGAATGGAATTATGAATATTTTTTTATAAGCAAAGATTACTTTGTTTTGAGATATTGTCGTAAGCTGATGGTACTTTTCTTATTATTTGCATCTAAATATGCCTTGTCATCTATATTGCTTACACATTCTTTATAGAAATAGCAAACTATATATATATATATATATATATATATATATATAAGGATATCTACTGAGTCAGACGAACCTACTATTAGTTTCGCATAAAGCTCTTCAGGGCTAAAATCTGAGTCAGATTTTAGCCCTGAAGAGCTTTATGCGAAACTAATAGTAGGTTCGTCTGACTCAGTAGATATCCTTATTACTTGGCTCTACTTAGGTATCGAGCACTTTTTACAAATTAGCTTCTCCTAGCGGTTATATGAATATATATATATATCTTATATACATATATATACATATAATTGTTTTTTTCTTTTGGCCAAATACTATACCAATAGATTATTTTTTGTTGGTACGAATATCTTGGTCTTTTCTTTTTTTCAAAAATTTTTTTTCTTCCTGGTTGATGTTTGGTAGTATATTTTTACAATCAAACTCTCTGCCGGGTTTTTTCTCTCCGCAAGGATCTACCAACACGCTTGGTATATTAAATATATATATATATATATATATATATATATATATATATATATATATAAGTAAGTAAAGTCGCCGGGGTGGTCTAAAGTCGACATCAGCCATACAGCGAGGGAGTCTATCTCCTTTTCAGTAGCGTCTGAGATGGAGCGCCACACCTACCATCAGCTCCTCACTTTACCGCATAGATCCCTGTGCTACTCATACACTGAGTGGGCGAGGGCCGGTTTCGAACCCGGAAACTTGTGCTCCTTGTGCGACGCTCTACCGACTGAGCTATACCCTTTTAAAATGCTTACAGCACCTGGTATTCATTCCCAAGCGGTCACCCATCCAAGTACTAACCAGACACTACGCTGCTTAACTTCGGTGATTGGACGAGAACCGGTGTTCTCAGCGTGATGTGGCGGTATGAATAGAGAATGAAAGAGAAAAGTATTGACATATGAAAGCGCTCAATGCTAAAATAGCAGAGCAGATTTACGGGAAAATTTAGTAATATATTGTATATATTAGTATGAAAATTTAGAAATACGTTATATATCTATATATATATATATATATATATATATATATATATATATATATATGAAAGGGAAATAATAATAAGATAGTATATATCACGATGTCCAAAATCATCGACAGGTGATTTGGCGTCAGAAAAGATATTCTACAAATATCGGGCAAACTATTTCAATCCTATCTATGGCTGAAAACCTTTAGAGGATTATTTTATTTATGTGTATTGACCCAGTTTCCCTAGGCAAGCCGCTTTCAGGTTACAATTCATTTTCTTCCATTTTAGGGATTGCGTACATAAAAGAAAGAATCGTGATTGATTTACAACGGTTATCAATATTTGCATCGATAGACATCCGTCAAGTTTTTCAAATCATCAAATACCCTGTGGACAGGGAACATCGTCTTGGAAAGACAATGGCGCGGGTTGCTGTCTACTAGGCCAAGAATAAGAGCGACAGAAGCGAGTCATAAAAGAGACGTTACTGACATCCTTTTTGACTTCTGTGTCTTTATATCTCAGCAAAAACAGACACGGTAAAAACAGATTTCAGTATTCATACATTTACATATTTCAATATTGGCTTGTGTACAAACAGCGAAGAGAAGTAGAGAAAAAGAAAAGAATGAAAGAAAGAAAGAAAGAAAGAAAGATGTATCCATACGTGAAACAGGATACAATTATTTAAATGAGGTTTGAATAAGGGTATTAATAAACCTGCGCATTTAGAAGTATATATTTACAACTAGTTATATATTTAAGGTGTGTCGCAAAAGTATCGAGATTGAAGCTGTATTAACCAAGATAGAAATGAACAATGAATGGAACGTAAATTTTTTTCAGAATACAAGGTCTGTCAAAAAGTACCAATTTTAAAGCTGTTTTTAACAAGATAGAAATGAATAATGAATGGAACGTTATTTTTCCAGAATACAAGGTGTGTCAAAAAGTACAAAAAAATCTTGATACGCTTTTGACACACAATTTGGTTTCCATTGTTTCTTTTAAACAAACAGTAGCAGTAGGATTAAGTAGGCGGAGGGGAATGTTGAAATATAAGAAACTCAGTCTTTGAATGTTAAGTTTCGTTTTATTTCGTAATATTTCGGGTATGTTTATTCCCCTTCTTCAGAACGAATAGAATGGTTGATCCGTTCAATTTGGCATCTATATATATCATCTCAGTACCTCTTTGGGTGGTATGGTGACGGTCGCTCTTAGTGACCTCTGGTGCTTGTCGGTGTTTTATGGGTCGGCATGTTTATTGATGTGACACGGCTGTCATCATTGTCCGTGTTGATGTTTTTGTGATTGTGGGAGATTTTGTGTTCCCATTTCGTGCCCTCTCCTGTTCTCGTAGTGTTAGAGATAGAGAAATATTTGTACGGGTTGAGAAATCCTAAATGAGTGTTTAATCCGTGTGTATGTAAGCATGTAACCCATTTAATTTCAGTGTGTTTACGTGTTTGTGAGAATGGAAAACCGTGGTCAATTAAAATGCACTTTAGGTTTTCAAGGCTGTGCAGTGGTTTGTTGAAGTGTTGTGCAATGCTACTCAGTTCAGACTTTTGTTTTATTGTAGATTTATGGTTGATTGATCTGAATCTGATGGTGTTTGTGCTTCCCCTACATATCCGCTGTTTTTGCATTTCGTGCAGTAGGTATAGTTGATGATGTTTGCTCTGTCACAAGTGAGTTGTGGGAGTTGGAACTTTATGTTAGTGTGTGGTATTAGGAATGAGGAATCTGTGATTATGCGTGCGCATACTTGGCATCTTAGCTTGTTACACCTTTTGGTTTCCTTTTTGTCTGTTGTTATGTATGTTACGTACTGAGGTTTTCACGGTACCAAATCGATATATGATGTATACCCTTCATTACTTCTTTACTTCTTACTTGCTTCTATATCTTGTACATCTATTCTTCTGGCCGGCTTTGGTTCTTTCTTCTAACATCTTGACTTGGTCTGGTCTAACGTCTCGGATCTCCTAAGGTCTGGACTTTCTTGGGGTCTGGTTTCTGTTAGGGATTTCTCCTTATCAGAAGCCCTGTGTCATTGTCAGTTTTTAGATAATAAACACAAGACTTCGATTTACTTTTGATCTTATTTTATTGTTAATCCCCAAACCAGACGTCTGCGCAGATCCTTACATCATACGAGCTCGGCTTCTAACTTCTAACTGACTGAGTTACTTACTATCCTTAAACCGGAACAGGGTCTTCTATGCCTTCCGGTTCTCACGATTTATCCCCGGAAGGCAAGGTGAGAGTCAGGTCAAGCGCCGTCACTCACTCTCAAGGCCATCAGCTACACTAATCGCCATTATGATTTATACACCATTGCCATAAATATTAGGTATCTAATAATTATGTAACATGTAAATGTTTTTTATGCACTGAGGATGCTGCGTAGGTTGGGTGGTAGTCGTTTGGCATTGATGGGAGGCTTTTGGAGGGTGGATTTTATTTTGGGGTCGGATTGTGGGATTTTGAAATCTTTTGTTAGTGTTTTTATGAGTTTTGTGCATGTGTTGGCCATGGTGGAATACCATAGGGATTCGATCGTGAGGTTGTTTTTGATTGTATTTGAGGAGCTCTTGTCTGTTTAGCCATGCTGCCTTGTTAATTGTTGTTTTGAATAGTTTTATGGGGTTTACGAAATAAAACGAAACTTAACTTTCAAAAACCGAGTTTCTTATATTTCACACCCAATGCTTCATACTAAATTCCAAACAATATATATTATAGACACACACACACACACACACACACACACACACATATATATATATATATATATATATATATATATATGAGAGTAAGTAAATAACAATGTGTTCATTTGATATGGCTTTTTAGCCGACAATTTTTGGAGGATATGTGCTTAATTGAAGCCATACCTAATTTTGAAAATTAATTAGATAATAATTAATGAATTTAGGCGGACTTATATGTTCAAATATAAGGCTAAACAAATCGATAAAATGTCAATCCCTGATATATATATATATATATATATATATATATGAATAATATTTTTTGATGTTTGTTTTTTATAGAAGCATTGTTGAATAAATTATTATTTATATTTTGCTTGAAGGCAAATATAATGCATGTATCGCATAAAATTCGATAATTATAGAAAATAATCTTGACAAGTTAATCCCGGCAAAGGATGGCTCGCTATGCAGAACACCGTACAGACTGTTTCGACTCTATTAAGTCTCTTCAGCGATGTATACTAACGACTCCCCTCCGACAGGAATCGAAATCGGGACTTCACAGGCATAGTCAGAGACCATATCCGTTCGGCCGCCGCAAAATAGCGAACAATCCTTGCGAAATTAACCTTGTCAAAGATACTACACGCCTCTACCCTAGTAGGTAAGTGGACGTTTATTGAGTAGTAAACAAACCCGGCCGTAAGCTCTTCGGCGAAGCGAATAAGATTTTTGGATGTTTGTTTTTTATAGAAGCATATATATATATATATAATATATATATATATATTAACAATTTCTTTAGACATCAGTGAACTTCATTTAGTTAAAATATTACCCGGTTGCTTATTAGTTCTTCAAAGTAAATAATTTTCAATATATTTCTAGTAAAACATCCATTAACTTAATTTTTTTTTTACATCAAGTCAGAATCAACTACCATACCGAAGCCGGAAGCCATCTCCCTAAACGAATATACAATTAATCTAAACGGCTAAACAGAACAGGTAAATCGGCCATATTTCTTGAATATTAATCTATTAAAATAATTTGTTATACTATTCTTTGATTCTATTCGGAAGATTAAGGAACAAGCGTGTTTAGATATGTATATATCTTCTTATTATAATGGAGAATGTGGGTTTGTCTGCCTGTAACCGAAACTATATCACTACTCAATTCACAATTCCCTTTGTTATTTACATCACATTCTCATTGATTTTATTTTTATTTAAACCTCAATTATTAATAAAATTGTTTTACTTCATTAATACTGTTGACCATATCTACATACTAAAAACATGCAATTGTATTTATATATACAACAAAATAGCGGTTTACAGTGTGAATGGGAAGGGTAATCTGCATATTGATCTTTAAAATTTGATTTTAATAAATATATGCTTAGTATTATTGATTTCTAATTGCTTGGTTTTATCTTATTGAATATGAGCAAAAGTCTCGGATATACATCTTAAAAGAAATCCGTTAACAAGAAGAAATAACTGTAATATTATTATTTACTTCCTATTTTAACTAAATAGTTGAATTAGGAAAAATTACCAATAAAAGACGGGAGTAATGGAAAATGATGGAAGAGTTAGTTTCAAAGTTGTTCTATTTTTCAATCATACTCCCTCTGTTCCAAATCTTTTTATCTGCATTCTTATTCAGTTTCATTAGCCTTTCTAATTTAACATATTTTATTATATTAAAACTTAAATACTTGAACCCGGAGGGTGCATACATTTGCTAGTATATATATATATATATATATATATATATATATATATATATATATATATATATATAGGTGTGCGTGCGCGCTCTCTAAGCCAATGTAGGTAAACGTGAAGGATTTTTAAAGAAATAAACAATATTTGTTATGGCATCTGGTAGCATGATGGATGCCACCACCAACCGTGGGGAGAGTTGTACATAAACAAAAAGGCACAGAGGAACAACAACACTTTAAGAGAGCTCTGACATAAAATCCCCTGATTATTTTTCTATAACTGTTAGAGACACAATCCCAAAACATCTGCTATGTTGTTTTAGTCTGTGAAAAGAGTTCCCTGTTCCTGTTTGTCTATCAGCATGCGATCTCAGGAATAGGCAGCGAAAGAATTTAATCTAATATAGCTAGAGCTTTATAAAGAGTTAACTAGTTCAATTGTTTTATACGAATAGTGCGGACAGGGTTATTTAAACTTGATTGCGCAAATAATCTAGGAGAAGGAAAAACTGAATTCAAACCTTAGGAAGAGACGAGAACAGAATTTGTAGACGTATATGTAGACCTATATAAAGTTTTATCTAGCTAAATTAACCAATCTCGGAGAAGGAGAATTTTGAATCCAAACCTTAAGTAAAAGCGAGGACAAAATTTAATATAGCTACATGAAGTGTTAACAAGTTGAAGTATTTTTTACGATTTGGTTTGGTTTGGTGGATTTTACGGATGTCAACACTTGTTGGGTCATTTTATGCCGAAGACGTTTTGGTCTATTTATGCTTGATAGGCATTCAAATTATTCGGACCATATTACCTTTACGTATCCCTTTTTGATCTCGATTAAGAAAGGACATGTTTTTCATTTACAACGTCAATATCTGGTTGTTAATTAGGGGTTAGGGTTAGGGGTTAGGATTATGGCTTAGTTTTATAATTTAAAAAATCTAAAACTCGTCTGTTAAAACGACCGGATATTGACGGTGTAAATGAAAAACGTCCGTTCTTAATCGAGATCAAAAAGGGGTGCCTAAAGGTCAATATGGTCCAATTATTCTAACTCAATTTTTTAACCCATTTTTAAACTCATTATTTGCTATTCAAAACATAGATGGGACCCTAAAAGTAATAATTACTACCGTGTGAGAGTGGACCTGGGAATAATGTCCAGATGCTTGTGTGTGGTCGAGCGTTTTCATGCAGAAGGAGGACATTGCCGATTGGCAAGTTGGAACTTACTCGTCGGATTTTTTGCTCTAAGCCTGGTTAGACTCATCTCAATGTAGGCCATAGTTTTATAAAATCTTATTATAATGGAGATTGTGTGTTTTTCAGTCTGTAACCGAAACTCTATTACTACTCAAGTCACAATTCCCTTAGTTATTGACATCACATTGTCCATGATGTTATCTTTATTTAAACCTCAATTATTAATAAAATTATTTTACATTATTAATACTGTTAACCATGTCTACATACTGACAACATGCAATTATATTTATATATACAACAAAATAGCGGTTTACAGTGTGAACGGGAAGGCTAATTTGCATATTAATATTAAAAAATCGAACTTAATAAATATGTGCTTAGTATCATTGATTTCTAACTGTTTGGTTTTATTTTAATGAATATAAGCAAAAATCTCTTCAATGAATTTAAATGAATTCCATTAACAAGATAAAATAACTGTCATTGTATTCTTTACTTCTTCTTTTAACTAAATACTTAAATTAGAAAAAATAACAATGAAAGACGAGAGTGATGGAAGAGTAAGTTTTAGTTGTTCTATTTCTCGATTATACTCCCTCTGTTTCAAATCTTTTTATCTTTATTCTTATTCAGTTTCATTAGCCTTTCTGATTTAATATAATATTTTATTACATTAAAACTTAAATACTTGCACCCGGAGGGTGCATATAATTGCTAGTAAAAATAAAAACTTCAGATGAAATAAAGAAAATGGCATTACTCTTTGAATCACCTTCGTATATACTTGACTTAATATTATATTTGTTGGATTATTTGGTGAATATAAGCCGTGCTACAATATAAAACTTAAATTTATGATTTTCTCCCATGTTCTGATTCTTGAGTCTCAATGTAGACCTTAGTTTTATAAAAAGAATCTACTACCTAGCCGACTCAGATCTGGATTGGTAGGTCCTGTTGGTGTCCAATCTGTGAGTAAAATAATTTGTATTCTATACTAGTGGTTCTCAACCTGGGGCCATATGCCCTCTGGGGGGTCATATATATCATATGGTGCTAGCCAAGGTTAAGCGCTTAGTCTGCCCTGCTATTTATCCATCACTAGAGAGAGAGAGAGAGAGAGAGAGAGAGAGAGAGAGGGGAGAGAGAGAGAATAATTGGATGCATACCTTTCCCAAGGGTATTAGCGCTATGTGAAATGCAAACAGCTTCGTCCTGCCTTGTTTTGATGCTTGTGTGTGGTCGAGCATTGTCATTCAGAAAGAGGACATTGTGGATTGGCAAGTTGGGTCTTAATCGTCGGATTCTTGCTCTGAGCCTGGTTTGAGTCTCAATGTAGACCTTAGTTTTATTAAAATAAAAATAAAACTTCAGATGAAATAAAGAAAATGGCATTACTTTTTGATTTACCTTCGTATTTACTTGACTTAACACTATATTTGTGGGATTATGATGTTCCCCCATGTTCTGATGCTTGAGTCTCAATATAGACATTAGTTTTATAAAAAGAATCTTCACATGAAATAAAGAAAAGGATATTATCTTTTACTCACCCTCGTAAGTATTGTGCAGGATCCTCGATACTTAACCCTATCTAGCCAATTTGTTCATGTTGTCATCTGGATAGTCAAAAATATTACTGGTGTTTTCACACCTTAGTTAAAAAAAGAAAACAACTTCACATGAAATAAAGAAAATAGTATTACTTTTGACACACCCTGAAGATACTGTATATATTCTAACAAATATTTTAAAAAGATTAAAGAGAGATGATATCTAAAAGGAAAATGTCCAAAGACAAACGAACCAATCTATTAATCAATCAATCTAATAATATTATTCAAGATAATAGTAGTTTTTATCTTTTTTAATTTTTTAATTTAAGTATTAAAGACAACTTAAAGGTTTAGAGTGAAATCCTTTGTATGTGTTTTGGGTATGACGTTAAACTGCATCTAATGGTAATGTCCTAATTTTTTAACTATGGTGTGTGGGAAGTACCACTTCAACCCCATTAATTTTTTGACACAACTTATATATTACTCTACTAGCAAAACAAATCCAATTGGTTAATAGACTTATCTAAATCGACAGTAAATTTCCAGTTACTTCATTCATTCATTCATTCATTATTTCCTCTTTTCTGGTAGAATCCTTGATAAAAGGTCCTTTGATAATGTGAATCCTTTGGTTACTAAAGTGTCCTCAGTTACTGGTAATCGTATAAGTCCTTCGTGAGTATTGATAAAGATCCCGGCAATCCCATGTGCGTCGTCCAAGAGAGTAATCCGAACTATGACCAATATGGAGGGGGGGTAAGTATCTTATCAGGCCAGTAGTACTGCCAGTGATTGGTTAGAAGAGTCAATCACGTGACCTTGGACCAGTCTATAAGGTGTGTGCTAGTTCCCCGCTTATATTATAGGCTGGCCAAGGTCACGTGATTGACTCTTCTAACCAATCACTGGCAGTACTAGTGCCTGATAAGATACTTACCCCCCCCACATTGGTCATAATTAAAACTGCCCTCTTTGCCGACTGACGCATATATGGATTGCCGGGATCTTTATCAATACTCACGAAGGACTTTATATGATTACAGTAACTCAGGACACTTTAGTAACCAAAGGATTCACATTGTCGAAGGACTTTTATCAAAGATTCCACCAGATAAGCGCTTCTGCTATAAGGCCAAGCAATAACCCTTAAAAACTTAACACTTTCTTTCTTTCTTTCTTTTCCTTTCATTGATATCTTTCTATTTCATATTTGTCTTCCTTTCTTTTTTCCGTGAATATTTTCTTTTCATTTTTTTCATTTTCATTGCTTCTATTAATAACAATCCTTTGTAAACAATTATAATTTTATTATTAGTGTTATCAGTGCAAATAATCTACACAATTATATAGTATCGATTATTCCTATCTGATATTATTAATTACACTCAGTTTTATGGTTCACATTTTCTTAATACTGATAATTTTCAAGCAGTGTTTTTTACCCTATAGATGGGAGCCTGACAGATAGTACAATTCCGGGTGAAAGTGATCAAAGGAAAAAGTAAGAAAATATAGATTTAGTAAAAACGTAATATAAATGAAGAGAATATTAGATAACTTATATATGCACACTCCGGGTGCAAGTATTTAAGTTTTAAAGTAATAAAATATTAGATTAGATTAGCAAGGCTAATGAAACTGAATACGAATGCAGATAAAAGGATTTAAAACAGACGCGTGTATAATGGAAAAATAGAACAACTGAAACTTTCTCTTCCGTCATTCTCGTCTTTCATTGATAAATTTTCTTAATTTAACTATTTAATTAAATGATGAAGTAAAGAATAAAATTACAGTTATTTCTTCTTGTTAATAGATTTTTTTAAAGATTTTTCTCCGAGATTTTCGCTCATATTCATTATGATAAAACCAAACCATTAAAAATCAATATTAAACACCTATTTATTAAAATCAAATTTTTAATATCAATATGCAAATTAGGCTTCTCGTTGACACTTTAAACCGCTATTTTGTTGTATATATAAAT
>CM042158.1:37027104-37069604 GCA_023376005.1 Doryteuthis pealeii | reverse complement strand
AGATTAAGCAGCGATGAGCCTGTTCAATACTTAATTGGTTGACCATTGAAGCAATAGCACGTAGTGTAAGCAACCCGAGCCCTTTTGTTTATCAAAAGAACTTGATTCGGTATTAGATGACCCAAAAGGGTTGATATGCTGTGAAACAAAACAACCAACCAACAATACACGATTCCAGCGTTTCTCAACCTTTTTACCCTTGTGTAACCCTTAAAATAAATTGACAAGGAACCCCTGCACAAAAAAAGGATTATCTACCTTATCTTTCTCATTTCATTTCCATCGTATTTTACGCAGTAAGTATATTTATTAATAATGGAGATTCGCTTCCACTTTTTGTCTGCAACAAAAATTACGTCACTGTTTACGTCACATTACCCAAAATCGTCATAACAGAATAGATAATCTCAAAATTTGAACATGCAACATTATACAGTCCCCATTGTTTTTTAAAACAAGTTTTAATAAACACATGACTGGTATTATATATATATATATATATATATATATATATATATATATAGTTTGTTTTATTTTAATACATATTTAAAGTTTACATTTAAAATTGTTTTATTTTTTAATCCTTTAATGAATTTGACGATTTTACTTACTTAAGATACAAACTCGCTGACATTGAATTTTTAACTCCCACCCTCAGGCAATATGTTTCAAAAATCTATGTTTACATCGCTCGGAGGCCGTTTTTTTATTTTGCTAGTATTTTTGAATAACTGACCTTAGACAAATGGACCATATGACCTTTAGGAACCCCTTCCGCGATCTCGATTCGTGGGGACACTTTTCTCATTTACACCGTCAAAATCCGGTTGTTTGTTAGGGGTTAGGGTTAGGGGTTAGTTTTATAATTAAAAAATCGTCTGTTAACAATTAACCGGATTTTGACGGTTTAAATGGAAAAAAATGTCCCCACGATCGAGATCGCAAAAGTGGTGCCTAAAGGTCATATGGTCCGAAAAAATTCTTTTGTCATATTTTCTCTGTTTTGCTAAATAAAAGTCAAAGAGATATCACTAAATAAATTCCCAATGAATGTTATCTTATTTAATAACATAATAGGTTAGATAGGCTGATGTCTATATTACAGTATTACAATAACCAAGAATATATTGTGGGTATTTAGTAATATTACGTATGTGAAATTAAATAAAATAATACATTAGCTTATCTCACTTGTTCCCGCGAAACCCTTAGGGACCAATTGGTAATTTTCACCTTTAGTTGGCTAAATTCCTAGCAAATAAGGCAATTAGAGTAACCTCCCTTGACTTTCACTTTGAAACAAACCTGTAGCTATTTTGAAAGTCTCCGTGCGAAATAAACAAATCTTAGAAACTTTTTCGAAAACAATACAACTTCATGCTTTAACACAAAAATATCATAAAATGTGTTCTTAATAACAATTAAGTTTATTTCAGATAATTTTATGCTAGGAATTTAGCCAACTGACTTTCACTTTGAAACAAGACGATAGCCATTTTGAATGTGTCCGTGCGAAATATACAAATCTTAGAAACTTTTCGAAAACAATACAACTGCATGCTTTAACACAAAAATATCATAAAATGTGTTCTTAATATCAATTAAGTTTTCAGATAATGTGCACGCACAATTTTATGCTAGGAATTTAGCCAACTAAAGGTGAAACTTACTCCATTTGCGCCCCTTACTGTTCCGGGGAACCCCGGTTGCGAAACCTTGTACTAGACACTGAGGAAAGAAAAATCCAGGAGAAGAGATATCGGAGAAAGATGGAAGGAAGTATGGGTGACAAGAAGTCGTTAAACTCTTAGCAAGAAAGAAATAAGTTTTATTGCGACCATCGTAAGAACAAGAGAAATGGTCTTGGTGAATTGGGATTCAAAGGAGCAAGAAAACCCGCGAAGAAGATGCAGAAGAAAAGTCGGGAAAAAGATGAAGCAAAAAAGACTTAAAGGGAACGAGGATATCGTTCTAAAAGAAAATGAAATAAGATGAGACAAATCGGGAAACGGCAATTGGTGATGGTGATAAAAGGGTTTTGAAGCGGGAAAAATAAAAAATAACAATATTGAAAATAAACTTAAGGTGTAATATAGAAGGGAAGCCGGGATAAAATACAAAAAAAAAAAAGAAAAAAAACATAATAAAGTAAAGCAAAAAAAAAAAAAACAACAAAAAAAACAAAACAGCAATGATGAAAAGCGAGGAGAAATCTCAAAGGTATCATAAATATGCAGAGAGCACGTACGTGGAAAAGAAAGAAAGTGGTTATGAAAATGTTGGGAGTTGATAACGGGGTATCTTTGGGTGGATCAAAGGCAAAACGTGTGGATTTGGTTGATCTGTAGGAGGATAATCAAAAGGAAAAGATTAAGGAATAGAAAGAAAAAAACCCAGGAAAGGTGGAGAAGAAAGTAAAACAACAAATAACAGGAAACGGACGTAAAAATAGAAAAACAAAATGAAATAAGCATTTTAAATGTAAATAATACAATTAACAATTATTTTACTTTGTTTATAATTTAGTATTGGTAATGGTCAGAGTTATACAGAGAAAGGACCTTTTACACTGGTACAACGACTAATAGAAAAATGTATAAAAAAACTACAAGGTTGGTGTTCCCCCGGTCTTAACTATAAATATTATGGTGGTTGATGGTGCGTGCTGTAATATATATCATTGACTTGGTGACCCGATTTCAAATCTTAGAAAGCTAGAACAAGACTGTACTTGTACCAGAAAATCCAGCTCTAGTCCTTCTAGTATTAAGTCCAATTTCTTGTACATCTTATACCTATAGATCGCCCACACCTGGAAGTGTCTGCATTTCTTATAGCACTAGAACCCTTGGGAAAGGTGTGTATCTAACTATTTTCCCTCTAGCTAATTAGTAGGTTGACTGGGCTTTTTTAGGCAACCAGTGTAGGAGAAGGAAAAACTCAGAATTCAAAACTGCTAAACACCGCTTAAATAATTGTCTATGTGTCACTTCCTATTAGAATCAGAATTTGAATCTACAATATACAATATGTGCTCGTATACAAGTCGATCAAGAGATCTGGCCATTGAGTTGGTCAGTCAGTTCACACGTTTGTATAGTTAAGTCTTTACAAATGATATCTTAGTTTATCATAATCAGATTTGAACTAAAAATAACAATCACAATTATGACATTACCATTGGTTTATATGATAGTGCAGAAACACTTAGTTCATTGTAATCAGATGTGAAATAGTTTAATGTTCTTGCTTTGAAAATTGAATCATCTATTAAAATATTGAATATAGATTTGTATTGATGTGGTTGCTTTAGGATCATCTGGAATTTCTATTTAAACAAGTTGACAGTATTTCTCTGAATTTTTAAAATGAGGCTTGATGATTAGTATGATCTGCATTATTCGGACTATTGTCCTCATCTTCATTGTTATCTTTACAACTTTTTGGCCAATCACCGTCCCTCTTCAGGTATTTCTTGTAGGACGCGGGAACCTTCTCGGACTCGGGACCCTTTTCTTCGAACTCGAGAACCTTCTTGTCGTAATCGGGCGCCACTACGGAACTGTGAACCCAACCCTTTATTCAGTTCACGGGGGTATGCTGTTCTTATTCCGCTTACCATAGCTGGGGTAGAGGCGTTAAGCTGTGTTTAATTATTATTCTATGCTACTGCTGCCCTTGACCAGGATTGAACCCGCAGTCCAGAAATAACTGTCATTTAGAACTGTCTTAACCTAACCCTTTACCCATTAAGTTGACAGTCTCAGGAAATAATCTTATGTTTTATAATAGTGATAAGATAGTGAATTGCTTATTAAGTGTAGACACAAATCCAAATTGTTGTTGATAAATATATCACCCGATTAGGGTTTTCAAACTGTTTTAGATACGTTTCCTTATACACTGAAGTGTAACGTTGTATCATTTTTACACTGGACTGTCAGTTTGTATTTTCATGTTGGCAGGGTTTGTAAACATCACCAAATTCCATATTACATTGGAGTGTTCAGTCGAATCTGATTTTACATTAGGCGAGAAATGTTACCGAGTCAACGATATATATATATATATATATATATATATATATATATATATATATATAAATATATATATATATATATATATATATATATATATACAAGTGTATGGTTATTACTATCTCTCTAGATGCGTCAGTGGTAGGATAATATTTGCAGTAAAGTTAGAGTGGTCAATATCTGTGATAGGGCTTTCTCTCACACATACACTGACACATAGATATATGTATATCAAAATTATATGTATATTAATTATATAGTATGCCATATTTCTAAATAAAAAGTGCTTAAAATCATTGATAGAGCATGTATATCTATGTTAGGGTAGTATGGACATGAATTCAAAAGCGCTTGGTGAAATACATTTTCTAGCCTATGTGATTTTAAAACGAACTGTTTTTGTTTCTATATTCATCATATAATGTTGTGGGAAGGGTTGACTCCTGGATTTGATCCCGTTTGCATGTTGTGAACATTGGAATTTTTTGTTTGGCTTGGTTTGTTTTGTTTTACGGCATATCACCCTCAGTGTGTCATTTCATGCCGACAAAGTTTTGAAATAAATCATTCTTAATGGATAATCACATTTTGTTTATAAATTCATGTTTTTCTATTTAACCCATACATGGGACCCTAACAGGTACTACCACTCCGGGTCAGAGTGGACCAGGGAGCAATGGTGATGAAGGGGTGCTCCACATTCCCCAAACCTCCAAAATTGGAACCTCACCATCAGATAGAGTTTAACGCCATTCCCAGGACAAGTAGACCCTCAGTCATCGCCTTCTAACACCTATATAATGAAAAGGGTTAGCCATAAGGGAAATAGGGTTGGGTAAATCATATAGGTGCTAGGGCTTGACGTGACCAGCCGATTGATCGGAGGGGGTCTCTCTGACCAAGAAAGGGCCAAAGTGGAGTATTGCAAGTCATGGGCTGCTCAGCCACCTGGGTTATATCTTTAAGCATCACGGGTCGCCACTCACGGCCAACAGGTGCATGTTAATGCCCCAGCGACAGGGCGGGGAATTTTTGTGTGGAAATTGAGTCTTCTAATCTGCTGAATTTATTTCGTCATATGAAATACTACCTTATTGATTTTTATTTGTTTCTTTATATTTATTATTTTGGGTTTAATTTGTTTTGCTGTTTTTTCTCTTTTATCATTTACAGTTGTATTTATTTTTACTAGGGAGACCTGTGGATATACCACTTTATGATTATTTAATTAATACGACCTTTGATATATTTACTTAAGAGCTATTGCTGAATAGTTCAATATGTAAAAACTATAATAATCATCAGTTAACTCTCTCTCATTCTTTTCTTCTTTCTTTCCTTTCATCTTTTCATTATGTTCGATTGAAACCTATTTACGCAATAACTTCCGCGCACTGACCCACTCTACTTATCTTTCCTTAACTCATTTTCTTTCATTATTTCCTATTATATTTTTCTGTATAGCATGTCCTTTTTCACCCGTTTTTTTTCTCTTTATAATAAAAACCGAATGGTCCATTATTTAGCTGAGGTGACGACAGTTATAATAAATAAGAATTCGGCAGGTAAGCAACATCAGATAATCAGGATTGGACATGTAGACCCTCAGTCATCACCTTCTAGCACCCAAATAATAAAAAGGGTTGGGGCTTGCCATAAGGGCAATAGGGTTTGGAACATCATATAGGTGCTAGGGCTTGACGCGACCAGCCGATTGATCGGAGGGGGCAACTCCGACCGCCCGTCTAGCCCAAGATAGGGCCAAAGTGGAGTATTGCCAGTCATGAACTGCTCATCCACCTGGGCTCTATCCTTAAACATCACAGGTCGGCCAACAGAGGTGCAGTCAGTGCATTCTAACGCCCCAGCCGACAGAGCGGTTGGAATGAGGTATAGACGCTTAGCAGCATAGCTTTTATAACATACTTATGTCCTCGATATATATATATATTTACCAACCCCTCCGCACGAGTACAATGTGACGCAAAATCAATTTCTTAAGCAGAGTTTAACAGATTTGAATTCAGTTTCCCTTGTCCTAGACTGGTTACCTATCCAAGGTTAAAGAGCCCATTCTGCCCTGCTATTCTACCCATAGGAGGGAGAATATATAGATTCATACCTTTCCCAAGGGTATTAGCGCTATGTGAAGTGCAAACACCTTCGTCCAGGATTTGAACTGGAATCGACGAGTCCATTTCCTACGACTCTAACCATTTCACCACACACCTCCTTATCCTCGTTATAGATGAATTACCGAACAAGGCTAAGGAGCCATATATACCCCATAGATAAATAAGTCGACGGGGCGGCCTACAGTCGGTATCAGCCAATCAGCGAGGGAGTCTATCCCCTTTTCAATAGCGCTAGACCAAGGAGATTGTTTTTAGCATCTGAGGTGGAGCGCCACACCTACCATTAGCTCCTTACTTTACCGCACAGATCCCTGTGCTACTCATACGCTGAGTTGGTGAGGACCGGTATCGAACTAGGAACCTTGTGGTTTCTAGCCGAATACTCTACCGATTGAGCTAACCCGGCAGACACTCATCTGATGGTCAATAACGCATAAATCCACTTTACACTATTTCTTGTGAAGAATAATGTTTCAGTTTTCGAACAAATTGGTTCTGAACATAATTTTGGAACGAATTATTTTCGAGAACCGAGGTTCCAATGTATTTGAATACATTGATTTTTCCATCTTATCCTTTTTTGGCACAAAGTGACGAGTAGAAAACTCCCAGTGAGAATCTAGCTCATTAGTCATTAATGTACAAGTACAAGAGTGGGTTTCAAACCATTCATGTTTAGGTGTCCTAAATTCCATATCAGATAAAAGCGCAAAACATCACATAGAAGTCAGGAAATGGTATCATGTTATGTCAAGGAGAGTTTGTTTTTGAAAGACAATGAGAGAGAGAGAGAGACAGAGAGAGTGTGGTGTGTGTGTGTGTGTGTGAGAGAAGAGAGAGAGAGAGAGAGAGAAAGAGAGAGAGAGAGAGAGAAAGAAGGGGGGTATTGGTGAGCCAAAAGCGGGGAATGGGAAAAGACAATGAACGGAGTAGAAGAAATAAGAATGGGGGGGAGGAAACATTGAAGATAAGTGAGAGAAAGGTTTGTTATGTCAAGAAGGGTGTGTTTGAATGGCAATGATTGTGTGTGTGGGGGGGTGTCTGTGTGTGAGAGAGAGAGAGAAAGAGAGAGAGAGAGAGAGAGAGAGAGAGAGAGAGAGAGAGAGAGAGAGAGAGAGAGAAAGGTACAAAGCAATAAGGAAAGAAATAAGAGAAGGAAAAGCTAAAGTTAATATATAAGACAAAAAGAGAGAATGGGAATCAATATGAATATCGAAGCAAAGAAAGAGGGAGTGTGTGTGGAAAGCAATAGGGATATAGAAGTAATGATACGAAGAGAGAGAGAGAGAGAGAGAGAGAGAGAGAGAGAGAGAGAGAAGAGAGAGAGAGAGAGAGAGAGAGTTTGTGTTTGTGCTGAGCCAAAATGGGAGGGGTTGAAAAGGACAGAAAAAAGAAGGAGAAACGAAAAGTGAGGAGCAAAGAAGAAGAAGAATAAATGAGAGAAGGGTTTGGGTTTTTTTGTGTAAAAGACAACGAGAGAGATTGAGAGAGAAAAGTGGTGGAAGAGTTAACGACAAGTGGGGGCATTTTTAAATACAATGATTGCAAATAGAGAGAAATAGAGAGAGATTATTGACCCAAAAGGGAGTAGAGAGAGAGAAATAGATAGATATATAGATAGATAGATAGATAGATAGAGAGAGAGAGAGAGAGAGAGAGAGAGAGAGAGAGATAGAGGGGGAGATTATTGTGCAAAAGGGGGTGGGAATTGAAAAACACAGTAAAAGGAGTAGAGCAAACAGAAAATGTAAGAAATCAAGGAAGGAGCAAAAGTGAGAGAAGGGTTTTGTGTTCTTGTGTAAAAGAGAGCGACAGAGACAGGGAGAAAAGGCGTGAGAAAGAGAGAGGACGCGAATGAGTATTTTTAAAGATAATAATTGCGAATAGGGAAGAATAGAAAGGGAGAGTATTGAGCCAAAGGGGAGATAATGAAAAATACATTAAGAGAAGTAGGGAAAACAGTAAAGAAGGATTGGATAAGTCAGAATAATAAGTAAGAGGGTGTTTTGTGTTCTTGCGACAAAGATGGAAAGAGAAAATCGGGGGAAAGGGAGATGACGAGAGAGATGGCGTTTTGAAAGACATCGCAAAAATACCAAAGCCGATAAAAAAATCAGGCAATTAAACAAACAGAATCAAATAGAGAATATAAAAAAGAGAAGAAAATGAATGACTGAATGAATAAATAGTAGAATAAGAATGAATGAATGAAAAAGAATGAATGAAGGGAAGAAGAATGAATGAATGAAGGGAAGAAGAATGAATCAAGGGAAAGAAGATGAAAATGAAGGGAAGAAAAAGGGTGAATGAATGAGGGGAAGAAAAAGAATGAATGGATGAAAGGAAGAATAATAATAGTATGAATGAATGAAGCGAAGAAGAAATAAGGAAGGAAAGGAGAATGAGTGAAGGGGATAAGAAAAATGAATGAATGAAGCGAATAAGGATGAATGAATGGAGAGAAGAAGAATAAGAATGAATGAATGAAGGGAATAAGAATGAATGAATGAAGATAATAATAATAATAATAATAATAATAATAATAATAATAATAATAATAATAATGAATGAATGAAGGGAAGAAGAATAAGAACAAAAGAATGAAGGGAATAAGAATGAATGAATGAATGGAAGAAGAATAAGAACAAAAGAATGACGGGAATAAGAATGAAGAGAATAAGAATAAGAATGAATGAATGAATGAAGGGAATAAGAATGAATGAATGAATGAAGGGAAGAAGAATGAATGAAGGGAAAAAAGAAAAGGAATGAATGAAGGGAAGGAGAAGAATGAATGAATGAAGGGGAGAAAAGAATGAATGAATGAATGAAAGGAAGAATAATAATAGTAAGAATGAATGAAGCGAAGAATAAATAAGGAAGGAAAGGAGAATGAGTGAAGGGAATAAGAAAAATGAATGAATGAAAGGAATAAGAAAGAATGAATGAAGAGAAGAAGAAGAAGAAGATGAAGAAGAAGAAGAAGAAGAAGAAGAAGAAGAAGAAGAAGAATGAATGAATGAATGAATGAAGAGAAGAAGAATAAGAACGAATGAATGAAGGGAATAAGAACGAATGAATGAAGGGAATAAGAATGAATGAAAGAAGAAAATAAGAATGAATGAATGAAGAGAAAAATAAAAAGAATGAAGGAATGAAGGGAATAAGAATGAATGAATGAAGAGAATAAGAATAAGAACGAATGAATGAAGGGAATAAGAATGAATGAAGGGAATAAGAATGAATGAAAGAAGAAAATAAGAATGAATGAATGAAGAGAAAATAAGAAGAATGAATGAATGAAGCGAATAAGAATGAATGAATGAAGCGAATAAGAATGAATGAATGAATGAAGAAGAAGTAGAGGAAAAATGAATGAATGAAGGGAAGAAGGATGGGACGTAGGAGAGAAAAAAAAGAAAAGGAGCCCAAAATAAAGATGAAATAGGATAAAAAAAGATAAATAAAAAGACTATTGAAAGGAAGAAAAGAGCCAAAGAAGAATAAGGAGGAGGAGGAAGAGAATGAAGAGGAGGGGGAGGAGGAGAGAAAAAAAAAGACTGGCTGTTAGAATTCCGTTCTTCGAGACTTTTGCTTCTGATCTTGTTTTCATCTGTCTGAAAAATGCGCATCCCCCGCCGGTTTCGCTCGTGGTCGGTGCATTCCTCTGAGTCGAGCGTTTGTTTTGAGCGGGGTCGCCGGCTTTGACCCTGGCGCCTTGCAACTCCAAAAACGGCGATCAATCTATCGAAGAGTAGGCATTTGGCTGACCTTACTTTGAAAGGCTCTTGTATATTGATCTCTCAGATCGAAAGCCATCTGACACGAATGATCAGGGCTACAGTAAATCATGTTTGAGGAACGCGCCACCCCTTGCTTGTTTGCGGCTAAGATGAATACACGCAGCTAGTAGAAAAATAGGGAGAGTGTCAGAATAGTTGAGCAAAAACGACACACGAAAAGAGAATAGAAAAATGATGAGAAAAAAAAAACAGAATAAAGATGCGAAAATGTGGCCAATGATATCTGTTATACTAAAAAAATCACAAAAAAAAATCAATATGGCCGACGAATAAATAAAAATGATAAAACGTAAGGTATACTAGCAGAGCTAATACCACAGTATGATAATTCAATTATTAAAAATGTTTGATATGTTTACTTAAGAACAATTGCTCTAATAGTTCAATATGTAATAATATGTATAATGATCTATACATACTAGCAAAATAAAAAACACCCTCCGGGCGACGTAAAAATAGATTTTTGAAACATATTGCCTGAGGGATGGGAGTTAAAAATTCAATGTCGGCGAGTTTGTACCCTAAGTAAATAAAATCATCAAATTCATTAAAGGATTAAAAAATAAAACAATTTGAAATGTAAACTTTAAATATGTATTAAAATAAAACAAACTATATATAGATATATAATACCAGTCATGTATTTATTAAAACTTGTTTTAAAAAAATAATGAGGACTGTCTAATATTCTTTGTTTAAATTTTGAGTGTATTTATTCTATGTTATGACGATTTTGGGTAATGTGACGTAAGCAGTGACGTAGTTTTTGTTACAGACAAAATCTCTCTTTATTAATAGATATAAAAGGCATGGTGTGTATATATGTATGTCCGGATGAAACAATGAAAAGAAAACAATTAATGACAAAGTAAATATATATACACATTCACTATCAACAGATCTTGCTTTCTGAGCAAAGCTAATGAAGAATTTATTGATATTCGTGAAGATAATTACAAAAATGAAATGAAATTTCATTTTTGTAATTGTAATAATGGAATATAATTTTTTTTTTCATTTGCATTTAATATTTTATAAAGGAGACATTGTTTTTTTTTCTTTTCAGTATGTCTGCATTTTTTTGCTGACGCCACAGCAGGCCGGATCAACGTAATTTTTTTTTCGTGGGGATTTTAATAGAGCATTCTGTGATAATGGATCTGCGGGACTAACTTTTTTGCTCGCCTCTTTAGCCAGGCTAAGCCGGGTGGCCATTACTAGTCTTGTTTTAATTCTCACTCACTCTTTCTTCTTTTCTTCTTTTCTTCTTTGCCTTCCATTGTAACAGATTAGTCTTATCGCATCCGCGCGCTCATCCCTATATATATTTTTTCCTTACTCTCTTTCTTTCTTATCATATTTTTTTTGTGTAGCATGTCCTTTTTATTCCCTTATTTCTTTATGATAAAAACGGAATACTCCTTTATTTAGCTGAGTTGGTGAAACGTATATCAAGTAAAAATTCGGCGGAGGAGCAACACCAGATATTCAGGATTTACATTTTCGTATTTCGTCTTGGGTGATTTGTATGGTCACATTTTTAACCAGAGGGTGTTGTAAGATAACGACCGTGCAATAAAGTAAATACGAGTATTAATATATGTATATTCCAATCCCTCCGCACGAACAGGATGTAACACAAGGTCCACAGGTTGGAGACCAACTTTAATGAAGTCTAGAAAGGAACAAGTCATTGTGTCCCGATTACGCATTGGCCATACAAGACTAACGCACTCCAATATACTCAAACAAGAACAACAACCACAATGTGGAACATGTCAAACACCTTTGTCAGAAATTTATTGATGAAATGCAGGTTTCTTGCTCACATCAGAAACTGTTATTTTAAAGCAAACAATATGAAAGATCTCTTTGAAAATGTCAACATGGGGGATATTCTCTCTTTTTTTAGGGAAATAAAATTATACCATAGAATGTAGACATGAAACTAATCAATACCATACAAAATAATCCCCAATAATGCTAACACATTTTTAAAACCAATTACTAAAATGTATAGATATGAATACACGATATGTATAACTTCCTAACCGTTAGGCATGACATAACCCCAGATGGGATGATATGCCGTTAAAATCAATAAACAGACAATAAACAAACATCAAAGGTAAAAAAAAAACAAATAAAGTTGTCGGGGTGGCCTAAAGTTGGTTTCACCCAGACAGTGATGGAGTCTATCCCATTTTCACTTGCGCCAGACCAAGAAGATTGTTTTTTTAGCGCCTGAGTCGGAGCGTCACACCTACCATCAGCTCCTCACTTTACCGTACAGATCCCTGTGCTACTCATACGCTGAGTTAGCGAGGGCCGGTATCGAACCAGGAACTTTGAAGTTCTCAGATCAAAGGTAAGGGCTCCAGAATATTTACAAACCACAGAAATGTTTATTGTTTATTGAAAATGATGTTTACATAATTTAAAAGTTGGATCAAATATCTATTTTTCTATAGGGCCATGTCATACTAACTCAACGACATGTCGTTGAGTATCCGTTGAAACTTGTTGCCATTGTCAACTCCCAACACCACTTACTATATTAATATAATTTTTGACATCCATGCACGATTCGCCATGCACTTTCGTTAATTGGCGATGAATTTCAATCAGTTTAATGCCTTTTTCCGTTCTAAAACCGAATGTCTGCGCGAACTTTATAGAAAGGGTGGGAAATATATGGGGCGAAATAGACCTTTGAATCAACAAGCTCCCGCCAAGGGGGAACCAAAAACAAGCGAGTTCTCAGTCTTCTCACAAGTCAGACCCTCTGTTGGTCAACACATTCTTCGTCTAGCAGCTAAAAAAACCGTCGTCGTAGTCGAAATAATCTTTAGCAGTTCAAAATCGCATTTCCTTACTGAAAAGCGCTTCGTCGTCGACTGCTTCTGCTACTGCTGACTGCTGACTGCCCAGCGCTTGACTCACTTGTTATTTTATGGGCATATTAGCCAAACATCCGCGCATGTCAGTCAAACGTCGCGTCCTTCCAGTTCCTACATCGCATCTGTTTTCGCATGCGGGAGGACGCGGGTTCGATCCCGGCAGGCAATACAATGTCTTGCTCCCTTTCCTTTCTCGTTCTCCGTCACAGGAGTAACATCAGTCGGGAGCTCCATCAGATGTTCACTATAGGGGAGTCTAACCTCCATTAGGGAGTCTTAATATTAATGATATTTACTCTAATTTTGTTAATAGGCATCATTTCTGTTTATTTACGCGCGGTTTAAATTTATTTAAATCGAAGGTAAATACATTCAGGAGAGAGTGCGTGTTCCCCAGGAACCCCCTGTGATTAAGAAAATCAATTATTCTAAGCACCGCCGACAGCGTGTGTGTGTATGTGTGTACGCCAGAGAGAGAGAGAGAGAGAGAGAGAGATAGAGAGAGAGAGAAAGACAGAGAGACAGAGACAGACAGAGACACAGAGATAGAGAGGGGGAATAAGGAGAGAGCAAAAGAAAGAAAATTAACGAAAATATGATTTTTTACCTTGACTAATAGTGGGTGTTTTTTTTTGTTTTTTTTAGATCTAATATAGACTTTTTATTAATTTTGTTTTTATTATAGGTTCCCATAATTCAGGTGTGCGTGGAGGGGAATAAACGTAAATAGAAGGAAATAATTTCTAAAGAAAGATTGTGTGTGCTTGAGTATATGTGTGAGAAAGATACATATATATATATATATATATATATTATATATATATATATATATATATAAGTATAGATAAAAGGATATGAAAACAACACAATATGCTGTTAAAGTGAAAATATTTTATATCATATTCATAGCTAATATTGAACAATATTTCGATTTATAAAAATCATCTTCAGAGCGGAGATGAAAATAATATGAAATATTAATGTTTTCGTTTTGAATTCATATTATTTTCGTCTCCGCTTTTGTTAAGGCCGGGGTAAAACAAGCTCTGAAGATGATTTTTATAAATCGAAATATTGTTCAATATGAATATGATAGAAAATATTTTCACCTTAACAGCATATTGTGTTGTTTTCGTATCCTTTTATCTATACTCACACCGTCGGATTCATTTTCTTTCTATTAACTTATATATATATACATATATATACATACATATATATATATATATATATATATATATATATATATATATATATATATATATATGTATGTATGTGTGTGTGTGTGTGTGTGTGTGTGTAAACGGAATGGAAGTAATACAAAAACAGAACAAAAAAACAAAAACAAAACAGAACGTAAAATATAGAAGGAAACAGTAGGTAAATAAAATTATGTGTGAGTATGTGAGAGAGAAAGAGTGATAGATAGATACAGAGAGACAGAGACAGTGTAAGGAGAAAATAAGGAAAAATGAGAGAGAAAATGAGGAAAGAGCAAAAGGAAGAAAAAAGTTGGAGAAAGAAATTGAAAACAAGGATGTAAAAAGGGGAGGTAATAAGTGAAAGAAACAGAAAAAAAGTGCAAAAACAACAGAATATAAAATATAGAAGGAAAGAATTGGTAAAGAAAAATCGTCTAAAGATAAAAACAAAACAAAAAAATCGAACTGTTTGTCCCTAAGATGAAACCTCAACAGGTGAGATCAAAAGGAAAACGTTCATAAAAATCAGGTAAAGATGCCAGAATACTTAGGTATTTCCAGTTGTCGGATTTTACGACTTCGCAACTGAAACGTTTCATAAAACTGCTTTCTGATCTCTGACGCGAAAGAAAATTTTATTTCCAATTTAAGCAAGAACAAGATCTATTTGGTAATCGATAACAAATCAATACATAACCAACCCCTACCTACCCCCCCAAAAAAAAAAAACTGCATATTTTGACGTCAGTCTCGTGACGGTTATTTAGCTAATATTAAGAAATACAGAAATTGGGGAAAATGTAGCCATTAATTGGTTAGGCGAATGTACATGAATACTATAGTTTTCTCTATATGTTTAAATCCAGTGCACCTCACGTGCCGTAATGGTTAGCAAGGTAGATTCGCAAACCATTGTTAGTGGGTTCGATTCTCACTGATTGCTCCATACTTCTGGCTTTGTGCTGCATCTAAGCTAAGCTTAGTAAATAATTATATGTTTAAATCCATATTGGAGGCGTCCGGTGTAATGGTTAGAGTCATAGGAAATGGACTCGTCGATCCGAATTAAAATCCTGGACGAGGTTGTTTACATTTCATATATCGCAAATTCACTTGGGAAAGGCATGAATCCAACTATTTCCTCACCAACTATTTGTAGGACACACACACACACATATATATATATATATGTATGTATGTGTGTGTGTGTGTGTATGTATGTATGTATGTACATAATTTCCCGCTCTAAACTGTATAAATCACTCAAATACAGTAGTCTATGCAATATAATGTGGAGCAATATTCAATATTTCAACTATAAAATAAAACTAAGTTAAAATTCACGACTCAGAATTTCACAGACCCGATCTACAGGAGATGTTTATTACCAATGTCAATTTACTGTAAATCACTATGGGATAAATATCCTATTTATAATACCTTGACTTTAGACTTATCGATACAAGTTCGCCAGCTGACTCGACTCGCGAAACTCACTTTTGAATCTTTTCACCTTGTGTTTTCTTATTATCAAAATATCCTCTCTCTCTCTCTCTCTCTCTCTCTCTCTCTCTCTCTATATATATATATATATATATATATATATATATATATATATATACGAAATGAGAGTGTTTAATATTAGTAAGAGTATAATGTAAACATAAACTCAACGGCACTGGGTTGCTGTCAGTTTCTCGGGGATGTGATCATCAGACCAACAATATCGAACTCAATGACAATTCCTTTATATTCTGAGGTTAGGAGCATGATGGGAAGAGTAATCTAATTTCTTGTCTATTCTGGAAAGGACGTTCTAGTTTATATTTCGTAGTTATATTAACTTAGTTATTTAATTTATTTACTCCATTATTTAATATTTATTTATTCATTTATTATTATTATTATTATTATTATTATTATTATTATTATTATTATTAAATATCTGCACTCTCGGGTTGCAAGTATTTAACTTTTAATGTAATAAAATATATTAAATTAGAAAGGCTAATGATACTAAATACGAACGCAGATGAATATATTTGAAACAGATAGAAGTATAATCGAAAAATAGAACAATTGAAACTCTCGCCTTTCATTGCTAAATTTTCAAAATTTAACTATTCAGTTAGAATAGGAAGTAAAGAATAACATTAGTTATTTATTCTTGTTAATGTCATAAAGATAAAACCAGACAATTAGAAATCAAAAATACCAAGCGCATATCTATTAAAATCAAATTTTTAATATCAAAATGCAAATTAGCCTTCTCGTTCTCACTGAAAACCGCTATTCTTTTGTATATATAAATAAAATAGCATGCTATTAACATGGAGATATGTTATTTGTATGTATATAATTGAGATTAAAAAAGATAAAAGCAAGGAGAATGTGACGTAAATAACTAAGGGAATTATGACTTGAGTAGTGATATATTTTCAGTTACAAAACAGAAAACCTCACAATCTCCATTATAATAAGATGTGGTTTTCACACCTGCCATAGCTGGTTATTTACTGGAGGCTGAGTGACAGCATGTCGCCAAGATTAGGTGATCCGTTTTTACCTTGAAGCACTAGAGAATGTTCTGTGTCTTATTCTCCAGGACAGATTCAGGCTTGTGCATATACCATTTAGTTGTATAGTGAAAATTGAATTGCTTGCACAATTCCCAGTGGATTACCTTTCCCACAGAGTCGTGCCTAGTCTTGTATTCTCTTTGTGCTCGTTTGCTGTATTCGAGTATTATATGATTAACCGCTTCGTTTCTGTCACCACACATTCTGCACTTACTATTTTGCTGCGTCTTATCTATTTTTAGTTTATATAGTTAGTTCTTATGGCATTGCCTTGGGCTGCGATTATACGCGATTCGGTTTCTCTCTTGAGGTTTCCTCTTCTCAGCTATGTGCATGTTTTCTGAGGTGATATCTCTTCAGTTTAACGCTTGAAGTACCCATGTAGTTGTTTTCTTTCCCATTTCTGTTTTTTCGGTTTTAATGTAATTATGCTTGTTAATATGTTGCAATTGCTTTTCCTGGCTGTTGCAATTAATCGTTCCTTACTTTTATTAATGTATTTATCAAGTGTTCGGATTGTCGTTTCTATACTATCTTCAATGTTGGCGAAACCCCTTCCCCTATACTTTCTTGGATCATATTGTCTGTCGAATGTCGTCTCTTGGGCGTAACGCTTGGTGCATGGTCATGAGTTTTTTTCCGTGTTATTATTATTATTATTATTATTATTATTATTATTATTATTATTATTATTTAGATTAATAAGTCCTTGGAATCGTGAGTGTTTATGTGGCTTACAAGGAATTTATTTTTATTTATTTTATATTTGTCATATGGATATAGGTTCCGATCACTTATTTGACATTTATATAGATGTATAATTGTCCTGAAGATCCTTTCGGTGAAACCTTGGTAATTAATTTCCGTGGCAGATTCCTTTCCTTAAACCGGCAATACTTTCCATATTTATTGTTTGGTCTCATTCATTTTTTGGCTCGTTGTCTTTTTTTTTTGTCCCGTAGAGTTTCCTCTAAACACACACACACACACACACACACACACACACACACACACACACACACACACACATATATATATATATATATATATATATATATATATATATATGACTTTCTGTCTATGTGTGTGTGAGAGTGGGTGCGTGCAAACGCCACATAAATACGAAAAATATAGCTGCAACTACACACACACACACACACACACATATATATTATATATATATATATATATATATATATATATATATATATATATATATTATATATATATATAGTAGTCACAGAAGAATGCGCTGTTGATTTGTCACTATATTCAGGATATGAAGTGTGAGAGAAATGCAGATACAAATGGATAAATATCTAATGAAAAAAATAAATCTTAGGGAGTGTCAAACAGAAAAAAAAAACCTTCCGAATATATTTACATACTAATGCACACGTCGTTAATATCATTCAGAATTCTGAGTAAATATTCCTAAATCAGTTGAATGTACTCGAGGGATGAGTTATTTTCGAAACGGCCATTTTTATCTTGCAGATATTGCCTTTTCTTCACTAGAGTTTTTTTTTCTTTTTTTTTTTCCTGGGTATGAAGCAGTCGAATTGAAAAAAAAAAGAAAACAAAAAGAAACACCGCATGTTTTTTTTTTTTTTTTTTTTTTTTCCTTTTTTTATCTTTTATTAGACCTAAAGTAAAGGGAAAAAGGATTTAAACAAGCATCGGTCAGTTGGATTAACCCGAGCTAAATCGGGTCTAAAACCGTCTTGATCCTGGTGGAATTAGTCCCCACAATATTCGCCTCGATCTGGAATTATGGTGATTGGTCTGTGAGTCATCCACAGCCCGAATTTATTTACTTCTTATATTATTTTTTATTTTTTTCATTCATATATTTATTTATTTTTGGTTTCCTTTGTGTGATACGATTGTAGCATATATGATGGAGACATTTGTCTTATAAAAGAAAACGTAATAAAAAAAAAAAGAGGGAAGAGATATAGAGATAATTCTACATTGAATACAAAAACAAGAATATAAAAAAGAAAATGAAATACATGTGATTACAGTGAAACGGGAATATTTATTCGTACAGCCGTACAATTCGAGCAAGGCAATCGTTACTGTTTGTTACTTCGAATGTTTATGTCGGCCGAGAACATGTCTCTGGAGGTTAATACCTATACAGTGAAATAGAATCAATTCATTGAATCATAGGTATGAGATATTCGTACAATCTCTTTTCAAAAGAGCTTCAAGTTATTAAATATTTTTAGGGTCGCAACTGCACACCCATCATGTAACCTACGTTAATTTTATTACGTAATACTTTCCTGAAAAAGTGTAGGTTATAAGTGATGGGCTTTAAATTGTGGTTCTGCTAAATTTAGGGTTAGCAAATATTTTTTTTCTTTCCTCTATAAATGTAGCCCTATCGGTTGGGACTTTAGAATACACCGACTGCCCTCTGCTGAATCGTGAGACTGTTTGCCGTGATTAGCGACTCTTGATGCTTTGGATGGAATCGAGGTGCCTAAGTAGATATGAAACACTCCACTTTTGCTCCGTACTTATGCTAGACAGGCGGTCGAAGAGCACTCCTCCAAACAATCGACTGGTCACGTCAAGACCTAGCACCTCTATGATTGCCCCGACCCTATTGACCTTATAGCAAGCTTCGACCTTTTTATCAAATATGTGCTAGAAGGCAGTGGCTGAAGATCCTATCTGTGTTATTAGAAAAAAAGGAGTTTATAAAAATGTCTAAGAAAATTGAGTTTAAAAAAAAATTGAATACACATCAAGATGGAATAGTAAAAAAAAATCGTCGGGGTGGCCTAATGTCGGTATCAGCTAAACAGAGAGGGATTCTATCCACTTTTCACTAGCGCTAAACCAAGGAGATTATTTTAACGTCTGGGGTGGATCGCCATACCGAGCATCAGCTCCTCACTTTACTGTTCAGATCCCTGTTCTACTCATACGCTGAGTTGTCGAGAGCCGGTATCGAACACGGAACCTTATGGTTCCTAGCCGAACGCTCTACCGACTGAGCTAAACCAGCCTTACAAGAATGAATAAAACAAAACAAATTTGACTCAAAATAACCCAACAGGGGTTGACATGCCGTAAAATCCAACCAACTAAATATCTACTATGAATGCTTCAACCTAGAAAGTGTTGTGGGTAAAGATCCTAGGTAAATTAATCGTATGGAATATTCATCGTATGGACAATTTAATGCAGATGAATTCATCGGTTGATTAGTTGTCGGTTTGATGGATTTTAACCTGTCTGACAAGCCTGTCGCCTAGGGCTGTAGAATAAGTCGAGAGTACATCTAAAGAGAGGAAAAAACCTATGGGGCCACCTGCTGACCATGGGTAGTCTCCCCGCGCTGTGAGATAGGCATAAAGATAAAATAAACACTTGATCAAGTAACAAAAATGTCTTGTAGTTCATTTAATTAAACACAAGCAAAGCCCAACAGAAGCCCTTAGAAGAACTCAAGAAGAAACAACCAGAAGAAAACTAGACATGAACATGGCAAATGGAAGAGTAAATATGTCAACAAGTGATAAAGTAAGGGCAACTCCTAACCAAATAAATCACTCTAAAATCTCTCTCTCTCTCTCTCTCTCTCTCTCTCTCTCTCTCTCTCTCTCTCTCTCTCTCTCTATCACCTGAGAACTCTCTATCTCTAAAGTATCCCTCTCACACACCAATTGTGCGCGCGATGTGAATGTGGGTATGTAATAGTACCACATTTGGTCCCGGGACGACTAATAGTACCACAGTAGCGATTTGTGATGCATAAGTACGGAGTCCGGGTGGCTGAGCATTCCATGACATTCAAGTTCACTTTGACCCTAAACCAGGGATCATCAAACTTTTTTCACAGTGGACCGGCTATTTGAAAAGAAAAAAAAACGAGCGTGGGTCACATTATTATTGTGTTCAATACTTGCTATCCAGAACAAAAGCTATGAGAAAAGGATGTAAAACAAAATGTATCTTTCCATGTTATATTCAGGGATGAATGGCGTAAGATGCACAAAGACAAATTTAACTAACATATCTTTAAAATATTTTGGGGAACGATTTTGGACATAATTTCTGTTGAGTTTGATTTTTCATTTGATTTAGACTAATATTGGCGTGCTGATTTCAAAACTGCAGTCAGTTTTCTTCTATCACGTCAAGTTTTTTTCTCTGCAGCTTACTCCCAAAATATGCAGAATTGCATCATTTGTCAGGGTACCCTCGATTTTTCTCAAAAAACGTAAAAATATAATATCTAACAAATTGTTGCTTATTTTATGGAAGGTTTTAAAAGTGTGTATATAATGGGAAATAATAAAACATAACACTGGGCATCACAAATTTTGTTGAGCTAGATCTTCACTTGTTTTTGACAAACCTCTTGACTGTGAATTAAAAAAATTCCCCATCTTTTTCTCTATTACATCAACTTTAGAAAACGTAAATAAATTATTTGTTTTTTGTAATCATATAATTGCTTGAATTACTTGAACCAATATAATTCTACATACATTATTAGTATTAGATAGAAATACTTGAAACCATATAACTGTGCAAATTATTTGTATTAAGACGTTATTTGAGACTATTATTACACTGGGGGACGATTTTGGACATAATTTCTGTTGAGTTTGATTTTTCCTTTGATTTAGACTAATATTGGCATGCTGATTTCAAAACTGCAGCCATTTTTCTTCTATCACGTCAAGTTTTTTCTCTACATCTTACTCCCAAAATAAGCACAATTGTATTGTTTGTCTGTAAGTAATAGAACTGTTCAACTGATTGTGTTGATTGTTCTATTAAAAATGAAGGAGAATTATTCAGATCTGTTGACTAGGTTGATTCCCATTCAAAGAACCAACATCAATGCATTTGTGAAGCTAGTCTATTTCGCATACTTTGAATTAAGACGTGCCGATTGAGACAAGTATCGGGTCCCTTACAATATGTAAAAGCAGTGTGTTGAGAATTTACGGATGTAGGTCAAGGCGACATGTGATAAGTTGGCATTTGGTATACCTATGTTTTGGTGGGATCCAAAACATCATTGCACAGACGGAGCTGTTTAATCTTGGTATGGAAACCAGTCTAGGAAAATGAAAATTTTGAATTTAAACCTGTAAGAATCCGCTTAAAAAGACCTACAATCACATACTACTCGCGTTGAGGGGTTGTAAATTTAACGTTAAATAAAACGCGTCACGACTAGTTTCAATGTGTCTGGAAAAATATTCACTATTATTATTATTATTATTATTATTATTATTATTATTATTATTATTATTATTATTATTATTTGTGTAATAATGCAAAATAGCGCGCAAGAGAATATCATTAGATTACGTATAAAAATCATTAAATTTCATTACATTTCACGGAAATACCCGAATCATTTGAAACGCTAGGTTTAGGGTAAGGGTTAGGGTTAGTTTAAGGGTTAGGGTAGAGTTAGGGTTAGTGTTGGGTTTAAGTAACTTCAGGGTTTATAGATAAAATGTGAATCTAATTATATTATCTCTTGCGCGCTATTCTCCATTTATACCATTAGGCTACATCGGGATTTATACATAAAATGTGAATCTAATGATATTATCTCTTGCGCGCTATTCTTCATTTGTACCGTTAGGCTACTTCGAGATTTATACATAAAATGTGAATCTAATGATATTATCTCTTGCGCGCTATTCTTCATTTATACCGTTAGGCTACTTCGAGATTTATACATAAATTGTGAATCTAATGATATTATCTCTTGCGCGCTATTCTTCATTAGGCTACTTCGAGTTTTATACATAAAATGTGAATCTAATGATATTATGTCTTGCGTGCTATTCTCCATTTGTACCGTAAAACTACTTCGAGATTTATACATAAAATGTGAATCTAATGATATTATATCTTGCGCGCTATTCTTCATTTGTACCGTAAAACTACTTCGAGATTTATACATAAAATGTGAATCTAATGATATTATCTCTTGCGCGCTATTCTTCATTTGTACCGTAAAACTACTTCGAGATTTATACATAAATTGTGAATCTAATGATATTATCTCTTGCGCGCTATTCTTCATTAGGCTACTTCGAGTTTTATACATAAAATGTGAATCTAATGATATTATCTCTTGCGCGCTATTCTCCATTTGTACCGTAAAACTACTTCGAGATTTATACATAAAATGTTAATCTAATAATTTTATCTCTTGCGCGCTATTCTTCATTAGGCTACTTCGAGTTTTATACATAAAATGTGAATCTAATGATATTATCTCTTGCGTGCTATTCTTCATTTGTACCGTAAAACTACTTCGAGATTTATACATAAAATGTGAATCTAATAATTTTATCTCTTGCGCGCTATTCTTCATTTGTACCGTTAGGCTACTTCGAGATTTATACATGAAATGCGAATCTAAGGATATTATCTCTTGCGCGCTATTCTTCATTTATACCGTTAGGCTACTTCGAGATTTATACATAAATTGTGAATCTAATGATATTATCTCTTGCGCGCTATTCTCCATTTGTACCGTAAAACTACTTCGAGATTTATACATAAAATGTGAATCTAATGATTTTATCTCTTGCGCGCTATTCTTCATTAGGCTACTTCGAATTTTATACATAAAATGTGAATCTAATGATATTATCTCTTGCGTGCTATTCTCCATTTGTACCGTAAAACTACTTCGAGATTTATACATAAAATGTGAATCTAATGATATTATCTCTTGCGCGCTATTCTTCATTTGTACCGTAAAACTACTTCGAGATTTATACATAAAATGTGAATCTAATGATATTATCTCTTGCGCGCTATTCTTCATTAGGCTACTTCGAGTTTTATACATAAAATGTGAATCTAATGATATTATCTCTTGCGTGCTATTCTTCATTTGTACCGTAAAACTACTTCGAGATTTATACATGAAATGTGAATCTAATGATTTTATCTCTTGCGCGCTATTCTGCATTTGTACCGTTAGGCTACTTCGAGATTTATACATCAAATGCGAATCTAATGATATTATCTCTTGTGCGCTATTCTCCATTTGTACCGTAAAACTACTTCGAGATTTATACATAAAATGTGAATCTAATGATATTATCTCTTGCGCGCTATTCTCCATTTGTACCGTAAAACTACTTCGAGATTTATACATAAAATGTGAATCTAATGATATTATCTCTTGCGCGCTATTCTCCATTTGTACCGTAAAACTACTTCGAGATTTATACATAAAATGTTAATCTAATGATATTATCTCTTGCGCGCTATTCTCCATTAATACAGTTAGGCTATTTCTAGATTTATACATAAAATGTGAATCTAATGATATTATCTCTTGCGCGCTATTCTCCATTAATACAGTTAGGCTATTTCGAGATTTATACATAAAATGTGAATTAATGATATTATCTCTTGCGCGCTATTCTCCATTTGTACCGTAAAACTACTTCGAGATTTATACATAAAATGTGAATCTAATGATATTATCTCTTGCGCGCTATTCTCCATTTGTACCGTAAAACTACTTCGAGATTTATACATAAAATGTTAATCTAATGATATTATCTCTTGCGCGCTATTCTCCATTAATACAGTTAGGCTATTTCGAGATTTATACATAAAATGTGAATCTAATGATATTATCTCTTGCGCGCTATTCTCCATTAATACAGTTAGGCTATTTCGAGATTTATACATAAAATGTGAATCTAATGATATTATGTCTTGCGCGCTATTCTCCATTAATACAGTTACGCTATTTCGAGATTTATACATAAAATGTTAATCTAATGATATTATCTCTTGCGCGCTATTCTCCATTAATACAGTTAGGCTATTTCTAGATTTATACATAAAATGTGAATCTAATGATATTATCTCTTGCGCGCTATTCTCCATTTGTACCGTAAAACTACTTCGAGATTTATACATAAAATGTGAATCTAATGATATTATCTCTGGCGCGGTATTCTGCATTTGTACCGTTATTTGTACTCACTGACATTTCAACTAACAAATGGATTATACTTGATCATTTCCTTTAAATACGCTTGCTGTCTCGTCGATATCCAACTTGATTTACTAATGTCGTTGTCTGGATTGGAACAATTCTTGCACAGATTTTCGCATTTCTTCTACGTAATTCGCTTGATCATCCCGGTTCATCAACATCGACTGCTTAAAAGGTTTCCTCGTTTACATCTTTACCGTAAGTCTTCCTGTCTGAATCGGGCGTTTCTTCATGAAAATCTTATTATCACTAGCTTAACTCCCCCTCTCTCTCTCCCCCCTCTCTCTCTCCTTTTTTGTACCGCCTTTTTTTTTTTCATCGTTGAGCATTAGACATCTTTGGATTTCTCTAAGGTTAATAATTTCCAGACTAAGTTGACAGATCGACAGATTATAGCAGAGTATTGACAGATTGAGACAAGGAGATAACATACGTAGAAGGAAAGAAACGTATAGCTATATAGATAGCTATATAGATAGCTATATACAATAAACATAGAAGGCAAAATGTAGAACTAAAACTCAGGAATTTGGTGTAATGGTTATCGTCATAGAAAATGAACACGGAGAGACGAGTTCAAATCCTGGATAGGCGGTTTGCATTTACCCATACCGCTAATACACTTGAGAAAGGAAAGAGTACAACTATTCTCCCTATGGCTGGGAGTAGATAGAAGAGCAGAATGGGCTCCTTAATCTTGGTCAGCCAACTAGTCTAGGAGAAGGAAAACTCTGAATTCAAACCTGTTAAACTCCCGTTAAGTAACTCTCTTTGTCTTACATCCGGCTCGTGAGTATATATATATATATATATATATATATATATATATATATGTGTGTGTTTTTGGGAGAATATGTGCTTAATTGAAGTCGTACATAATTTTGAAAATTAATTAATTAATAATTAATGAATTAGGTGGGCATGCCTATTCAAATGTAAGGCTGAACAAATCGAGAAAAATCAATCTCTGTATGTACATTTCGGCCTATTAGGCCTCATCAGCAGATTTATATATATATATATATATATATATATATATATATATATATATATATATATATGTGTGTGTGTGTGTGTAAAGAAGTGTAAAAAAATCTAGATGGTATGATCAAAATGTATTTTTTGCACAATTCCCAGTGGATCACCTTTCCAACCCAATCGTGACTAGCTTTTTATTTCCGTTGTGCTAGTTTACTTCATTCGCTTAATGCATGGTTTATGGTCTCATATCCGTCACCGCACCGTCTACATTATATGGTGATTCGCTGGAGGTTGAGTGATAGCAAGTTTCTTCAGGTCTCCAGAGCATTATTATTGTTGTTGTTGTTGCTGCTGCTGCTGATATCCTTACTATTTTCTCACTATGCAAATGTATGGAGAATAGCGTGCAAGAGATAATATCATTAGATTCGCATTTTATGTATAAATCTCGAAGTAGTTTAACGGTATAAATGCAGAATAGCGCGTGGTGTAATGGTTAAAGTCATAGGAAAGGGACTCGTCGCCCCAAGTTCTAATCCTGGACGTGGTAATTGCATTTCACTTAGCGCTAATTCCATTGGAAAATGTATGAATTCTCTTCCCCCTCCAGCTATGGGCAAATAGTAGGACAGACTGGGCACTTTAACCTTGGTTAGGCCACCGGTCTAGAAGAAGGAAAACTCTGAATTCAAACCCGTTAAACTCCACTTAAGAATTTGACCTTGTGTCACATCCTACTCGTGTGGAGGAGCTGGTAAATATACAAGGGACTTTACTAGAATTTTGTAGTCAAAGGTTAGAGGTTAAATAGTAAAAAATGAGTTTAAAACAATATGCTTAAACGAATTAAATTTGAAAAATAATTTGAACACCCATCAAGAATGAACACAACAAAACATATTTGGCATAAAATAACCCAACAAGGGATCACATGCCGTACAATTCAAACAATTTGTTTGTATACGGGTATATGGATTTTTGCAAACACTGTTGCAAAGATTAACTACTAGTTTATTTTTAAAAAATTCTTATTATATTAATTTCCTTATATTAATATTTTTTTGTTGATATCTTGAACTAAATATTCTCAGAATATATGGAAACAAGAAACTTAAAAAACTAAATAAACAAAAAAAGTATTTATTTAGTCAATAAATAATTTAGTGAAAACAAATGAACTGTCCTTAAGAATAAATACGGTGTCCCCCTGTCGTAGGGATTTCAAAATAGAAGTCATGACGAAATGTAGTTAGCTGGTAAGAAAGACCTCTTAATTTCTGTAAATTATACAAGATTGTGTGTTATAAAAAAATAATTACGATAGTAAGCATTTGACTTTTTCCCCAAAATGTTGAATCATCGAATCCATTGAAATATCTACACAAACCAGTAACAATAAAGTTTACGAATTGCAATATGAATAACCAAAAAAAAAAAAAATACAAATATAAAAATACGCGCATTGGTCGGTTGGATTTTACGGCATGTCAATCTTTGTTGGGTTATTCTATGCCGAAGAGGTATTATTTATTCATTTTTGGTGAGTATTCAACTTAAAAAAAATTTAAACTCATTTTTAAACACAATTTTTAAAACTTATTTTTTCTACTTAACCCATAGATTGGACCCTAACAGGTACTACCACTCCGAGTCAGTGGATCTGGAAGTGATGGTGATGAAGGCGTACTCCACACTCCCCAGAGATCGATAATTGGAACCTCACCATTATATGCAGTTTAACGTCATGCTTAGGACATTAAGACCCTCAGCTACCGTCTTCTAACACATAGATGATAGCAAGGGGTTGGGTTTTGCCACAAAAGCAATAGGGTCAAGACAATCATATAGGTGCTAGGGCTTGATATTACCAGTCAATTTATAGGAGGGGGTCTCTCCGACCGACCATATAGCCTAATATTTAGTTAATACCGAACACATTTTGTTTTATTCCTTCTACAGTGTGTCCACAAAGTCTAGGTACATGAAGATTTCACTATTGTATTCATTTATGTTATTTTCCAAGAAGGCAGATATGGTAATTTAGCAGTAAATAAAATTATAACATAAACAATTAGATATAATATGTAACATTATAATTAAATAAAATTGTTTTGTTTTAAAAGTATGTGTTAATCCACCCATGTACCCGGACTTTGTGGACACCCTGTTTATTGGTAGTGAATATTTAACTTAATTTTTAAGCACAGTCCTTGAACTCATTTTGTTATCTATTCAATCCATAGATGAGAACCTAACAGGTAATACCACTCCTGGTCTAAGTGGACCTGGGAGTAATGGCGATGAAGGGGTACTCCAGACTCCCCAGAGCTCCAAAATTAGAGCTTCTCTGTTAGATGCAGTGTAACGTCATACCCAAGACAACGAGGATTTGAAAACTTTGGAAACATTACTAGGCATCTCTCAATCATACCCCACATTTTTGTATTGCCTTTTTCCGAGTTACGGCCCTGTCAGAGGGGCTTAGAATACGCTGATTATGTCCCTCACAGAAATGTAAAATCCGTCCTCCCCCCATAAAAACGGGTATCTTGGGTTTGACACTAAACTGCATCTCTGCCCTGTCGGTGGGGCTGTAGAATACATCGACTCCATACTTAGAAAACTTACCATCTCTCAGACTTCAGGGAAAAACCAACAGTTACATCTAATGTGAAAAAACTAGCAAGGATAATAATAATAATAATAACTGCACTGCTGCAATCTGCCAGAATACTCAGAAGAGTCCAGGAGACCTGAGGAGACTTGCTATCACTCAGACTCCATTGAAAGACCATCAGGTAATGCTGATGTGAAAACTCAAAAGGAGCAAATAATAATAATAATAATAATAATAATAATAACTAGTGGGACCTGTGGATATACTGCAGTATGATAATTTAATTATTACAACGTTTGATATATTTTCGTAAGAGCTATTGCAATAGTTCAATACCAAAAAAGTATAATAATTTTTGTCTAACTTTCACACTTTTTTTTTCATTCCATCTTTTCATTATGTTCAATTGAAACATATTAGTGTTATCGCTTCCGCGCGCTTACACCTTCTCTCTATCTTTCTCCTATCTCATTCTTTCTTTTTTTTTTTGTTGTTTTCTTTCTTTATAATAAAAACCGAAAAGTCCATTATTTAGCTGAGATGACTAGATTCATCAAAAATAAGAATTCAGTTGATAAGCAACAACAGATAATCAGGATTTAGATTTTTGCATTTCATCGTGGACAATTTGGACGGTCACCTGTTTAACCAGAGGATTTGCAATATGATAACGGTCGTACTTTTAAAGAACACGAGTTCTAGATATTAATAATCATAACATTCTCTGGGACTTTGAGATAAAGACGGATCGCCTTATCCCAGCTAGAAGGCCGGATCTGGTAGTGTTTAGTTAAAAAAAACAAACTTGTCAACTGATAGAGTTTGCAGTTCCAGCAGATCACAGAATGAAGATGAAATAAAATTAAAGATAAACAAATACTAGGACCTTGCCAGAGAATTGAAAAAGAACTGTGGAATATGAGAGTAAAAGTGATAGCAATTGCTATTGGTATATTTGGAACGGCCCTTAAAAGATTAGAGCAATTTGAAATCAGATGAATAATTGAGTATTGTTTAGATCAGCTAGAATACTCAGAAGTATCCCGTACATCTGCTGTCACTTTGTCACTTTGAGCCCAGTGAAGGTCTATCAGCTTATGTTGGTGTGAATAACTCACAAGGAGTGAACAACAACTATAATAATGCTAATAATTATAATAAAGTTTAGAAAACAGATTAGAGGGACAAGAAGAATTGGAAATTACAGGAAGAATTGAGATCATTCAGACAATAGCATTGTTATGATCGACTAGAATACTCATGAGTCCTAGAGACCCGAGAAGATTTGCTGAAACTCAGACTCCAGTACAAGACCTCCAGTTAACCCTGATGTGAATAATAATAATAATAATAATAATAATAAGAAGAAGAAGAAGAAGAAGAACTGGACCTTGTCAAAGAATTGAAAAAGCTGAGGAATATGAGGGTGAAAGAGATACCAATTGTAGTTGGTGCACTTGGAACGGTTCCAAAACACTTGGAAAAAAGACTGGAGGACCTGCAAACCAGAGGAAGAATTGAAACCATCCAGACTACTGCATTGCTGCAACCAGCTAGAATACTCAGAAGGGTCCTGGAGACCTGAGGAGACTTGTTGTCACTCATACTCCTGTGAAATACCATCAGCTAACGCTGATGTGAAACACTCAAAAGGAGTGAAAATAATAATAATAATAATAATAATAATAATAATAATAATAATAATAATCTTGTCCCTCAATCTTTCGACTGTTATCATCTTGTTACCTCCTCTGTTCAAAAATGAGCCCGTCCAAATCGTCTAAGATAGAAGGCAAAATTATCTTATTTTTCATGAGTCTTGTCGCCATAATATACCATTCCGTTTTTATTTTAAAGAAAGAAAGACAAGAAAAATTACATGATACAAAAATATTATTAAAATCAAAAGAAAGAAAGATAGGTGCAAGATAGACAGAGGGGATAAGCGCACGGAAGCGATAACACTAAATTGTTTCAATGGCACATAATGAAAAGATGAAAAGAAGGAAAGCAAGAAAAAAGAAGGAAAGAGTTGAATTAAGATTCTTATACTTTTTACACATTGAAGTATTGCAATAGCTCTTAAGTAAACATAACATACGTTGTAATAATTAAATTGTAATACTCTGGTAAATCTACAGGTTCAGTTAATAATAATAATCTTATTATGATAGAGTCTGTGTATCAGTCTGTCTTTCACCAAAACTTTATCATTACCCAAGTCACAATTCCCTTAGTTATTTACATCACGTTCTCCCTGATTCTATTTTTTATTTAAACCTCAATCATTCATAAAATTGCTTTTGATTATTAATATTGTTGGCCTTATCTACAGGCATTTGCCTCTCATCCCACTTATGAGGGCATGACACATGGACATTTTATGTGGGCCCACCCACAAGCCGAAGCTCATGGGTGGTAGGTGGAATAGATTGCGTCGATCCCATCGGCATTTCCCCTGAAGGGGGGTGCCTCAGACGCTGGGCAATAAACCCAGCCCTGCCCCTTTAAATCAAGGGGGCAGGCATTGCCTGGGGGGATAGCCCCCTGGGATCGACGCTATTAACTTGTAAAGATCCAAGGCCGAAGCCACTGGACACCCGGCGTCGGCCTTATCTACATACTGAAATTATGCAAATGTATTTATATATACAAAACATTAGCGGTATACACAGTGAACGGGAAGGCTAATTTACATATTGATCTTAAAAATTTGATTTTATAAATATGTGCTTAGTATTACGGATTTCAAATTGTTTGGTTTTATTTTAATGAATCTGATAAAAATCTTGGGGATAGATATTAAAAGAAATCCATTAACATATAGAATTAACTGTAATTTTATTCGTTACTTCCTATCTTAACTAAATAGGTAAATTAGGAAAATTTTGCAATGAAAGACGGGAGTAAAGGAAGAGTAAGTTTCAGCTGTTCAATTTTTCGATTATATCCTCCTCTATTACATATCTTTTTATCTGCATTATTATTTAGTTTCTTTAGCCTTTCTAATTCAATATAATATTTCATTACATTAAAACTTAAATACTTGCACCCGGAGAGTGCTTATATTTGCTAACCGTATCACAATGATTATATGAAATCAACAGTTTTTATTTTTCACTAGCGGATGGCAATTGAGCTGATCATTGAAGTATTAGTTTGGATGCATCACAAATGAACAACTGTATGTATGAGCAGAATTTTTATTAGATCAATACACTTTAAAAAGTTTGACTTTGAGAATAGGCAATTTCCAGTCCAATGGATAATTATAATTATGATGTCCTGCCGAAAAACGATCCTCAGAAAAAATAATTCAGATTGGATCAAAAAAGGAAACATCAACTTTGATTTACCAATGGGAGCCTATGATTAACCCAAGTATCTGACTTAATAGGAATTTACATTATACACTCACTGGATAAGATAATTCCACCATCTCAAATTGGACTATGATTCTTTATACAAAACAGCAATGGCTCCCCTAATATCAAGTATTTTAAAAAAAAAATAGTTAACACCTGCCTAAAATTAGGACTAAGAAAAACCAACTGTAAGATTGTAAATTTTCTAGGTATAACAACCATGAGACTTCATACATTGAGTACAAATTAAATTTGATTAAAATTGAATGAATTTCCATTAAAACAATGATATAATTTATCTATTTGGAGAGCTCAGGCGGTCAAGCTTAAATACTTGCACCTGGAGGGTGCATATATTTGCTAATAATAATAATAATAATAATTAATAATAATAATAATTTCAAGGTGATCCACTGGGTTGACTATACAACAAAATGGTATATGCATAAACCAGAATCTGTTCTTGAGAACGAAACGCATAAAATTCTCTGGGACTTTGAAATAAAAACGGATCACTTTATCCCAGCAAGAAGACCAGACCTAGTGTTGATAAACAAAAAAGAAAGAATTTTTCAACTGGTGGAATTTGCAGTTCCAGCATATCACAGGGTGAAGCTGAAGGAAAATGAAAAAATGGACAAATATCAGAACCTTGCCAGAGCACTGAAAAGGTTATGGAATATGAAAGTCAAAGTGATACCAATTGTAGTTGGTGCACTTGGAACGGTCGCGAAAGGATTGGAAAAATGTTTGGAAAGTCTGGAAATCAGAGGAAGGATTGATACCATCCAGAACACTGCACTGCTGCAATCTGCCAGAATACTCAGAAGAGTTCTGGAGACCTGAGGAGTCTTGCTGTCATTTAGACTCCAGTGTAAGACCATCAGCTAATGCTGATGTGAAAACTCAAAAGGAGTAAATAATAATAATATTTCTTTGTTTATTACTTTTGTCTAAATGTGTCCAGTTCTTATCTACTAGTAACGATATCAGCAATTATGCTGATAAATCTCCTAAATGTCTCTAAGTTTGTCCGTAACTCGACCATTTCTCACATTCTTTAACATACGAGTGACATTCACGTCCATCTTATCGTGCCAAAATTCTGACTTTGTCGATATAGATCAATGGACTGGTGGATAAGGAGGGTTATTAATTATGCTGGCAACGCACTGTGTAGAGTCCACAGTTGGCTATCGAGCAGTGTCATAGACCCGTATCACCCACCTACCCTGCCACATCCACCTGTAAATCGCCTGTCACTGCATCCGGGGCGAAAAGATCTCCAATCACACGAGACTGACCGCTGCTAATGACTCCTTCTTTCTTTGACCATTCCTTCCGGGAACGTTCCGTGTGTCCACTTTTGTCCGGCTTCTGTCCGGCCGCTAAATCCAAAGACAATACCGCCTCCTCTTCCTCCTCCTCCTCCTACCCCCACCCCTGCAGTGTGATTTATAGGATGGCTTCTCCCGTTGCTACTGATAACCCCTACAGCTAGACTACTGCCATTTCTACCCTTCCCATCCGCATTGCCAACACCTCCACCCCGGCTAAGTGATTCGGTGACCAACGCCACCGCCACCGCCGCCGCCGCCGCTAACCACGCCGCGCGCCGCCGCCAACCCGGCTTACGTCTTTTCCATTTCCATCACCATCTTATTCTTCTTCTAATTATTATCATGATTTCTTTCTTCATTCCAACATTTACTACTTCATGTTATCATCTTTTGTAATCTGCAGAGCGGTGATTTCTGCTGGTTTTCACCAGAGACCAAGCGGCAACAAGTATATTTTAGTGTACAGGAATTTTCTTTCTCTTCTCATGATATTTCTCGGAATTTTTGTCCAATTTGACATATTACCAAGTGGATAAAGAAGTAAGGTTAAGACAGTTCTAAGTGACAGTTACCTCTAGACTGCGGGTTCAATCCTGGTCAGGGGCAGCAGTAATATAGAATAATAATTAACACAGCTTAACGCTTCTACCGCAGCTATGGTTAACGGAATGAGAACAGGATACCTCCGTGGACTGCATAAAGGGTTAGGTTCAAAGTTCCGTGATGGCTGCCGATTACGACAAGAATGTTCCCGAGTTCGACAAGAAGGTTCGCGAGTCCGAGAAAGTTTTTGAGTCCGAGAAGAAATATCGGGGGGCACATCGGCCTAAACTTTGTACAGATAACAATGAAGATGAGGACAATAGTCCGAATAATCCAAATAATTCTTCTCATAATCTTTGCCACTGGTAGTATCAGACACAAGATAATAAGTATAGGTAAATAACAAGGATCGAACTCGCTATTCAGTAGTAACGAACCTGCGAGACTATTTTACTAACCAGTACACCTTACGCTATTCCATTTTCATCATCATTTTATTCTTGTAATCTACAATGCAGTAATTTCTGGGGGCCTTCACTCGAGACCAAGCGGCAACAATTATATTCCAGTGTTCAGGAATTTTCTTGCTACCACTACCACAAGGGTCAGAGTAGACCTGGGAGTAATGACAATGAATTTATTCCCAGAAATATTTTAAGAAATGGATCTTCAACATCAAATACAGTTTAGTTTGCTTGATTGGTTGGATTTTACGACATGTCAACGCTTAGTCGGGTTATTTTATACCGAAGTCATTTTATTTCATTTATTTTTGTTGGGTATTCAATTTATTTTTCAAACTCAATTTTTTAAAACACCTTTTAATACTCATTTTCAAAAATGTATTTAACCCATAAATGGGGCCCTAACATGTACTATCACTCCGGGTCAAAGTGAACCTGGGCAATAGGGTCAGGACAATCATACAAGTGCTGGGGCTTGACGTGACCGACCGTCTAATCGTAGTTAGGGCCAACTTGTTGTGTTGCATGTCACAGACTGCTCAGCCACTAGGTTCCATCTTTAAGCATCGGGGGGGGGGTACTCGGGCCATCAGGTGACCTTAGGGGGGGGGATTTTTTTTTATCCCTCCGCAGAAGTAGAGTCGGTGTATTCTAAAGCTCCAGTTGACAGGGCTAGAATATTTTTGTAATGTTCACACGTAACATAAAACTTTATAAAAGCATATGTATTTCGTTCCACCCAAAATGCATTAAACAAAAAATAAGACAAACGTGAAAGATTGTTTGGACCATATGACCTTTAGGCACCCCTTTTGCTTTGCTGATTTATAAGTACATTTTTTTCATTTACACCGTCAACATCCTGTTGTTTGTTAGGGGTTAGGGTTTGGGTTAGGGTTAGGTGTTAGGGTTAGGGGTTAGTTTTATAATAATAAAAAACCCTCTAAAAATCGTCTGTTAACAAACAACGGATGTTGACGATGAAATGAAAAAAATACTTATGGATCAGCAAAGCAAAAGGGGTGCCTAAAGGTCATATGGTCCGATTGTTTCTTATCCATCTCACCACAGTCTTGCAAAGAACAATAACAGAATCGCTACGAACCAAGAGTGTACTGGCTAAGCGATGTCATCCATGATAGTATTCTCAAACGGATAACTCATGTGATAATGTGGGTTGAACAAGTCGTGGAAAAAATATCCTTATATATAAGGAAGCAGCTGTACGGCCACCTGCCGCTATCTCACAATCTCACAAACCATCCGAGTAAGACAGACAGGTCATGCTGGACAAGCAAGTTCAAACACATAATCGACGTCCTCCTGTGGAAGCCAACACATGGACATACTAATGTGGGTCACCCAACAGGGACCTGCATTGTCTAGATCTGCGCGGACACAGGATGATGTGGAAAAGACCTCCCGGGGACAATGAATGATAGAGAAGGTTGGCGAGAGATTGTCATGGATATTCGTGCTTATTGCACGATATGTTTATATATATATATATATATATATATATACACGCATATAAATATATGCATGCATATATATATATATGTGTATATATATATATGCGTATATATATATATGCGTATATATATATATGCATACATATATATGGATATATATGCGTATATATATATATGCGTATATATATAGGCATACATATATATATAGATAATATACGCATATATATAGGCATATATATATATATACGCATATATATAATATATATATATATATATATATATATATATATATATATACGTATATATATATATGCACGCATATATATATATGCATACCTATATATATATATATATATATTACATATACACGCATATATATATATATATATATATATATAATAAAATTTATGAAATGAAAAGCTTTTCATACGGGTCTTATTAACAGTTTAAAATGTATTTCCATCGGTATTAATCGACTTCCTCGAAAAAAAAAAAAAAAACAGTCTGAGAAAGCCGGTTAATAACCGTGAATATAAATTCATAAATGTTAATATGACAGGTATTCAAGCCTCTTATTTTTTATAAGTACATTAATCTGAATATAATTCCCCAATTATTGAGCATCTATATTTCGATATTAAAAAAAGACCCTCCTTAGAACGATTCCCAATACCAACTAACCTTGTTTTATATATATATATATATATATATATATATATATATATATATATATATATATATATTGAGTGTGTGTGTGTGTGTGTGTGTGTGTGTGTGTGTGTGTGTGATCTTGTTAGAGACTCTATGTTCTTTGTAGATTTTTATGATGGATGCTGGGAAGCTATTTTGGTTGTATTAGAAGCATGGAAGAAGACAAAATAAGAAATGATAAACAAAATTCTAAATAATGAATCGATGACCTTATTCTCAAATAATAATAATAATAATAATAATAATAATAATAATAATAATAATAATGATAATAATAGTAATAATAATAATGATGATGATGATAACTTGTTTGTGAACAAAAATAGATAAGACACAACTTAATAGCATATGTAGAATGTGTAGTGACAGAGATGAGACGATCAACAATGTAATAAGCAAATGCAGCAAACTTGGACAACGAGAATACAAGGCGAGACACGACTGGGCTGCAAAGGAGATCCACCGGGAATTGTGCAAGGATATACATTTTGGATACACAACAAAATGATATATGCACAAACCAGAATCCGTTCATGAGAATGAAACGCATAAAATTATCTGGGACTTTGAGATAAAGGCTGATCACCTCATACAAGTGAGAAGACCGGTCCGAGAGTTCATGGACAAGAAAAAGAAAACTGGTAGATTTTTCAGTTCCAGCAGATGATAGAGTGAAGATGAATGAAAACGAAAGATAGATAAAAACCTGCACATTGCTAGAGAATTGAAGAAAAACTGTGGAATATATATTTACCAATCCCTCCGCACAAGCAGGATGTGGCACAAGGTCAATTTCTTAAGCGGAGTTCAGCAGGTTTGAATTTAATTTTCCTTCTTCTAGACCGGTTACTTAACCAAGATTAAAGAGCCCAGTCTGCCTTACTATTCATCCATAGCTGGAGGGAGAATAGGATTCCTACCTTTCCCAATGGTATTAGCGATTAGTGAAATGCAATTGAACTCGGGGTGACTTTAACCATTACACCACGCGCTTCCATTCTGTTTCATTGATTCTATGATTTTAAAAAAGTTCTTAAAAACAATGAGTTTAGAAAAATTGAATACTCAACAAGAATGGATGAAACAAAAATGTCAGCATTAAATAACCCAGAAAGGGTTGACATGCTGTAAAATCCAACCAAGAAAATTAACTATTCCTGGACCCTAACTAAGCGACTAGAGAATACACTAGATGGGAGTTGCACAAGAATGCTGCGGGTGATCCTGAACAAGACGTGGAAACAACACCCTACGAGAAAACAGCTGTACGGCCACCTGCCACATATCACCCAAACCATCCGAGTAAGACGGACAAGACACGCGGGGCACAGCTGAAGAAGCAAGGACGAACTCATTAACGACATCCTCCCGTGGAAGCCAGCACATGGTACGGCAGTGTGGGCTGACCAGCAAAGAAGTACATTGATCAGCTCTGTGCGGATACATGATGCTGCATAGAGGACCTCCCGGATGGAGAGAGATTGTCATGGATATGATGATGATGAAAGTAAAAATAGAGTAAAGATATTTTTCATAGTGTATTTGAGTAGGCGAGATAATTCTGTAGACCTTGGCCTAAGTATTTCTGTTTTCTCATAGAGAAGAGAAAGTCAGTGATACTGACAAGAACGGCAGGTAGACATTTACGCACGTATGGTAAAGCTAAATCAAACAGAATACAAATGAGAAGGATAGGAGAAGAAATAAACACACACACACAGACACAACAAACATACAGACACAAACACAGACACACACAGACACACCTACCCACTTATGCGCAAACATCTTTTATCAGTAAACTCGTCGCCAGCGGCTAAGTTAATGACAAACACTCAGTGGGACGGAAGAGATCTCATATATCAGAAAGTTTGTGAACGACTTAGCATCACGACACACAGCGTATAAATCTTAGAGAAAGCCAAGAAAAATGCACGACTGCAACTCATTCGATAATAGAAAAGTCGGGTGCGTTGGCTTAGATAGTGGCCGTCTGTGTTTTTAGAATAAAAGATTTCGAATGCTGATTTTCATGGCAAGACAAAAGAGTAAAAGAAAATGGAATATCGTAGCGTGATATTACTTAGCTCTATACCTTTAAAAATACAACTTACTTTTGTGCCTGAATTAATCAATTAACAACATTGAAAATCCGGAAAAGTCACTTTTTGTACAGGAATCTCTATTAATAATGGAGATTCGCTTCCGCTTTTTGTCTATAACAAAAACTACGTCACTGCTTACGACACATTACCCAAAATCGTCATAACATAGAATACACTCAAAATTTGAACAGGCAACATTAGACAGTCCTCATTGTTTTTTTAAAGAAGTTTTAATAAATACATGACTGGTATTATATATCTATGTATAGTTTGTTCTATTTTAATATATATTAAAGTTTACATTTCAAATTGTTTTAATATTTTTCTTTAAGGATTTGATGATTTTTAACTTACTATAGGTACAACTTCGCTTGACATTGAATTTTTAAACTCCCACCTCAGGCAATATGTTCAAAACAACTATGTTTACATTTTTTTATTTTGCTAGTATTAAATAAATTAGAGTCTACGCGCCAGTTCTTCAAAAAAGAGTATAGAGATGATTATAACCTCAATTAGTAGTGTCCCCCCCTATGCTCATAATATTTAAGTTTTAATATGGAATAAAAAATATATTATTAATATTTTAATTTGAATCATCATAATCATCATGTCGCGTAATTATATAACCGGATATCCAATGACAATGTCCTCGCCAAATATCTCTATTCATTCATTGTCCCCGGGAGGTCCTCTGCCCAGCACCAAGTATCTTCACAGAGCTGTGTCAAAATATAGGTTTGGATGACCCCTCATCAATTTGTCTTTGGCTGCTTCACAGGTTTCAGAGAAACATAGTGACTTATGACTTCGTCCATGCAGTTCACCCATCTTATTTTGGTATTCATTTTTAAAATCATAGAACAATGTGGTTAAATCGAACTTACATACAAATTCCAACAACATCGTATGGTTAGTGTTACCCCGCCTAAAGAAACAAGAAAAAAACCAAATAGTCATAATAACAGGATCGAATTAATACGAATTTAATGAACTTTTCTCATGTGGTTATATTGATTATATTAATGATCGAATAATCTTTAATATACCAGTTATTTTATTTTTACAAATCTTTTAGGTTCTTTCTTCATTTAAAAAAAAAAGTAGTCATCGGGTAACTGCTGAACCAAGTATCTTTGAAGCACAAGATTCTCAAACATACATTCAAAGTTAATACTAACTGAAAATGTAAAAAGTTTTAAAATCTCTATCAATATTGAGTCAATGAATGTTAAAATTTCTCGTCACCATTTTAGGCGTTGAGTTCTTCTGTTGGTAAATCCAAGTTGGTATTTTGTGTTGAAAGTGAGTCAGTATCGTAGGGATTTTCCTGCGATAGTTATACAGTGAGTATGTACCCCATAGTTTTGATGCCGCCTCTAAAGTACTATGTCCAGCTTATGTCAAGCATTTTGCATTCTCTCTCACTAGAGAATGCCCTGGGGACATCAGCAGCGCGTGAGCCAGCAATAATAAAGCCAATTATTTTGAACAGCTTCGCAATTTCACTCAGCTGACCATTTTAGAATAAGTCAAGTGTCTGAGGCAACCATAAGTAGTTTCCAACAGTGAGAGTTAATTGAAATCAATTAATGTCCATTTCTTGCAATTTCGATAGTTATTTCCCATTCACTATCTGTCAGTGCTTGACTGGCTTGGTTAAGTCCGTCATATCCATGTTAAGACCAGTCCAATAAGTAATCCATTGCTATCCTCGCTCTTGCAGTCGGTAATAGCAAGCAAGAGTAAAGTCTCATGTAATGTACGTTTACGCACTTGCTGGCTGTACTTTAATTTCGACGGTAATTGGAACTAAGTAATATAATTATCTCTGTTTACCAGACATTTTAGAGGTTTTGGTCAGTTTTGATGGTTTAAATTTTTAGGACTGTACCTTGTACAATCTATCTCGATGGCGTGTGTAATATGATCCATTGTTGATCGAAGCGATCGAATAATAACTACTTTAGGTGGAGTAATAACAAATAATCTATGCTAAGTCTTTACTTAAAAATCCTAAGTAGGAAAGAGTGTAGTTCCAGTGTAGACCATCCTTGCGCAGAGCTGAGGTGATTTATATGTCTCTATCCTTGAGTTGGAATTCAGTAATAAAGTTTGTTAAGTCAGAAGCGGCAATTCCTTCGATCAAAGTCCACTTGTTGGTTGTTAATTCTCTATTAACTCTCATCAATCGATTCATATTGCTATTATATATAGTTTAAAGGACAAATCAATTTATTATATAGATAATATCATGTTATAAAGACCCCATAACGTGAACTATTTATGGACATATATCATACGACCAGAATACCTAACCGGATAACATACCCACCTATTCAATATAAAAACAAGAAGATTGATTATATTTTCCATATTAATGACTAAGCCACCAACCCGATAAATAATCCCTAACCCTAACCCTAACCCTAAACCCTAAAAACCGTAAACATACCTAGCTCCTAAATACTTTTTGGACTTAAACTTTACTCTAAAAAATAAGTAAAATTGAACCGATAATCAAGTTTGTGGCGTTGTTCTGTTTTATTATCTATGTTCACCCTGTAAGGATTAGGAGTGTACTCAACTAATTCAGGGTAGTTACTTAGGTTTAAGGGTTTATGATTATTAGGGTTCTAGGGTATGGTTTAGCTAACTAAAAACTAGAAAATAACCAACACACACTATGCTATACAAGAGTCTAAAAAAGATAAAACCTTCGTCCGGGCGGCCCTAAAATTCCAGGTAAGTGTGTTTATCAGCCATATCGCGTCGAGCAGTCTGCATCCCCTTTTCTGACACTATCCATAGACAGACGAAGGAAATATTTTATACATTCTGAGGGTGACGCACCACACCCTACCAATCAGCTCATGAATATCAAGATATAGACAACATTTATTAACGGTATTGTGTCATTGCTTTTATGATATGTAATACAGTAAGTTTAGTATAAGTACATAGTTTTTAATGTTGGTTTTTATTATAATTATAATTTTGGTATGCCATTTTGGCTGTCTGAGAATTATAGATATATTACTCATACCCAAACCAAAGTTAGGAGGCGTTCATCGCTCGTAATTATTACAAAAACAGCATTTGGGGCTATAACAGAGTTTCGTTCATTACATGAAGAGAATTAGCATTAGGGTTATCTAATTGTAAAGGACAGACGAATGGCGGAAATTGAAAACTGCGATTCATGAATTGGCCATGTCAGTCGACGACTAAACAACTGTGACAAACGCCGACATAGTGAAGGGGGGGTGTATGTATATCGAATAATTAACCAGGACAAATCTGTAGTGGGGTATCTCATCAGTCAAAGTGCAATACATCGTGCACCCTCCCCCAGTCCATGCAGTTGCGTAAGAGTCCATTAACCAGGCTAAGGTGAGAAATTGCGGTATATTCGCGGAGTTCCGTTCCGGCCTCCTGACTCAAGAACCGCTAGACGGTGGCTGCTGAAAAAAAACCCAGCTACGATTGAAGTCCGTGACCGAATCGTATATATATATAATAATGAAGAGAGAGAGAGAGAGAGAGAGAGAGAGAGAGAAGAGAGAGAGAGAGAGAGAGAGAGAGAGAGAGATTACTTGTATTTGTAAAACCTGTCTGATGAGGCTGGAACTATATTTTTTAGTTTTTGGTTGAAATAAAGTTATAACTGTATGACGGTTTGTTAAGCTTTTCTTACTTTGAAAGTTAAATATCACCTTATATATATATATATATATATATATATATATATATATTATATATATATATATAAGGAGATGTGCCCGTGATAAAAATCTTTGGAAAGAATTACCACCCGAAATCTTAATCAAAAGTTGCATGACAACTAATGATGTTTGATTTTTAAATCTGTATAATATAAGCGAATATTGGAATTTTTTTTCGAGTAATCTTTCGAAGAAGTCAGACAGGAAAGAAAGAAAAAAAAGAAGGAAAACCATTAACCCACCAGTAAATATACAACCAAGAGACAAAAAAAACATTCTCCGGAACTGTTCGTGTTTATCATATAATACGTTATATATATATATTATATATATATTATATATATATACACACACACACACACACACACACACATACATATATATATATTATATAATATATTATATATATATATAACATACATACATATATATGTGTGCGTGCATGTGTCCATAGGAGAGTCTTTGAATAGAAAACAATTCTGATTTTTTTCCATATCG
>CM042158.1:36994604-37022104 GCA_023376005.1 Doryteuthis pealeii | reverse complement strand
TACCTGCGCAGATCGAGTCGGAGCGTGTATAACACCACTCACCACCGTTGTGGTTTCTCGCCAAATGACTAAAATCTATTTCTAATCTAAACCGGAAGAGGGTCTTCTCCACCGATTCTCACGGTATCCACCGGAAGGTTAGGACTGAGGTCAAGCCTTGTCACTCAAATCCTTCAAGGCCGTGGGCTGCTACTTAATAAGTGCCATTTTGATTTCTACACTATTGCACATAAATATTAGGTATCTAATAATTATGTAACACCATCAGGGTCATCAAGTGTTGCACGAGTTTCATCTATGAACAGTGCTTTTGAGAAATCGACTTTCATGTTCTCCTTTGTCCATTTGATACGTATTTCATGTTCTCCTTTGTCCATTTCATACGTATTTCATGTTCTCCTTTGTCCATTTCATACGTATTTCATGTTCTTTTTCCATTTCATACGTATTTCATGTTCTCCTTTGTCCATTTCATACGTATTTCATGTTTTCCTTTGTCCATTTCATACGTATTTGTATGTGTATTTTAGTAAATCGAGGCTTTATCACTGGTCTCACTGATGCCCCGACCTTCTTCAAAAGACGACAGTGAGTACTTCTGGGCAATGTTGCTTCTCCAATGCTTCTGAAAAGTGCTCCACTCGTCAGGCCTGAGTTATTGACAGCTTCACGTTTAATTCGTGACAAAAAATGTCGGGAAACAACCCTCGAGTGACCCTTATCGGCCCTCTTACGTACCTTCATAGGAGCTACAACAAATCTTTTCACAGTTTGGTGATATCTTCCAATTATTTTGGATATTTCTAATGGAGACTTACCTTTGGAAAGTTCAGATGTTATGATATCTTTCTCAGAAGGGGTCAAGTCACATTTGCGACCCATAATTGCACGAGTATAATGCCACTTGTTTAATATATGGGACACTTCTATATCGTTTTGATATTGCAAATGGCCACTGTTTGTTTCCTGTTGCGCAGACCTATACAGATTTTATATAGTCTACGCATACATATATTTTCATTATACTGTAAAAGTTTCGTTGAATTCCAATCGGTATTTTTTGTAAAAAATATTACCTCGTTAATAATTTGAAACGCAGTGTATATATATATAGTCATCCACAGACACGTGTTTCGACTTAGCAAGTCTCAGTGTGGCTATAACAGCGATTGAAATCCGATCGGTTCAGCATCCCTATGTATGTAAAGGTCACCATATAGTGCTCCATCCCTAACATAGGAGAGCGTTGCGTTATTATATATATATATATATATATATATTATATATATATATATATATATATAATAGCAAACAGATACCTGTATAAAAAGAGTGAAATGTATATTCGCTGTGTTTCTTGGCATGTACGTTGTCCAATTTCTTGTTATTAATTAAGAAAACAACAATTCAATTGTTCAGCCCAGATCTCGTTTTACAATTGCAGAACTTAGAAATAGGCAAGAATCTTGGCTCCTTTTAAGTTGTACGATAGTTTTAATTAAACATGCCCTCAGGCTAATGATCTATATAAAACGCGATATATGTGAGATAAACACACACAAAAAACGCAAGAAATCCTGGTGTAATGGTTAGCATATAGGTCTTCAAGATCTATTACTAACTAGAAGCTGCTACTCGGCGTCGCCTGGCTCGAGGGTGGTAGCAAATAATGTTATTCTCGCAGATCTATTATTACTGAATCCCGAATTGGATCCTCGCGGGATTCTCCATAAAAATCCATATGTAAAAAAGACATTGTGTTGATCAAGACACTCTGAAAAAAATTAATGTCTTCTATTTTAAATATCAGATGCAAAGGAAATTCTATGCTGTTATCATTTGAATTCTTTTAAAAAATTATCTTCACAAATATAAATCAAATATTCATTATTTTTGCTCAAAGAGCAAGATGTGGTGATAGTGAATGTGTGCATATATTTTACTTTGTCATTAATTGTTTTAGTTTCATAGTTTCCCTCGGACATACATACACACAAACTGCCCTTTATATATGTATAGATAGATGAATAGCGAGTTTGATCCTCACTGGTTACCCCATGCTAGTTATTTTGTGTTACACTTTACTCCTGTTGAACGGTATATGTAATAGTTATATTGCATAAAGTATTCTTATTTAATACGAATAATTTTAATATATATATATTGACACTCAGATGAAACCCTATCAGATAATAATAAACCGGTTGAGAGTGGACCTGAGAGTAATGGTAATGCCTGGCGGCTCAATACTCTACATATATCCAAATTCAGGAGCATCATCATCAAATGCTGTTTAGGGTCAAAGATACCGGGGTTTGTTTAGAGCCTTAGTCCTCTGCAGAGGATACAGTTAATTTATGCTGAATCCCACCGACAGACGTTACAGCAGGGGCATTCTAAGCCCCCCCCCCCTACAGAACACTATATGGGTGGTCGGAGGGGCCTCCTCCGATCAATCGGCTGCTCACTTCAAGCCCTAGCACCAATATGATTGTCCCAATCCTAATGCCCTTATGGCAAGCCGCAACACTTTTTATCATATATGTATTTACCAACCCCTCCGCATGCACAGGTTGTGACACAAGGTCAATTTCTTAAGCGGAGTTCAACAGGTTTGAAATCGGAGTTTTCCTTCCCCAGACCGGTTGCCTAACCAAGGTTAAAGAGCTCAGTCTGTCCTACTATTTACCCATAGCTGGAGGGATTCATACCTTTCCTTTAGCGCTAAGTGAAATGCAATTACCACGTCCAGGATTTGAACTCGAGCGACAAGTCCATTTCCCATGACTTTAACCATTACACCACTCGCTTCCACTTTTTATCATATATGTGCTAGAAGGTGGTGGTTGAGGCTCTTAGTATCCTAGGTATGGCGTTAAACTCTATCTGATGGTGAAGTTCCAGTTTTGGAGCTCTGGAGAATGTGGAGTACCCCTTCATCACATTTACTCCCAGGTCCACTGTGACCCGGAGTGATAGTACTATGGGCTAAATGAAATAAAAGTGTTTAAAAAAATGTGTCTAAATAAAGAAGTTTGAATTTTTTTAAAAATGAGTACACATCAAGAATGAACAGAAAGAATTGTCTTCGACATAAAATAACCCAGCAAGGGTTGAAACCCAACCAACCAACCGACCAGCGAATTAGTACAACGGGTAAGAGAGTGGACCTGAAAGTAATGGCAATGAGGATGTACTCAATACTCCACATATATCCAGAACAGGAGCCTCACCACCAGATCCAGTTGTCTATCCAAGAGGAACCTTTAAGCACTCCTTTTTGATCTCGATTAAGAAAGGACATGTTTTTCATTTACACCGTCAATATCCGGTTGTTTTTCAGGGGTTACGGTTAGGGGTTTGGATTAGGGGTTACGATTAGGGGTTAGTTTTATAATTTAAAAAATCTAAAAATCGTATGTTAAAACAACCGGATATTGACGGTGTAAATGAAAAACATGTTCTTTCGTAATCGAGATCAAAAAGGGGTGCCTAAAGGTCATATGGTCCATCCAAGACACCACTGTTTGCTGAGCGACAGAACGAACAGAGGCTAGAGCAGGTGTGTTCTAAGCCTCACCAACAGAGCGAACAGGAGACACAGTCAACATATTCTATGCCCCAGCGACAGGATAGTCTCTACAGCCGGTATATTCTAAGGGCCAACGACTGGGGTTGGGGCACAATATCTGACAATTCAATAACAAATCTTTAACAAAATTATGCAATGAATATTTTTCTGAATCGATCATTCAATAAAGTATTCGGTTTGTCTCTTCTGGTGAAAATCTGCAGAAAATACCAGAAATATGTGGGAAGGCTAAAAAGATTCCTTTTCTCTCGGCTTCTTTGATGATTTAAGTTAGCAGCTGCCTCATCTTTCTTTGATCCTCCATCTTACCGCTTTGAATCCTTCCCCATTTTTTGATTAAAGATTTATAATAAAAGTATTTGAAAACGTTTTTCACGTCTTTGAAAAAAATAATCAATGTTGTGTGGTACTTGTGCGATCGGCTAATAGATGAGCATCAGAAAGAGGGTAAAGAAATGCTAAGGTTATATCAGTGAAGACATTATAAGCCGACTCAGATCAAAGAAGTGCTTCCCAGTACTTTTGCCTCAGATTAGAAGGTCGTATCAGTACCCCTGAAAAAAAAAAGGTTATTCAAAATTATATCAGTTCGAAAATACGTTGATAAAAACAGTTATTATATTGCAGAGAATTGAATGTATTATTTCTTTAAAAAAAAAAAGTAAAGAAATGAAAACACGCATATACACACACATTAAGCGCAACATTAAATAAAAATCTGCACTATTAGATAAAATATAAAACAGTCGCGAATCCAGGAAAATGATGACTATGCTCTTTACACAAAAAAGTGCAGATCAAATATTACGATATCTGTGTCTGTGTGTAACCGAAACTACGTCACCATGAAAGTCACAATTCCTTAAATCATTTACATTATATTTTCAAGGGTTATTAAATAGTCATTATTTTGTATTAATTAGCATCTTATTTATTAACAATGTCTCTATTAATGTATACCTGAGATAGATTTTCCTCAAAACAGCCCATATTATCAATGTGTTTAAAATCCTGCGATGTGTGTTATTATATATCATTAACAAATAAATGTTAAATAGTATATGTTGTGACTAATTTGCATACCGGTTTTAATAAAACCGTATTTAATAAATAATTACAGGATGTTATTGATTTATAATATTATTGTTTTATTCTCAAACCTATTGAACGCAATCCTACGTATTATCTTATATGGAAATAATTAAACATAAAGTTGAAATAAATGTAATCTTTTTTGTGTTCGTATTTAACTTCATTCGTCTTTCTGATTCAATATAATATCCAAGTATATCAAAACTGAAATATTTATGCCCAGAGGGTACAGTTTTTGCTAGTTTCAATCATAAAATATCAAAATGATATTAGGATATACAACTTGTCTGTTTCGCGAAAACGAGCTTCAGGTTATATCATCACGTCAAAGCATTATATATATATGCGGAAAATTTGAAAAAGAAACAAACCCTTATTTCAATACGCCTGAGCGAGGCTGAATTTATAGTCAAAAAATTAAAAGAATTTCAAAGAAACTGCACGCGCGCACTCACGAATCATCGCAGAAAAACCCGAACATTTTCAAACATCCGACGTTCCTTCAACTTAATAAACAACAAACGTTTACGCCAGCGCCGTAAGATAAGTACTAAAAAAACACAAGTACTTCTAAAACCTCTGAAGATGGGATTTATCCCGAAAATATTTAGGAAAGAAAGGTAAATAAACATCATTTTCAAACACCTATTCCATTGCATTGTCTATTGCCTTCTAATTTCTATTTTACACATACGTACAATGCTTCAAACAAACAATAAAAAACCTTATATATATATATATATATATATATATATATATATATATATATATATATATATGAGAAAGAGTCTATTGCAAAAGCGAAAAAAAGGGGGTTTGAGATTTTTTCTTCATTTTTGTATATATGCTTCACCAGCATGTGATGGCTATCCGACGAGTTTATGAAGTTACCATCCGAAATAAATTTATTATAGCCAAATTACCGTATTTCTTTCTTTCTAATTGAAAGTGTAAATATTGCTCTGCATATAATTAATTTATTAATTATCTTACATTCAACTCTCTTAGGGAGTTGAAATAATCCTTATATTAATCTTTAGGTGTGCATCGGCATGGACATGCATAGTGGATATACAGGGGATCTTGAAGATCTAAATAGAATGATCTCCAACTTACCTGTCTATTGGATACTTTTATATTCACACACACAACACACACACACACACACACACACACACACACACATATATATATATATATATATATATATATATATATATATATATATATATATATATATATATGAGTGTGTGTTTGTGTGTCTGTGTTTTAGATTATTAAGTATCATATTTTTTTATAGGAGGTGGTTATTTAAATATGTGTATATCTAGGTAATTTCATATTTAACATAAATTCATAGTGTTTTTAGTTTTTTAAGAAAAATATTATTGTTTAATGATAAAATTGTTTACAGTTTTATAAGCAGTCAACTGAAAATATTAGATAATGATAATAATAATAAGCAGTCTAGGGAATAATGATAATAATAATAATAATGATAATAATAATAATAATAATAATAATAATAATAATAATAATAATAATAATAATCTATTAATAATGGATATTCGCTTCCGTTTTTTGTCTGTAACAAGAACTACATCACTGCTTACGTCACTATACCCGAAATCGTCATAACCTAGAATAAATACACTCAAAATTGGAGCATGCAACATTAGAGAGTCCTCATTGTTTTTTAAAACAATTTTTAATAGATATATCCCCAGTATCATATATTTATAAATAGTTTGTGTTATTTTAATAGATATTTAAAGTTAATAGAACTTAGATTCGATTAAAAATTGTTTTATTTTTTTTACCCCTTTAATAAATTTGATGATTTCATGATTTATGGTTCAAACTCTCCGACATTTAATTTTTAACTTCTTTGCGGCGAATCGGTATGACATGGGCATACATAAACTGCTACAGCCCCTAAAAATTCACCGACCGAAAGGGGGAAGATGTAGAAAATTAGATTGAAATGATGTAAACATCATTGACGATAAAAAATAAACGTTTCTGTGATTTCTAAATATTTTGGACACTTTTCTTTAGGATTACCCTCGTAGATAGTCGACAATCGTATGGCAAATCTATATATTAATACTCTGGTTTCTTATTTGTACAACCGTTGTCATCTTGCATCACCCTCTGGTTAACGATGAGACCATCCAAAATTAAATGCAAAACTGTAAGACCTGATTATCTGGTGTTCCTTATACGTTGAATTCTTATTTCTTAATTGTCATCATCTCATCTAAATAATTGACCATCTTGTTTTTATTATAAAGAAAAAAGAAAAGGAAAACGACATGCTATACAGAAACATATAAGAAAGAAAGAAAGAGAGTAGGAGAACTATAGAGAGCGGGAGTGGGCCCGTGGAAGCGATAACGCTAATCTGTTTCAATCGCATATGAGGAAAATATAAAAAAAGAAAGAAAACGAAAGGAAAAAGAACGAGTGAGAGAGTTTAATCACGACTATTATACTTTTTCCATATCGGACGTTGTAATAAGGGCTGGGTTAGCTCGGTCGGTAAAGTAAGGAGCTGATGGTAGGTGTGGCGCTCCACCTCAAGACGCAAAAACAATCTCCTTGGTCTAGCTCTAGTGAAAAGGGGATAGACTCCCTCGCTGATTGGCTGATAGCGACTTTAGGCCACCCCGGCGATTTTATTTTATTTTATTTTTTTTTTTACTGTGGTATATCCACAGGTCCTGCTAATACTTTCTTACACTTTCAAAACTATAAGTATTTTCATATTATATACAAGATGTCATAGAAATTGGAATTCGTGCGGTAAGAAACTATAAAACGTGATGGGCATATTAAAATATAAGGCTGTTACGATACCAACAGATAATGTGAAGACTAGTTTATCATTTGAGTGTATGTTTGTGTGCATAAAAAAATTGTTAAGCATGCCTGTGTTATGAATAATACAAAAGAAAAGAAAAGAAAAAACTCAACCATTGGGAAAGCAACGCATTGATTTCTATCGTGTATACTTTCTTGTATTTTTGTGGCACCACTCTGTTATTATTATTCTTCCAAACATAGTCATATTCAAATACAGAATTTTGTCTTGGAGATCATTCTAGCGGAACATTTTAATAGATTCCAATTATAAGGGAATATTGCTGAAGTTGAAGTTTTCTCTCGTGTATATATATATATATATATATATATATATATAATATATATATGTGTGTGTGTGTGTGTGTGTGTGTGTGTGTGTGTAAATGTATAAGTAGTAACTTACCGGTGGGTATGAGTACGATCGTTGGAAGCGCACAGTATCCAGAGGCTAAGATTGAGAAAAAACAAATACAAAGTGCTCAATACAATATAGAGCAAACATTTTTAATACTCTCAAACCAAATTAAACTAGTTAATAAATAATTTTAACCTTTCGCCTTTTAACTATCAATACGACCCATAATATATCTTTCATTAAATAGTAATTGAAAAAATAATCCCCATAAATTAATCCAAATTTTTAATCCAATAAACAAAAACCGTTCCCGATTTTCGAAAATATAAATAAGCGTTCCTCTACTAAAGATAAGTCCCATTCCAAAGGGCATATATTATACCATCTAAGATTAATCGAAAACTCGATTAATTTAACCACAGTAACCCTGAAGAATCAATCGATGAAACTCGAGTAGGTCACTCCTTTCCATTGTTAATATATATATATATATATATATATATCATGTTTGTTGTGTTCCAAGACCTCAACAAAAGTTGGCGATGACAAAAATGTGACGGAAAGATTACGATGAATTGATAAGAATTTAAAATTGTTACATACGTGGCCACAGAAAAAAAAATACCACTCAATTTAGTATTGGTGTTTTAACCTCCCTCGGTTGTGTTCCGAGACCTCACCAAAAGTTGGAAAACAAACGAGAGAGAGAGAGAGAGAGAGAGAGAGAGAGAGAGAGAGAGAGAGAGAGAGAGAGAGAGGGGATGACGTATTGATAAAATAGGGAAAATGTTAGACACTTGGCCACAGAAAAATGCCACTCACTTTTCAACCTCTCTCTCTGTTGCGTTCCGATACCTCAACAAAATTGCGTGGAGACAAAACCGAGATAGAGAGATGACTATGAATTCATAAGAAAGGAAAAAATGACAAATCACAGTAAAAAATACCACTCCCTTTAGTATTGTTTATTCAACCTCTTTCTGTTGTGCTCCGAGACCTCAACCAAAGTTGGTGATGACTAAAACGAGATAAACGGATGACGACGAATTGATAAGAAAGAAAAATGTCTGACATGTGGTCACATAAAAATAGCACTCACATTAGTATTGGTGTTGCAATCTCTCTATGTTGTGTTACGATGTCTCACCAAAAGTTGTTGGAGACAAGACCAAGATAGAAAGACAACCACGAAATCATAAGAAAGGAAAAAATGCAAACACTTGATCACAGTAAAAAATACCACTCACTTTTGTATTTGTGTTTCGACCCCTCTCTTAAGGAAGAGATGACTGCCCAGATATTCAGAACCGGAGGGAATAAATGTATACGGAAGAAAATGAGAGTCTCCATTTGTGTGTGTGTGTGTGTGTGTGTGTGTGTGTGTGTGTGTATGCTTCGGCCCTGGATCTTTACAAGTTAATAGCGTCGATCCCAGGGGGCTATCCTCTCAGGCAATACCTGCCCCCTTGACTAAAAGGGGCAGGGCTGGGTCTATTGTCCAGCGTCTGGGGCGCCCCCTTGAGGGGGAATGCCGAAGGGATCGGTGCAATTTTTGTTCTTTCCCACCCATGAGCTTCGGCTTGTGGGTGGGCCCACGTTAAAACGAGGCCTTTTGCCCAGCCCATACAAGTGGGGTATGGGGCAAATACATGTATGTGTACGTATATGTGTGTGTGGGGTGGGTGAAAATGTACACTGATGCAAATAAAAGTCTCAATTTGTGTGTGCATGTGCATGTGCGTGTATGTGTTTGTATTTGTGTTACGTGAGTAAATGTACACGGAAACTAATAAAAGTCACAATTTGTATCTGTTTGTATATGTAAGTCTGAGTGTGTGTGTGTTTGTATGCATATAAATACATGTACACGGATGAAATTAAAGTCCCCATTTGTGTTTGTGTGTGCTCTTGTGCGTGTGAGTGTCTATCTACGGGTACATGTGCATGTCTGTGTCAATGAATGTGTGCGTGTTCCTTCTCGTCTCCTCTCTCTCTCTCTCTCTCTCGTGTGTGAGCATGTATACGGGTGTATGCGTGAATACACATGCAAGAATTCAACTAAAAGCCCCCATTTGTTGATTTCACCCATAATTAGATTAAAGCGTTTTCGAAATTAGATTCTTTCTGCTAAACCTGATTTTAACAAGCCAACGGAAGGATCATTCTTGGTTGGTTGGTTGATTCGATTTAACGGCACATCAAAATTTGTTGGGTTATTTTATGCCGAAGGCGTTTTGCTTTATACATTCTTGATGGGTCCACAACTTTTTTTTCAACTCATTTTTAAAAAAAATTTTAAATTCATTTTTCTATTTAACCCATAGATGGGACCCTAACAGGTACTACCACTGCGGGTCAGAGTGGGCCTGGAGTAATGGTTATGAAGGGGTACTCCACATTCCCCAGAGCACCAGGACTGGAAATTCACTGTTGTGTGTGTGTGTGTGTGTGTGTGTGTGTGTGAGAGAGAGAGAGAGAGAGAGAGAGAGAGAGAGAGAGAGAGAGAGTTTAACGTCATACCCAGAACATGAAGACCCACAGCCACTGCCTTCTAGCGCATATACGATAAAATGTGTAGGGGCTTGCCTTAAGGGCTATAGGTTCGGGAAAATCATATAAGTGCTAGATCTTGACGTGACCAGCCGCTTGATTATAGGGGCCTTTCCGACCGGCTGTCTAGCCTAAGTCTCGGACCAAGTCTCCAATAGGCACCCCAAATCATCAAGTTTTTAAAAGATTCATATTTTAACTCATCACCGGTAACTTCCGTAAAATGCGATTCTAATGATATTATCTCTTGCTCGCTATTCTGCATTTGTACCCATAACTACTTTTATATCAAAACGTATATTTTGTCTGTTAATAATAACATGAACTAACTGTTTATTTAATTTATCGTAACTTCTGATTAAAATCGTTAATTTGTTTACAAATTTTAGAAACGGAAGTTACCGGTTACGAATTAAAATGTAAACCTTCCATTAAGTTGATGATTTGAAGATTTGATCCGAATATTGAAAGCTAAAATACTAGGATACACTTTTTAACATAAATGTGCTAGAAGGCGGCGACTGAGAGTATCATTATCCTGGATATGATGTTTAACTCTATCTGATGATGAAGTTCCAATTCTGGAGCTTTGGAGAATGCCTTCGTCACCATTACTCTGACCCGGAGTGGCAGTATCTGTTATAGTCATATTTAAGGTTTAAATAGAAAAAAAAACAGTTTAAAAATTGAGTACGCATCAAGAATTTCTAAAACACAAACGTCTTAGGCATTGATTAACCCAACAGGGGTTGACATACCGTAAAATGACAATCAACAAACTTTTTTTCATCAATTCGGAACATGTGACCTTTAGGTACCCCTTTTGCTTTGCTGATTCTTAAGTACATTTTTTTCATTTACACCGTCAACATCCGGTTATTTGTTAGGGTTTAGGGTTAGGGGTTAGGTTTAGGGGTTAGATTTGTAATTTTAAAATAATCTAAAAATCGTATGTTAACAAACCTGATGTTGACGGTGTAAATGAAAAAAATGTACTTATGAATCAGCAAAGCAAAAGGGGTGCCTAACGGTCATATGGTCTTCTATTCTTGAGTCAATGTCTTTTTTATCAACCAAATTGTTCGAGTGATGAATTAGGAGAACTCGTAATAAAAATGAAACCTAACAAATCCGGGGATGCCTCGCTGGTGTAGTGGTTAACGGGCAGTACCGCGACATCATAGTAAGTGAGATCAAACTCCAGTTAAGTAATTACATTTACATTGAGAAAGATAGGAATCCACTCATCCAGTAATATTGACATGAAAATCGTTTAAAAAACAACATTGATCTTATGAAATGAATTTACTATCGGTGCAGTATTTTTCGTAATTAGTTGGTCATTTAAAAAAAGAGTATTTGTACTATGTAAATATGCCGTATCTCTCTCTCCTCTCTCTCTCTCTCTCTCTCTCTCTATATATATATATATATATATATATATATACTCCCATAAATTTGGTAAGAGCTCTCTATAATGAGTGATTTAAATTAACTCTCACTACTAAGCATATAAGCAATGATCGTTTGCCCGCAAACATGATCTCTCTGTGACCGTAGAATATATAAACAAACCTATGTATGTATTAAGAGTTTTAAAACACCAGCCTCGCTACTGCAGCTGTCAGTGGCCGAGGGGGTAAGATATCAGACTGGCAAACAGTCAGTCGGAGTTCTTCCCTAGCCAAGGATAGTTGTTGTGTCTAGTTACACTGAGGAGGCGTGAAACGTCGAAATACGTGTCTTTGGATGACTTATTAATATATATATATATATATATACATAAAAGGTGAGTCAAAAATTCTCGAGTTTTTGTACTTTTTGACACACCTTGTACTCTGAAAAAATTAACGTTCCATTGATTCTTCATGTCTATCTTGGTAAATACAGCTTTAAACTTGGTACTTACCTGGAATTCTGAAAAAAATTGAAGAATGGAATTTTTTTCCAGAATACAAGGTGTGTCAAAAAGTACAAAAAATCTTTACATTACCTGTATGGTTGAAACTATCTCACTTGATGAGACAGTACTAAGCCAATATATACAGTCTTATTCGGAGAAGGCTCAATATCTGTAATAGACCAATATTAATGATATATAAATAGATACTATTTTCTGTATAATTTTAATTGCATAGAAAACAATCTACTACCATATTGGTTTCATGATCTTTGAAAGTTGACTGAAGATTGGTCAGTTTAAACAAACATATATAAAATATGTTAAAGCATAATTAATATTGGAGCAGATTAGTTTCCATGCAATTAAATATGTACAAAAATTTATATATATATATATATATATATATATATATATATATAATATATAATGGACTCTCCCGTCGATTTTTCGACGTATGAGGGTTCATACACACAATGAACATCCACACAGGGATTTGTTTATAATGGTGAAGGCTTGTGTTGGACCATCCACACTTTTTGGCACGTCGATAGGAAAGAATTGGTGCATCAAGGGTTGCCACAAACCCAATCAACGACCGACCTCAGGAATTCTGAATTCAGAGTTATCCCTCTCCTAGACTGGTTACCTACCCAAGGCTGAAGGGCCCAGTCTTCCCTATTATTTAACCCATAGCTGGAGGGAGAATATATATATATATAATATATATATATATATATATATATATATATATATAATTTTTTTAATTTATTATAGTGTCGATTCCTAGCAACAGCTCCAGCCTTTCCGAAATCTTCTGATCAAGAGATTTTTATCTCGGAATATCAAGAATAAATCAAAGGTGAACCAACAACATTATAGTTACCTTATATTTCCTTACACTTGCATTGCGGTAGCCTTCAAAATCAACCACTAAACACACACACACACACACACACACACACACACATATATATATATATATATAATATATACACATATATATATATGTATGTGTGTGTGTGTGTGTGTGTATGTGTGTGTGAACGGAGGTGCGTGGTCTAATGGTTAGAGTCATAGGAAATGGACTCGTCAACCCGAGTTCAATTCCTGGAAGAAGCTGTTTGCATTTTACATAGCGCTAATATCATTGAGAAAGGTATGAATCTAATTCTCCCCCCAGCTACGGGTAAATAGCAGGGCGGACTGGCCTCTTTAACCATGGCTAGGTAACCTGTCTAGGAGAAGGAAAACTCTGAATTCAAAACCTGTTAAAAACCGCTTAAGAAATTGACCTAGTGTCGCATCCTGCTCGTGCGGAGGGGTTGGTAAATATATATATATATATATATGTGTGTGTGTGTGTGTGTGTGTGTGTGTGTGTGTGTGTTATATCTCTTCATCGATTTTCTTGGTTCATCCGCTTCCAGTGAAATGATTTAATCGTACCTTTATTTTTGTTTTAATCAACATCTGTACTTTGGTCGCTCGGATTAATTTTCTTTAAAAATCCAACCATCATGGCCTGGTGACTCCGTAACAAATAACTCTGCTACTGCTCGGCTTATCAGAATAAAAATAACCGCTTTTGGCGGTTTTGTATTTGTTAAGTAGAGTGAATCTTTGCTCTTAATATACAATGCATCTGTCATGATGGAAAAAGTCTCGCGCGGTTTAATGTTCACAATCTGAGGCTTCAAGTAAATTTAGAGGCAGATTTTCCTTTTGGAAATCGACCATTTTAAAAGCTTAAGTGAAGTTTATATTTAACAACGTGCCACTAATAGAACTCTTTCCGCTTTGACTTGTGTGTATGCAATTAGTGGGGTTAGTCGTTGTACGACAGCTCGGTAACTAGATGCAAGGCCCCCGAGCAGAAAATATGAGGAAATATAGAAAATATAACAGGAAGTTCACAAATATCAGTTAACATGTTTATTCATGAAATCTAATTAATAACATACTGTTACAATCTGTTGGGCTATCTTGTAGGCCTTAAGCCAGAGTGCTTATCCAGTGGAATTGGGTCCTTGTTAAAGAGTCTTGAGTATTGGTAATCGTCTGGTATTGCAAAAAACACATTGTACCTAGAGTGTGCTTGAATTGTCCCTGGTGAGATTTCCTAAGATTTACATATCCATTCTTAGAAAGCAGAATCTGACCACATGTTTCACATTTCCAATCCTCCGTGTTCCCACCAATATGGCAATATCTGGATGTACATACATACATACATCTACCCTTTATATATGTATGCTGTATATCAATGCTCGGTAACTAGATGCAACGCCCCCGAGCAGAAAATATGAGGAAATATAGAAAATACTAGCAAATATATGCACCCTCCGGGTGCAAGTATTTGAATTTTAATGTAATGAAATATGTTAAATTTGAAATACTTTTGAAACTAAATAAAAATCCAAATAAAATGATTTGAAACGGAGGGGGTATAATCGAAGAATAGAACAACTTTGAAACTAAGTCTTCCATCATTTTTCATCACTCCCTCCTTTTATTGCTGAATTTACCTAATTTAACTATTTAGTTAAATTAGGAAGTAAAGAATAAAATTACTGTTATTTCTTTATATTAAAGGATTTCTTTTAAGATTTATCCCCGAGTTTTTTGCTCATATTCATTAAAGAAAAAAACAAACAATTAGAAATCAATAATACCAAGCGCATATTTAATAAAATTAAACTTTTAATATCAATATGCAAATTAGCTTTCCTGTTCACACTGTAACCCGCTATTTTGTTGCATATATAAATACAATTTCATGTTATTAGAATGTAGATAAAGTCAAAAGTATTAATAAGGTATAACAATTTTATCAATAACTGAGGTTTAAATAAAAATAAATTCATGGTGAATGTGACGTCAATAACTAAGGGAATTGTGACTTGAGTAGTGATTTAGTTTCGGCTTCAGACAGACAAACACACAATCTCCATTATAATAAGATAACAGGAAGTTCACAAATATCAGTTAACATGTTTATTCATGAAATATAATTAAGAACATACTGTTACAATCTGTTGGGCTATCTTGTAGGCCTTAATCCAGAGTGCTTCTCCAGTGGAATTGGGTCCTTAGTAAAGAGTCTTGAGTATTGGTAATTGTCTGGTATTGCAAAAAATATTGTTTGTACCTAGAGTGTGCATGAATCGTCCCTGATGAGATTTCCTATGATTAACATATCCGGCCTTAGAAAGCAGAATCTGACCACATGTTTGACATTTCCAATCCTCTGTGTTCCTACCAATATGGCAGTATCCAGACATACATACATACATCTGATCTTTATATATGTATGTTGTATATCAATATGTTTCTTACAATCTGTTGGGCCATCCTGTAGGCCTTAAGTCAGAGCGCTTATCCAGTGGAATTGGGTCCTTGTTAAAGAGTCTTGAGTATTGGTAATCGTCTGGTATTGCAAAAAACACATTGTTTGTTCCTAGAGTGTGCATGAATTGTCCCTGATGAGATTTCCTATGATTTACATATCCAGTCTTAGAAAGCAGAATCCGACCACATGTTTCACATTTCATATCCTCCGTGTTCCCACCAATATGGCAGTATCTGGACATACATACATACATACATGCGTCTGCCCTTTATATATGTATGTTGTATATCAATATGTTTCTTACAATCTGTTGGGCCATCCTGTAGGCCTTAAGCCAGAGCGCTTGTCCAGTGGAATTGGGTCCTTGGTAAAGAGTCCTGAGTATTGGTAATCATCTGGTATTGTAAGTCCCTTCTCAATGAGTGCAATTAGAATTATGGACAGTGTTTGGGGTTTAAGTAGTGTATCAGCCACGCAGTATGGTTGGTGATTGGCGAAGTAATAAACCACATGACTTAGGCTGGTCTATAAATCCAGGTGGAGAATTGTAACATACCTTATATCCAATTATTACAACACATACATGTATAGCTCAGTCGGTAGAACACCAGCCTAGGAATCGCAAGGTTCTATAGAATAGAGTTTTTAATATTTGCCTAAAAACAAAAAAATTGTTATAGAAAAGAGTAGTAGATATTTGGCCTAAATAAAAAAAAATGTTATAGAAAAGAGATGTAGATATTTGCCCGTAAACAAAAGATTCCTATAGAATAAAGTTGTAGATATTTTCCTAAAACAAAAAATTGTTATAGAAAAGAGTAGTAATATTTGGCCTAAATAAAAAAAATTGCTATAGAAAAGAGATGTAGATATTTGCCCGTAAACAAAAGGTTCCTATAGAATAAAGTTGTAGATATTTTCCTAAAAACAAAAAATTGTTATAGAAAAGAGTAGTAGATATTTGGCCTAAATAAAAAAAATTGCTATAGAAAAGAGATGTAGATATTTGCCCGTAAACAAAAGATTCCTATAGAATAAAGTTGTAGATATTTTCCTAAAAACAAAAAAAATTGTCATAGAAAAGAGTAGTAGATATTTGGCCTAAATAAAAAAATTGCTATAGAAAAGAGATGTAGATATTTGCCCGTAAACAAAAGATTCCTATAGAATAAAGTTGTAGATATTTTCCTAAAAACAAAAAAATTGTTATAGAAAAGAGTAGTAGATATTTGGCCTAAATAAAAAAAATTGCTATAGAAAAGAGATGTAGATATTTGCCCGTAAACAAAAGGTCCCTATAGAATAGAGATGTAGATATTTTCCTAAAAACAAAAAAAATTGTTATAGAAAAGAGTAGTAGATATTTGGCATAAATAAAAAAAAATTGCCATAGAAAAGAGATGTAGATATTTGCCCGTAAACAAAAGATTCCTATAGAATAGAGTTGTAGATATTTTCCTAAAAACAAAAAAAATTGTTATAGAAAAGAGTAGTAGATATTTGGCATAAATAAAAAAATTGCTATAGAAAAGAGATGTAGATATTTGCCCGTAAACAAAAGATTCCTATAGAATAAAGTTGTAGATATTTTCCTAAAAACAAAAAAAATGTTATAGAAAAGAGTAGTAGATATTTGGCCTAAATAAAAAAAATTGCTATAGAAAAGAGATGTAGATATTTGCCCGTAAACAAAAGGTTCCTATAGAATAGAGTTGTAGATATTTTCCTAAAAACAAAAAAAATTGTTATAGAAAAGAGTAGTAGATATTTGGCATAAATAAAAAAAAAAATTGCCATAGAAAAGAGATGTAGATATTTGCCCGTAAACAAAAGATTCCTATAGATAGAATAGAGTTGTAGATATTTTCCTAAAAACAAAAAAATTGTTATAGAAAAGAGTAGTAGATATTTGGCCTAAATAAAAAAAATTGCTATAGAAAAGAGATGTAGATATTTGCCCGTAAACAAAAGATTCCTATAGAATAAAGTTGTAGATATTTTCCTAAAAACAAAAAAAATTGTTATAGAAAAGAGTAGTAGATATTTGGCCTAAATAAAAAAAATTGCTATAGAAAAGAGATGTAGATATTTGCCCGTAAACAAAAGGTTCCTATAGAATAGAGTTGTAGATATTTTCCTAAAAACAAAAAAAATTGTTATAGAAAATAGTAGTAGATATTTGGCATAAATAAAAAAAAAATTGCCATAGAAAAGAGATGTAGATATTTGCCCGTAAACAAAAGATTCCTATAGAATAGAGTTGTAGATATTTTCCTAAAAACAAAAAAAATTGTTATAGAAAAGAGTAGTAGATATTTGGCCTAAATAAAAAAAAAATTGCCATAGAAAAGAGATGTAGATATTTGCCCGTAAACAAAAGATTCCTATAGAATAAAGTTGTAGATATTTTCCTAAAAACAAAATAAATTGTTCAAGAAAAGAGTAGTAGATATTTGGCCTAAATAAAAAAAAAATTGCTATAGAAAAGAGATGTAGATATTTGCCCGTAAACAAAAGATTCCTATAGAATAGAGTTGTAGATATTTACCTAAAAAAAAAAAAATTGTTATAAGAAAGAGTAGTAGATATTTGGCCTAAATAAAAAAAATTGTTATAGAAAGAGATGTAGATATTTGCCCGTAAACAAAAGATTCCTATAGAATAAAGTTGTAGATATTTTCCTAAAAACAAAAAAATTGTTATAGAAAAGAGATGTAGATATTTGGCCTAAATAAAAAAAATTGTTATAGAAAAGAGATGTAGATATTTGCCCGTAAACAAAAGATTCCTATAGAATAAAGTGTTAGATATTTCCTAAAAACAAAAAAATTGTTATAGAAAAGAGTAGTAGATATTTGGCCTAAATAAAAAAAATTGCTATAGAAAAGAGATGTAGATATTTGCCCGTAAACAAAAGTCCCTATAGAATAGAGATGTAGATATTTTCCTAAAAACAAAAAAAATTGTTATAGAAAAGAGTAGTAGATATTTGGCATAAATAAAAAAAAATTGCCATAGAAAAGAGATGTAGATATTTGCCCGTAAACAAAAGATTCCTATAGAATAGAGTTGTAGATATTTTCCTAAAAAACAAAAAAATTGTTATAGAAAAGAGTAGTAGATATTTGCATAAAAAAAAAATTGCTATAGAAAAGAGATGTAGATATTTGCCCGTAAACAAAAGATTCCTATAGAATAAAGTTGTAGATATTTTCCTAAAAACAAAAAAAATGTTATAGAAAAGAGTAGTAGATATTTGGCCTAAATAAAAAAAAATTGCTATAGAAAAGAGATGTAGATATTTGCCCGTAAACAAAAGGTTCCTATAGAATAGAGTTGTAGATATTTTTCCTAAAAACAAAAAAAATTGTTATAGAAAAGAGTAGTAGATATTTGGCATAAATAAAAAAAAAATTGCCATAGAAAAGAGATGTAGATATTTGCCCGTAAACAAAAGATTCCTATAGAATAGAGTTGTAGATATTTTCCTAAAAACAAAAAAATTGTTATAGAAAAGAGTAGTAGATATTGGCCTAAATAAAAAAATTGCTATAGAAAAGAGATGTAGATATTTGCCCGTAAACAAAAGATTCCTATAGAATAAAGTTGTAGATATTTTCCTAAAAAACAAAAAAATTGTTATAGAAAAGAGTAGTAGATATTTGGCCTAAATAAAAAAAATTGCTATAGAAAAGAGATGTAGATATTTGCCCGTAAACAAAAGGTTCCTATAGAATAGAGTTGTAGATATTTTCCTAAAAACAAAAAAAAATTGTTATAGAAAAGAGTAGTAGATATTTGCATAAATAAAAAAAAAATTGCCATAGAAAAGAGATGTAGATATTTGCCCGTAAACAAAAGATTCCTATAGAATAGAGTTGTAGATATTTTCCTAAAAACAAAAAAATTGTTATAGAAAAGAGTAGTAGATATTTGGCCTAAATAAAAAAAAATTGCCATAGAAAAGAGATGTAGATATTTGCCCGTAAACAAAAGATTCCTATAGAATAAAGTTGTAGATATTTTCCTAAAAACAAAATAAATTGTTCAAGAAAAGAGTAGTAGATATTTGGCCTAAATAAAAAAAAAATTGCTATAGAAAAGAGATGTAGATATTTGCCCGTAAACAAAAGATTCCTATAGAATAGAGTTGTAGATATTTACCTAAAAACAAAAAAAATTGTTATAGAAAAGAGTAGTAGATATTTGGCCTAAATAAAAAAAATTGTTATAGAAAAGAGATGTAGATATTTGCCCGTAAACAAAAGATTCCTATAGAATAAAGTTGTAGATATTTTCCTAAAAACAAAAAAATTGTTATAGAAAAGAGATGTAGATATTTGGCCTAAATAAAAAAAATTGTTATAGAAAAGAGATGTAGATATTTGCCCGTAAACAAAAGATTCCTATAGAATAAAGTTGTAGATATTTTCCTAAAAACAAAAAAATTGTTATAGAAAAGAGTAGTAGATATTTGGCCTAAATAAAAAAAAATTGCTATAGAAAAGAGATGTAGATATTTGCCCGTAAACAAAAGATTCCTATAGAATAAAGTTGTAGATATTTTCCTAAAAACAAAAAAAAATGTTATAGAAAAGAGATGTAGATATTCCCGTAAACAAAAGATTCCTATAGAATAAAGTTGTAGATATTTTCCTAAAACAAAAAAAATTGTTATAGAAAAGATATGTAGATATTTGGCCAAAATCAAAATGGCGTCAACAAAATGGGGCCAACATTAGGGCAACACCTTAGTTTCAGGCATCACGTAAAACGTTTCACACACGCTTATTTCGAGCCTATAAACGAAAAGAACAAACAGCCATTACATTAACGGTCGACTCAATTGTTTTACGTACTTTTATGGCGTTGAAAATTCGTGTTTTCGGAGTATAAAAACCCATGGCTACCAACGCAGAGCTGTCAACAATATTTCTCACTGTATATGCCACATCTCCCAGGAAATTCATTATTGCCTCCGTGCGGCTCGTAAAGATAACTTGCTGATAATGGCGGTTCCCGGTCTGAAGTCACCATGTATCAAATGGATTTTGGAAAATGAGAACATTTTGTAAAACAAGACTAATATTCCTGGCATTGTTCCTGCACTGGAATAATCAAGATTCGTTTAAATATTCTTTCGTGTTGTATTTCTAAGTTCACAGTTAATCATTACATCTGTATCTTTTTATTTTGCTAACCAAGTTTTATTCTATTTATCACTATATATAAGAGATTTTGTATATAGGAAACGACATATTAGTATGTACAAATAGAACTAAATGAGATATATATATATATATATTATATATATATATATATATATATATATATATACACACATATATATATACATATATATACATATATACATATATATATATATATATATATATATATTGCATTTATCACTATATATGAGGAAGCGCGTGGTGTAATGGTAAAAGTCATGGGAAATGGACTCGTCGCCCCGAGTTCAAATCCTGGATATGGTAATTGCATTTCACTTAGCGTTAATATCCTTGGGAAAGGTATGAATCCTACTCTCCCTCCAGCTATGGATAAATAGTGGAGCAGACTGGGCTCTTTAACCTTGGTTAGGCAACCGGTCTAGAAGAAGAAAAACTCTGAATTCAAACCTCTTGAACTTCTGCTCGTGCGGAGGGGTTGGTAAATGTATATATGAGAGATTATGTATAAAGTTAATGACATATTTGTAAGTGTAAATCGAATTAAATGTTATATATATATATATATATATATATATATATATATATATATATATATGTGTGTACCGTAGTCCTTTTTTTGCTTGGTACTAAAACTATAACCGTAAGGCGGCGGCAGTGTATACTATGTAGCGGGTCTCGTCCACGTGCCTCCAAATTCACCGTGCTAAAATGGTGCCGATAGAAATTATAACACGAGAAACATGTCGTCACAACTGCCAGGCTTTATTATCGTGCTCGTATAGCGGGCTCGTACCAGAGAGGAGGAAAGCAGAGAGAAAGAGAGAGAGAGAACACTACTAGATTACTGTGATCCCATGAGAGACCCAAGGTCAGGTCCGTACCCTACGACCGCGGCAGGCAAAAAGAGGCTGATCCCGTTCCTCGCCGCTCCACGCCACCACGCGACATCCGGCCCCGGTCAACACCGACTTCTGCTTGCGGTCAACACCCGACTTCCGTCTGGGGTCACGCTACGGTCAAACCATCGTTCATCCTGTTTTGGGTCATCACTATTTTCCTTAAACCTTCACTATTTCTTCCTCCTCCTTCCATTAGTAGTCCTAGCTCACAAAAGTCAGGAATATACCCATCTTGCAACATATATATATATATATATATATATATATATATATATATATAGTACATTTGTATCTTTTTATTTCGCTAAGCAAGTTTTCTTGCATTTATCACTATATATATATATATTGCAAAAATTCACCGTATTCGGCTCAGCCAAATCTCACTTTGTTTACATAGTTTGAGAACTCTAGGTGAAGGTCATTTCCGCTTAGAAATATAGCGATTAAATAGCCTGCTATACTTGGCGACTGACTGTGGATGTGTGGGTAAGAGGCTTGGCGAGCGTAAGTTCGTTCAGGTCTCGAACCCAGCCAGAGGCAGCTGCTAAAAATCCTATAACTATACTGATGAGAGTTGAAACCTCGAAACACGTGTCTATAGTTTACCTATATATATATATATATATATATATATATATATATATATATATATATATATATATTGTAGGAATGGTAGTGGTTTGCGCCTTAAATTAAGCCTTCGAGATTAAAAAATCACTACTTCATCGCTCGCTCGAACCGCTACCATTCCTACAACCTCCTACTACCAATTGTTATTACCTCCCACTTCTAATTCCTCGCTACTACTCGTTCTCGTTAAAAACGAGACACGAAACTATACTATCGTTTCTTACCTGATGATGGTAAACTGTATTGCCGAAAGCGCTCGTTTTGAAACCTTTGGTGGACTGTTGCACCAGTTACACTCCGAAACCAAAAAGATGACCCGAAAATTAGAAAGGATCAACAAAAAACTTGACCGACAAGAATTGTCTGTACAGTTCAAGAAAACTTGTATAAAAGAAAAAATGTTGCCGAAATACACTTGTGCGTGGGCATGAATTCACAACCTGGTTACTGACAGTTCCTGGCCTCTGTGATCTTCAGACCAAAAGATCGTATAGGCAAGAAACTGACAGTAACCGGCTGTTGACTCCATGTTCACACTGTCTTAACTCAAATATATACACTCTATCAATGATATTGAACTCTGTCTGATTAGAAATATAGCATAAAATAGATGACTCAGTTTGCAAATAAACAAATTTACAAATTGTTATCTGGGGAAAAATATCTAAAATAAAGAAAGGACTAAAACACCCATACATTCTGAAAATAATCATCATTATCGTAATGTAGCGGGGAAAAAACACCGAAAGAGTGTTCTGAGTTATATATGTAAAAAGTGCTCAATGCACAAAGTAGAGCTAAGTTATAAGTACTTAAATGAATCAGTCACTATTGTGGTATATTGGTTGATAAAAAAAACAGAAGCACCGTTTCGGCCATTGTTTTGATAAAAAATGGAAGCACCGTTTCGGCCATCTTTGAGTTGTGTTAATAAAAGGCGAAGTGATTACTACCCCCAGATAATGTACAATTGGATTAATTGTTGTGTTCGTTATTCAATAAGCAAGCTACAACACTATCTATCTAGGTTTCACCCGAATGGTTCATCAGGATAATTCAGAATTATCCTGATAAACCTTTCGGATTAAATTCGGGTTGTTTTTTACTTCTTATCTTATATATTTCGATGCTTCTAAGACAATCAAAAATATTTCCCAACATCCATGATATATGTCTACAAAGAAGCGTACATGGACTCCCGAGCAACATAATGTATTTTGAACTTTTCTTGGAGAACACTGATTTACTGATTTAAAATGGTTTAAGCAGTTGAATTTAATTTGTAAAAACTAGATGAGTTAGTGGTGGGAAATCAGGACCCTCTTTTTTCTCTCTCTGCCTCTCTCTTCCCCTCACTCACACCCTCTCTCTCACTCTCACACACACTCGCACACACTCACACACACACACATTTTCTCTCTCTCTCCACTCCCCATATATATATATATATATATATATATATATATATATATATATATATATATGAGAAGTAAATACACAAGCGATGTGTTTATGATACGGCTTTTTTTAGCCGACAATTTTTGGAAGAATATGTGCTTAATTGAAGTCGTACCTAATTTTGAAAGTTAATTAATTAATTAGACGGGCATACTTATTTAAATGTAAGGCTAAACAAATCGAGAAAAATCAATCTCTGTATGTACATTTCGGCCTATTAGGCCTCATCAGCAGAGCTATAGATAGGAAGACCGCCTCATGCGTGATTCAAAACCCGACTGTCAAGCTGACAGGCGAGGACCGCAACCCCTACACCAACCGGACTTTCTTTAGATTTTTTCGTTTTGTTTAGAAGTAGGTTTCTATTCCTCTTATAGTGACTTCTTCTACACGACAGTATGAGAAGTAAATACACGATATAACATGAGGAGAGCCTTTATTAACCCAACCCCGTCTACATAGATTTCGTAATTATATAAATTGAGGAGGCCTTAAAATGTAGCTATTGTATCTTTTAATTTCCTGTTGAGAATATTTTATGAATTTCAGCTATTAAAAAAATCTAAATTCAATATGTTTGAAAATGTAAATTAAACAATGAATTGAATAATTATAGATTAATGAGAAAATTCGATTTTATATGTATGAACATACATTTAATATTTAATATCTATAAAGATATAAATAGGAAAAATGAATAAAAACAAAGGATTAATAAATATATAAATACATATATACACACACACACACACACACACACACACACACACACATATATATATATATATATATATATAATATATATATATATATAATATATGTCAGTATGCGTGTTAGTAATGTGCGATATTTACTGTAAATAAGTATCGCTACTAATACTTTTATGCTACTACTGCTAACACTACCACCACCACCACGACTACTACTACTACCACTAATACTACTATTACGTATGATAATACTATTAATAATAATAATAATAATAAGATCGTCTAGAATACTCAGAAGAGTCCCGGAAACACTAGACTTGCTGTCACTCAACTTCCAGTAAAAGACCACGACCTAACGCCGGCGTGAGTGCCTTGAGACTCTAAACCAAGTATTAAGCGAATGTAACAAATTAGCACAACGGGAATAGAAGCCGAGGCACGATTGGGTTGGGAAGGTGATCCACTGGAAATTATGCAAAAAATTAAATTTTGACTATACAACAAAATGGTATATGCATAAACCAGAATCTGTCCTTGAGAATGAAACGCATAAGATTCTCTGGGACTTAAAAATAAAGGTGGATCATCTTATCCCAGTCATGAGACCAGACCTAGTGTTGATTAACAAGAAAGAGAGATCTTGTGGATTTTGCGGTTCCAGCAGATCACAGGTTGAAGTTAAATGAAAACGAAAAGAAGGACAAATATCTGGACCTTGTCAGAGAATTGAAAAAGCTATGGAATATGAAGATCACAGTGATAGCAATTGTGGTTGGTGCACTTGGCACGGTCCCAAAAAGCTTGGAAAAAAGACTGTAGAAACTGGAAATCAGAAGAAGAATTGAGACCACTAAGAATGCTGAATTGCTGCAATCGGCTAGGATACCCAGAAAAGTCTTGGAGATCTGAGGAGATTTGTTGTCACTCAGACTCCAGGAAAAGACCATCAGCTAACGCTGGTGTGACAAATTCATAACTACAACAGCAACAAAAACAACAACAACAATAAAAGCAGCAACGATAATAATAATAATAATAATAATAATAATAATAATAATAATAATAATAATAATAATGAAGATAATAATAATAAAGATAATAATGATAATAGCAATAATAGTAATGATAATAATACCAATAATAACAATAACTATAATAACAATATTAATAACAATAACAATAATACGAACAATAATAATAATAACAATATTAATAATAATAATAAATAATAATAATAATAATAATAATAATAATAATAATAACAATGAATAACAAACCAATAATAATAATAATAATAATAACAATACCAATAATAACAATATTAATATCAATAAAAATCAGAATAATAATAACAACAATTATAGTAACATAATAACAATAATAATATCAACAACAACAACAACAATGATAATAATAATAATAATCATTATAATAATAATTATTAATATAATCTATGGTTTTATGTTTAAAAGTATTTCATAAAATAAGAAAAGTGTCATCGATGAATTTAAGGACAAGTAGAAAGGGAAACATTTTCTTTACAACGATATTTTTAAACCCATCTATACCGTCAATTTAGTCAATTTAGTTCTATATAAATATTTCAACATCAATGAATATATTTCAGAGAAATAAAAGGGGAATTTCAAGAAACCTCTAAACAAAGTAAGAGTGACGATGATTTACGTAAAAGGAAAAGAAACCTCGATTTCAATCTTGACTTCCGATTTTTACACAGAACACTTGAAGTCATCTTTTAGACATATGTTTTGAACTTTCCCTTTCTAGCACTTATCTTTTTTAACTTTCAGTGATGACATGCATCTAATCAGGTCGGTTAAGTATAGCCCGATATCCTCAAGATATTTTTGGAAAACACCAAAGCGAATCTAATTCCGTACCGCAGTCGGAGACGATCAAACAATTGGTCCTTATACGTTTTGAGTAGACTTACTTACAGGCGTCTATATGCTTAAGGAACATTAAACCCCCTTTTCACTTCTGACAATTCCAGGATTAGGTTCAACGTTTTTGGCAAGCTCTTACACATTCATTGTCAAGGGTCCTATTTATGGAAACTTACGGCAGACTATTGAGAGTGGAAGGAATGAAGGCCATTGTCGAGGAGGAAAAAGAAGGATTCATCGGAAATGTTGTTCATACTGGTTTTATGAGTTGGATCAATGAAGAGAAGAAATAAAATGGATGAAGTAGTGTCATTTCCTGAGAATTCTGACACTAGTTTATATATATATATATATATATATATATATATATTATATATATATATTTATATTATAATGTATATATATTTTATATATATGTATATAGATATTTATATGTATATATTATAGACATTTATTATGTATATATAATATTATATTATATAATTTTATATGTATATATGTATAATAATGTAATGTTATATTATGTATATGTATACATAAGTATATTTTGTATATATATGTCATATATTTATATATATATATACTATGTGTGTATATATGTATATATATATGTATATATAATTATATATAATTATATATATAATGTATATATATATATTATGTATATATATATGTATGTATTAGATAATGTATGTATATATGTATATATATGTATATAATATATGTGTAATATGTATGTATATATATATACACATATGTATTATTTATATATATACATACATATTTGTATATAAGTATCCTATATATATACATAATGTATATATATATATGCTGTATGATAGAAGGAAAGTGGTCAAGAAATGAACAACTCAAAACAAGTCACAGGGTGGAAACAGTTTCGTCCGTGTTCACAGACGCCATCAGTCATTTGTAACTTTATTAAAGGAAATCATACGTTTAAATACCAGTGGCGCGGTGGCGCCGGGGAGGTCAAGGGG
>CM042158.1:36977104-36987104 GCA_023376005.1 Doryteuthis pealeii | reverse complement strand
CCCACACACACACACACTCCGAGGTCGACGACGACTTATGTATAAAAAGCATTACATATCATGGTGAAATGGGGAGCTGAGAGCGGATGGTAGATGTGGCACTCCACCCCAGACGCTAAAAAACAATGTCCTTGGTCTAGCGATAGTGAAAAGGTTAGTTTTAGGCTTAGGGTTAATTTTAAGGTTAGGCTAATTCGGGAGTTTCCAACATCTAATGCTATTTATACGTAAAATGCGATCCTAATGATATTATATCATGTGAGATATTGTACATTCAAGGAAGAGTCGTTATTTGTCATGCAATGGGGATAACACTGCTATACCCGTACTGTAGCTTAGAAGATGGAGTCTGTGTCTGGCCTCTCCGGATCGAACTCGCATCCGTCAAAACACGAAGAACATGACGGAGGAGTGACGTGGACGTGTATCTCGATTCAGGTGCTTTGATGTATAAAAAGTCTTGTGCGTTCTGAGTCCGATAAAAGGACAGACCTTCTGCCTCATGGGGTGGTGGGAATTACACTTCCGCGAATCCAGCCGGTCCCGGCAAATGGACTAGTAAATCGCGTGATCCCAGGGGGCCATACCCCCAGGCAACACCTACCCAATCGATTTAATGGGACAGGCTGTGTTTATTGCCCGGTGCCTGAGGTGGCGCAAAAAAGGGAATGTTAATGGGATCCATGCATTTTTTACTAGCCATCACGTGAGCTTCGGTTTGTGCGTAGCTTCTCACTTTAAAAAAAAGATCTTGTACCACATCCTGACCTGATGGGTGGTTGGGGTAAATACTGAAGCTCAGACTTCAGAGCTGAAGAAACGACTTGATTTTATGTGTTAGAAATTTCGCCAGTGATTTTAAAACCCCGAGACATTTTCAAGTGAACAAGTTTCGTTACCACACACACACACACAAACACATAATTTTGGATCGACACTCAATTATGTATTAAGAAAATTAACAGGAGGCTACAAATTTACAAAGTAACAAGAAAAGATAAAGCACCTTATTTATATGAATGCCATGAAGATATTTGTCAAGAATGAAAAAATTACTAGAATCCAAGACATAAACAATTAGACTCTTCAGCCAAGAATATTGGAATGGAATTTGTAGTAAAACATATGCCAGGTTTATAATGAAAGAAACATCTTGGACGTGGTAATTGCATTTCACGTAGCGCTAATACCCTTGGGAAAGGTATGAATCCTACTCTCTCTCCAGCTATGGGTAAATAGTAGGGCAGTCTGGGCTCTTTAACCTTGGTTAGGCAACCGGTCTAGGAGAAGGAAAACTCTGAATTAAAACCTGTTAAACTCAGCTTAAGAAACTGACCTTGTGTCGCTTCCTGCTTGTGCGGAGGGGCTGGTAAATATATATAATGAAAGAAAAGGAAAAGGAGAAAAGAAGAGAAGAGAAACAAGGGAAGTAATAAAACTGCTTAATAAGGAAAGAAACAGAATGTTGGAAGAAAGAAAAAACTACACATACCTGTGAATATTAGAAGTAGATGCGATCAAGCAAGCCGAGATGAAAGAAAAAGAAAGGAATAACATAGTAAATATCCGAAACTGCGCAGCTGAAATCTCATCAAAGGAATACATAATAAGGGTTATTTTAGTGGAAATCTAAAATGTCCAATTTCCATATATATATATATATATATATATATATATATATATATATATATATATATATATATATATTGATAATACAATTTGGTATATTTATCGATTAAGAATTTTCAATGTCGTTGGTAGTGCATATATATCTAAGTTGAAAAGGTGAGAAATTGACAGTTACCAAGATAAATAGAAAAATATAAATATATTTGTACGGGTGAAATTTATTTGACTTTAATAATACAAATATATTTATATTTTCCATCTATCTTCTCAACATATTTTGGATTCATTTCCATCTTCTTTACTGACATATATATATATATATATATATATATATATATATATATATATGAAAACGTTAAGTTTATCTGATATAAATTCATTTCACTTTTTTATTGACTTACTTAATCTGATCTCTGAAATCAGATTTTAAAAGTCATAACGGGATTACCGACTTCACTCATCTGAAGCGGAAGTGGATCTGGGGTGTTCTGGGAAACCTTGTTCATTTCTGGGATTTCTTGATCCCGTCTCTTTTTCGCTATGATACGAAGAGTACGGAATAAAAAATGTGTTTCCTACTCGTAGCGAAGGCGTTTGGTAAATACCAATTAATTTACAACATATTCTATTCAGAATTGCCTTGCCGAAAGTTGTTTAGCTCAGTCGGTAGAGTGTTCGGCTAGAAACCACAAGGTTCCTAGTTCGATATCGGCCCCCGCCAACTCAGCTTATGAGTAGCACAGGGATCAGTGCGGTAAAGTAAAGAGCTGATGGTAGGTGTGGTGCTCCACCTCAGATGCTAAAAATAATCTCCTTGGTCTAGCGCTAGTGAAAAGGAGATAGACTCCCTCGCTATCTGGTTGATACCGACATTAGGCCGCCCCGAAGACTTTACTTACTTACTTACTTACTTATCGTGAACTGAAATTTATTTTCTGTGTATTTTCAGAAATTGAATTCAGCGCAGGAATAGAACAGATTGGTTAATCTGATATATGCAATAAAGTTGTGAGCTAACGGTAAGTGTGGCGCTCCAACATATATATAAGAACAATCTCTCTGGTCTAACAGTAGCGAAAAGAGGATAGACTGTCCAGTGGACACCGAGAAAACGCCACTCAGCCAACTTTACTTCTTTCTTAAAATATGATTCTATTATTCTATGTACTGTTCATGCACCTTTGATGAGTTGTAGTGCACCTAAGTACTGTAAAAATAATTTCATTTTATGATTATATTATTGTTGGGAATTTTGCTCATAAAGTGTGTCCACTTCTACTGATAGACTCGCCGAGAACCATATGACCATACTTGTGGCCAATCGCTGGCAGTACTCTGCAGTTGATACAATACTTAACCAGGAGTACTACTCATAACTACTTGAGCCTTCGTGGACGACGGACCTCATAGGATTATATCACTGGACATTTGACACTACGCAGGATAGGACTTATTCACTTACCAAAGGATTCTATAACTCAGGACTTACTTACTTTAAGTCCTTTTCAACTGGCCAAGGATAGCGTTCAGAAACTTAACAATTATTAACTGAAATAATTTTTAATACTGTCAGTATCAGCCGAGTTCTTTATCACCAGAAATACTTTTAAAATATTCATCAGTCTTAACTTTGAATCATCAACCTTGGATGCGTCGTAGAAACGTTTAACCACTAAGTTTTTTTTCCATCATCTTTTTCTGATAAATTCATAATCAGATATCGAATATTTTTGCAAAAGTGAACGGTAAAACAAGGAGTCCAGGTGAAAATACACGTCCACAAAAAAGACGACTTGATTCTTTGAAAATAATCAACGAGTTTGCTATCTAATTATTAATTTAAACATTTTGATTGCAATTTAATCTTTGTTTTAGAATTTAAAAAGAGAACAGGGACGAGAGAATTAACGATTAATAAAAAAAAAATCAAAAAATTGGAAATTTGAATGACTCCATCGAAACGGAGTAGAATCTACAGATCGATGAAGAATAAAACTCGGCGCACAGTTAAAATAAAAATAAAAATAAAGATAATCTTGAAAAAAGAAAAGAGAAATAAAAAAAAAGAATTTAAAATACACTTTAAAAAATTAAAGAATTAAAAAAAATGATGACAGAAGTAAAAAAAAAGAGAAATGAAAAACAACATTGAAGAACTCTTTTGTGCCGAAGGTGTTTAAACATGACGCGACATTAAATGCTATCTGAATAAAAGAAGATGTGAAAAGCAAGTAAGAAAAGAAAGGAGAAAAAAAGCGAGAGAGAGAGAGAGAGAGAGAGAGAGAGAGAGAGAGAGAGAGAGAGAGAGAGAGAGAGAGAGAGAGAGAGAGAAAGATGGCTTCCAAGTTGATAACACTCGTCAGCAGAAGTGATATTTTTCTTCTTTTTTTTTTAACTTTATTATTATCATTATTATTTGTTTCATTACTGGCAGGCAATCATGACTAATTAAAGAATAAATTAATTAATATTAGATGAACTGTGATAAAGAGAATTCTTTCATTTCTCGCTGCCCACAAAGACGATATTTTGTTGGGTTATATAAGCCTATAATAGGAAATCATTGCCGACAAAACCCACATTTCCGACTTGAATAAATCGTACTGAAGCCGTTTCCTGAAGCATTTAATTTTAAAGGAAATGTTAATTGTTCTTCTATTTCTTTATTTTATTTTTGATTGGTTTTTTTCATGTTTTTGTCTTTTTTATTTTTTTTGCAAACTATTTTTTTCCTTATTTTTTCCGACTCAGATCTCTTGTGCCTCCTCGTTCCTAAAAGAACTACGTTTTCAACTTCTCTTTGAATCAGGAAAAGGATTCTTTGAAAAAAGAATCTCTTTCTCAGAATTTAACGCCTGTATGGGCATTTTTGAGGTAGTGCAGAATTTACAGGCAGTTTGGTCCTTTATCACAATAAATAAAATATTTTAGATTTTATAAGAGAACAAAAAAGATTTCAATGAATCATTGGGAAATAATACGTCTAGTCTAAGTAAGATCAAAAGTAGAGTGTCGCATGCACACATACATATATATATATATATATATATATATATATAAATATTATTATTATTATGATTATATTACTTATATTCTCTCTCGTTGATTTTCGACGCATGGGGTTCACACACCCAATGAACACCCACACAGGATTTGTTTATAGTGGTGAAGGCTTGTGTTGGACCATCCACACTTTTTGGCTCAGTCGATAGGAAAGAATTGGTGCATCAAGTGCCACAAACCCAATCAACGACCGACCTCGGAATTTTGAATTCAGAGTTATCCCTCTCCTAGACTGGTTACCTACCCAAGGCTGAAGGGCTCAGTCTGCCCTACTATTTAACCCATAGCTGGAGGAGAATATATATATATATATATATATATATATATATATATATATATAATATATATGTATATGTATATGTATATATATATATATATATATATATATATAATATATATATATATATATATATAATATATATATATATATATATATGATATTTTCAATGTTATTTCATATTTTAATGATATTTTAAATGAAATCTTATATCTTAATGAGAGTTTTAACGCTATTTCATATTTCAATGTTAGTTTTCATAATATTTTGCATTTTAATGATTTTATTTTTTAATATTAGTTTTAGTAGTTTTTATTTTTTAAAGATAGTTTTGATATTTTCTTTTTAATGATATTTTTCTTGATATTTTAATGATACTTTACATGGTATTTTATATCTTAATGATAATTCTAATGACATTTTAATGAAATAGATTTCATATCTTATATTCTAATGTTACTTTTAGTGGTATCTTATATTTTAATGATAGTTTTAATGAAATTTCATTTTTTAATGTTAGATTTAATGATATTTTTTAATTAGAATTTTAATGATATTTTACTTTTTAATGATAATTTCCATATCTTTTATTCTAATGATACTTTTGTGATATTTCATACTTTTATAATAGTTAAAATATATTCTATACTTTAATAAAACTTTTTATATTTTATATTTTAATGATATTTACTGTTTGAAAATGGCAAAAAACTTGTTTCAATGTTTTTTTTTGTTTTGTTTTGTTGTGAGATCAGAAGTTAATGATAGGCAAAACGTTTTTCGATTATAAATTTAGCTCAGCTACAGAAAGTGGGAAAGGTGAAATTCGTTACGCGTTTCAGGAAAGAAATTAATTTATTTGAATATTTACACAATTTAATTTAAATATCTCAACAAAACAATCGCTTATTTATAAAGATAACAGAAATTGGAAATTAATATCAAAAACTAATTATTTTGTCAAAAATTGATTGTTGAGGTTTTACATGTAGAATTATCATGAAACGCTAAATTGAATAAAAGATTAGAGTTATGAGCAGCGTTGTTAATGAGGACTGCTATGATGACGGTGATGACTAATCGTCGGCGGGGGGGGGGGGGTTAGGCCGTTAACCCTTAGGTTTTTTTATGCCGAATATTTTATTTAATTTCATCATATATATATTTACCAACCCATCCGCACGAGCAGGATGGACACAAGGTAAATTTCTTAAGCGGAGATCAACAGGTTTAAATTCAGAGTTTTCCTTCTCCTTGACCGGTTGCCTAACCAAGGTTAAAGAGCCCAGTCTGCCTTACAATTTATACATAGCTGGAGAGAGAGAGAGTAGGATTCATACCTTTCCCAAGGGTATTAGCGCTAAGTGAAATGCAATTACTACATCCAGGATTTGAACTCGGGGCGACGAGTCCATTTCCCATGACTTTAACCATTACAGCACGCGCTTTCATTTCATCATATATGTGCTAGAAGGTGGTGGCTGAGGGTCTTAATGTTCTGGGTATGAAGTTATAATCTATCTGATTGTGAGGTTCCTGTTTCGGAGGTCTGTGAAATGTGGAGCACCCCTTCATAGTCATTGCTTTCAGATCCATTGGCTTGATGTGGTAGTACCTGTTAGTTTCCCATCTATAGGTCAAATAGAATAAAATTAGTTCTAAAGAATGTGCTTAAAAATCATTGAGTTTACAAAAAAAAATGAGTTCTCATCAAGAATGTATAAAACAAAATGCCTTCGGCATAAAATAACCCAACAAGGGGTTGACAGGCAGTAAAATCCAACCAACCAACCAACCAACAATCAACCGAAGATGTTTTCTTTTATTCATTAAACTTGAGAATTCATTTTTTTTCCAGACTCCTTTTTTGGGGAGTGATGGTGATGAACGGATACTCCACATTCCCCAGAGCTCCAGAATTTGGACTTCATCATCAGATAGAGTTTAACTGGTTATTTCCTAGTTGAGTAACATGAAGAGGGTGACCTAGAAAAAACAGAACCCAACTTATTTATTTATTTTCCCATTAAACTAACCCTAACCCTAAACCCTAACCCTAGGCCTACCCCCTAGTTGAGTAACATAATATTACAGGGTGACCCAGAACAAACAGAACCCACAAATTTTGTAATAAAACTAATAATTTTTTAAAAAAGTTTAAATCCAACAACGGTTAGGGTTAGGGTTTAGGGTTAGGGTTAGTTTAATGGGAAAATAAATAAATAATTTGGGTTCTGTTTTTTCTGGGTCACTCTGTAATCTCATGTTACTCAACTAGGAAATAACCTTTTAACTTTATACTTTTGACATTCAAACCCCCAGCAACCGCCTTCTAGCACATATAAAATAAAAAGGGTTGGGGCTTGCCGTGAGGGCAGTAGGGTTGAAACAATCGTATAAGTGCTAGGGCTTGATGTGACCAGTCGATTGATTAACGAATTGTTTTATTTGTATGATAAATAAAAACTATAGAAAGTCTTACGAACAAACCAAGGACTTGTCCTCTAGACATGTTTTTCATATTGCACTTACCTGGTTATGGTGGTTTCCCTTTGTCTTGTTTGAAAGAATTAGGGACGCAGATGTTTGGCAACTACTTACAAAAGCAACAGGAACAAAAAATCTAATGCAACAATAAAGGGAAAATTGTGTATGATTTAGCATCTGGTGGGAATGAAAAGTAAATCAGTTAAATACATTTTTAATAAACCCTCTGCTGATTTCTTTGATCGATTCTGGGGTTATTTCAGCGCAGTTTTCAGTTGTTTCTTTGAAAATGGCACCGAAAAGAAAAATTCGAATCGAAAAAACAATGAAGAAAAGACCCCCCCCAAAAAAAAAAAAAACAAAAAAAAAACAGCATTTCGCCTACAATGGAATTGTGTAATGTAATAGTTCTACTTTTACCTTTAGAAAACCATATCTCGATTTAAACAAATCACACGCACACACACGCGCAAGGAAGAGAGAGAGAGAGAGAGAGAGAGAGAGAGAGAGAGAGAGAGAGAGAGAGAGAGAGAGAGAGAGAGAGCCTTCCTTAATGATCATCAGACGATTTAAAATAATTTTCAAAAAATCCTCTGAGTGGAACGTATCATATTTATTTCAGCCGGTAGAGTGTTCAGCTAGGAATCACAAGGTTCCTGGTTCGATACTGACCCTCACCAACCCAGCGAATGAGTAGCGCACAGGGATCTGTACGGTAAAGTGAGGAGCTGATGGTAGGTGTGGCGCTCCACCTCAGATGCTAAAATAATCTCCTTGGTCTAACGCTATTGAAAAGGGGATATACTCCCTCGCTGTCTGGCCGATACCGTCATTAGGCCGCCCCGACGACTTTACTTACACTACATCTTGCTCATATCACTAAGTGAATTACACACGTATGCATACACGTAAAAAACACGGAGACACGCACGTACATATACACACACACACACACACACACACACACACACACACACATATATAATATATATATATATATATATATATATATTATATATTGTGTCATTCCAGGATCATTCAATGTGAGGTTCAACGTTGCTCATTCGAGGTAAGAGCTTGATGTGCCTTGTTCTGGGTGTGTACAGACAAATATAATGAATAAAAGAGGCAAGAAAATGAATTTGCTTCATGTAATAATATATTTCAATTGCAACTGAATCTTCAGACATCAAGCAAAAAGTGTAACAACGATGTTTTTCTTCTATGTATAAGTAGTTGAAATAAATTATTACATAAAGCAAATGTAAATTCTGTGTATGTTTCATTTATCTAATATATATTTTTTTGAAGGCTATCACAATGCAAGTGTAAAGAAAAAATAAGGTAACAATGGGTTGTTTGTTAACCTGTGATTTATTCTTAATATTTCGAGATAAAATCTCTTCTTCAGAAGTAGTTGTCGTCGGCTACGGCAATTTTTAGGTAAGAAATGCCATACCTAGTAGACAAATGCTTCAGTTCCAGTGTTCTTCTGAAAAATAGACTTACTAACTAACTGAAAAATAAACTAACTAACTAACTAACTAACTAACTATTTATATATATATATATATATATATATATATATATATATATATATATATATATGTGTGTGTGTGTGTGTGTGTGTGTGTAAGTTGAAAATGGAAGCTAATTCGACGGTATGTTGAAAGGAAAAATATGGAAAGAAAATGCTGAATGGATAAAATTGCTTTTATTTTATTTCACTGACACATGTTTCGGTCAGGAGTTTATCCATGTACATATGGACTCTATCTATTATAATTTTAAATACAAATTAAAATAAAGATAGAAAACTACAAAATTTCATACATTCAGCATTTCTTTCCTTATTTTTCCTTTCAACACACACACACACACACATACAGACACACACACATACACACACACACACACATACGCCCACACACACACACATATATATACATATATTAGTGCTTTAAAAAGACCTACTAAACTATTCCTTGTATGAAAAAAAGAATTTTGTATTTTACAATGTTTAAAAGACAGGATATTAGTTAAGAGTATGGAAATGAATCCGATGGTATATGTATAGATAAAATGATAGGAAAAACACAGATGTTATTAAATTAAATTTATTTTTACAACATTTGCATTGCTAATATTGCCAATATTTCGATTTCATCCAAAAATCTTCATCAGAGGATAATGATAATTGTAACCGTTTTAAGATGTGAAAGTTTTAAACCGGATACTTGAAGAGTGAGAATATTTTTTTTTCATACAATGAATCTTTTAGTGGGTCTTTTTAAAACACCAATAAAAATCTGCACCCCCCAAAAAAAAATTAAAATATATATGTGTGTGTGTGTGTGTGTGTGTGTTGAAAGGAAAATAAGGAAAGAAATGCTGATTGGATATTATTTTGTAGTTTTCTATCATTCTTTTTTTTAAATTTGTATTTAAAATAATAATAGATAGAGTCCATAAGTACATGGATAAATTCCTGGCCGAAACACGCGTCAGTAAAATAAAATAAAAGCAATTTTATCTATTCAGCAT
>CM042158.1:36972104-36974604 GCA_023376005.1 Doryteuthis pealeii | reverse complement strand
ATATGTTGGTGGGTAGAAAATAGAAAAAAGGTTTTCTAAAAGATAAATTTATTCTTGATGAACTTATCGTTTTTTTTTTTTTTTTTTTTTAATAAACCTTCATCATGACTGTCAGATAAATAATGTTGTCTGAAAAAGAAAAAAAAAGGATAGAAAAAAAAAGAAAAACACCTATAATTATTCAGATAATATTATTTCTATCTTGCAGACCTGATGTAGTTTTATTAAATAACTGAAACATTATTACGTCGACTACACCATCAAGAATTAACTTTTCTTCAAGAACGACTAAGATAGACATATAGATAGATATAATCATGATATGGCGTGCATGGCTTTGTACCAACCTTCATTATGTTCGACAAATACCAGCAAGCGATATATATATATATATATATATATATATATATATATATATATATATATATATATATATATATATATATAGTATTAAGAAAAACTCTAAACTTGCTTCATTACAATAATTTTTTCAACCGTATTAATACGGCATCTTCAGGTAATCACAAGAACATGACTCTTACCGAGAATTTCCCAAAGTAACATCTCTTTTATATCTATCAATTTAGGGGAGGGAGGGTTGGTGTCTTATTTTGGAATGGGTGGGGTTAGTTTCTTTGTATTTTTCCCAGTCGTCAGGCGATCTTTTTTGTGTTTGGATCCAATTGATATAGAATATTTCCCATACTGTTTTAAGAAAATAATAGACTCTCCAAATTTAATAAAAACATAGATAAAATGAACTAAATCCAACTTATATACCCCATGATGACGACTGGCGAAACAGTCGAAAGCGCTCGAGATAACAGTAGGGGAAATATTTTATATCAATTGGATCCAAACACAAAAAAGATCGCCAGACGACTGGAAAAAATACAGATCCAAAAAATGAAGAAAGAGTACTCCATGTTATTCAATAACACATGTCTATGGTCCCGAATTGGGAAGTCGTTGTCCTGGAGGTGACCTTGTACTCTGTAATCCTGCGATGGGCGTCAAGACAAATATAGGTTAAGTGGCTGCGCTTGAGTTACCATTACCATTGACTAGATGATTTGGCATTCTCCGTTTGTGGCATGGGCTGGTGGCCCAGGTGTAGAGTATCCGCTCTTCTCTCTGTGGTCCACTGGTTCAATATCTAGTGGCGGAGATTGTGGTATGCACTGCTGATGAGACCAAAGGAGGTCAAAACAGCTGTCCAGTGCCCCGGAGGTCACACATGTTATTTGCCGAGTTGTCTGGTCATGGTAATATAATTCAATTATCAATATCAATTATGTGTTTCATCTATCTATGAAATTATATATATATATATATATATATATATATATATTATATATAATATTTTTGAATGTTTGTTTATTTTAAGAAGCATTGTTGAAGAAAGTATATATTAATATTTATATTTTTGCTTGAAGGCAATTACAATGCGCATATCGCATAAAATTCGATAATTATAGAAGAGAATAATGACAAGTGAATTTCGCAAAGAATTGTTTGGTGTGTAGAACATCGTACAGATTGTTTCAACTTTATTAAGTCTCATTACAGTGTAATTGCCTTCAAGCAAAAATATAAATATATATATAAATAAATAATATATATATATATATATATATATATATATATATATATATATATATATATGAATGACTGCGGTAGATATATAGATATATAGATATAATGAAGATAAGGTGACCATGTCCTTGTACCAACCTTTCTTATGTTCGACAATTACCTGCAAGAGAAAATCGATATCAATGACTGACTGATTAATCCACTGACCAGATTAAACACAAGGAGAAACGCTCCGTTTTACGAAGTTGCACATCTTGCAAAGCAGGTTGAACGCGTCAGGGCAGAAAAGGCAGCAGCCTATGCTAACTTTTAACTATCGGCTCTTCTCACGTGGAAACGATCAATCAGGACTAATCGATTCTCCTGTTCGCATTACGTATTTGAGAGATTAGTTTGCAGTCCGAGCGAGGGATCAGTTTTCAGATGGGATCACAGCGGTATGTGACAGTGCCAGTAGCCACATGGCCAGCCGGGCGTTCGCCTACGAATTCGCGCGCCATGTAATTTGTCAATGATTTTCGAAATGTTCTCAGGGCCAATGATTCTGTAGCGAACCCAACTGCGCATGCGCACGAGTCTTTGATATTGCTTGGTGTATCACGCTAGTCACTACATCACGTCATTAATTTAGCACTGTATACTTGAATGAATAGATGCTTCTACAATTCGCACGGTGGTAGTAAAGCGAATTTCACACGCCATTGCTTTGGTTATGTTAGACAAATGCTCGGCTATTGTTGGCCTTGTGCCAGATTTAGCTAAACTAAATTAATATTTACATGTGCATCTACTGTGAATAGTTGATGACAAACTGATGTACATATATATTTACCAACCCCTCCGCACGAGCAGGATGAGACACAAGGTCAATTTCTTAAGCAGAGTTCAACAGGTTTTGAATTCA
>CM042158.1:36947104-36969604 GCA_023376005.1 Doryteuthis pealeii | reverse complement strand
TAATTATATACACACGCGCGCGCGCACGCACATATGAATATATATTTACCAACCCTTCCGCACGAACATTATGTGACACGATGTCAATTACTTAAGCGGAATCTAACAGGTTTTCCGTCTCCTTACCAGGTTTTAAGAGCCAGCTCTTCGCTATTATTTACCCATAGCTGGAAGGAATATAGTTGGATCCATAGCTTTACCAAGGGTATTAGCGTTATGTTAAATGCAAACAGTTTCGTCCAGGATGTGAACTCGGGTCGACAAGTCCATAAATTCAGGCATTTGTTAATCATATATATATATATATATATATATATATATATATATATATGCGTGTGTGTGTGTGTGTATGTGTGTGTGTGTGTATATTTGTGTATGTGTGTGTGTGTGTGTGTGTGTGTGTGTGTGTGTGTGTGTATACTCTCTCACACACATATGTGTGTGTCTGTGTGAGTCAGAGTTAGAATTATGATTCTGATGATCCATTTGGAGAAACATAAGTAGGCTTACTATATATATATATATATATATATATATATATATATATATATATTGCGGATCCCTGTATTTTGTAAAACACATTTGATGAGGATAGTACTCAAAAGATTTTTTTTTTTTTTTTGGTTCAGTTTCTGGTTGAAATAAAATATAACGGGATGACGGTTTGTTAAGTTTTTCTTTCCTTGAAATATATATATATATATATATATATATATATATATATATATATATATATATATGTGTGTGTGTGTGTGTGTGTACTATCATATTTTGTAACTAAAGTGAAACAAAATGACAGCCCTATGTTTCAAACCTAATACCTATCCGCTTTGAATCAATTCATTTTATATGTACTAGTACAAAATAAAAAATATCCTCCGGGCGATGTAAAAATAGATTTTTGAAACATATTTCCTGAGGGGTGGAAGTAAAAAAATCAATGTCAGCGAGTTTGTACCCTAAGTAAGTAAAATCATCAAATTCATTAAAGGATTAAACAAAATAAAACAATTTGAAATGTAAACTTTAAATATGTATTAAAATAAAAAAAAACTATATATAGATATATAATACCAGTCATGTATTTATTAAAAATTGTTTTAAAAAACAATGAGGACTGTCTAATGTTGCATATTCAAATTTTTAGTGTGTTTATTGAATAAATACACTCAAAATTTGAACATGCCAAAAATCGTAGAATAAATTTTATTCTATGTTATGACGATTTTGGGTAATGTAATGTAAGCAGTGACGTAATTTTTGTTACAGACAAAAACCGGAAGTGAATCTCCATTATTAATACTAGCAACAACAAAAAAATACCCTCTGGGTGGTGTAAAAATTAATTTTTAAAAGATATTTTCTGAGGGGAGGCAGTTAAAAATTCGATGTCTGAGGGTTTTTTTTTATCATAAGTAAGCAAAATCATTAAATTTATTAAAGGAGTAAAAAAAAATAGTAATTTGAAATGGAAACTTAGTCCTGTTCCCCTCAAATAATATATTGCGTGCATTTATTAATTATTAATTAAATAATTATTTTGAATATTTTGCACATAAATTTTACACAAAATCGTAGGTCTTTATTTATTTGTAAACTTTTAGTTAACTTATTGTGACTGAAAAACGGGCGAGATCAAAAAATAATTTTTTTAAATGGATTACAAATTTGGCAAATAATTTTTTCCATTTAAAGTAATACAATTTTCTAATTAATTCCATTGTTTATATATTCTATTTATTTAAATAATATATAGTTTATTTATTACAATTGAAAGGATTCAAACATTGAATTATAGAGAATAGCTTATATCTATTTCATTATTAATAATTGTTCTTTATTCTATGTATTGGCGACTTTGGTAATTGTGACGTAGGCAGTGACGTAATTTTTTTACAGACAAAAACCGGAAGCGAATCTCCTATAATTAATAGAGATATACGTTTTATACTATCCTTATATGTTTAATTCCTTTCTTGATCATGTTCTTTTCAAAGTTGGTTTAAGTGATGCACTGATGCCAACAGCTACAACAACAACTACAACGAGGGCAAAATGACTGCGATGGATTTTAATCTGGCTTTGCTGAAAAGAATTGAATGAAACTATTGCATTAGCGAGAAAGCATGTTGTGAACAGAAAGTTATGAAAGAAATTAAATGAAGTGTGATTGTAATTAAGCAGGTTGCATTGAGTATGAAACAACAACAACAACAACAACAATAACGTCTCTTCTTTGTATTTTCAATCGATAAATCGACCTGACAAATCCTTGCTACCTGGCCGTGAAGTACAGTTATGTATTAAGGTGATAAGTGAAAGAAAAAAGTGCGTCCACGAAACTGGTCAATGCTGGTAAAAAAACGGTGGCTCAGAATTCATATTAATTATTTCGCTAACATATTATTACAGACAGATAGAATTACAATCAAATTCATGAATATTAGTATATTATCTCTATGATAATTAATATTACGTCATGAAAAATTAGTATATTACATTCACTAAAAAGTAGTGTAATTACATTGATGAAAATTGATATATTACATTCACGAAAATTAGTATGGGGTAGACATCTCTAAGTAGTTTAACTAACGAAAAGAAAGCCCCTTAAAGTTAAAAGAAACATTCCTAATAATATTCAAATTAACAAAGAAATATAAATCTACTTCAACTTTATCTGTAATATTACAAATTACAAAAATAATATATATATATATATATATATATATATATATATATATATATATATATATATATATATATAGAGAGAGAGAGAGAGAGAGAGAGAGAGAGAGAAATATATATATATATATATATATATATATATATATATATATAATTATTCATAAGTACACAAACATGCACACATACTCATATGCATATATGCATATACACACTTAGAGAAATATACATGACGTTAGCGAAACACGCAGCGAATGAACAAAGACGAAGCGATCGCATGGCTTACACGCTTTTTGGAAAAATAATGTTTCCGGTTTGAATTTAAATTGTTTTCTCCTTCTCTCTCGATGAGTCCGGATTAAAGACATTTACATCTAAAAACGGACCCAATTAACATTATGCTCTGATGATGATTTTTTATAAATCGAAATATTGTCAATATTAGCAATGAAAATGATATAAAAATATATTCATTTTAACAACATTGTGTGTTTTCATACCCTTTTATATATATATATATATATATATATATATATATATATAAACTTGTATACATAAATATACTTACACCCACCTGCATCCATACATATACTTAAATACATATATACATATTAAAATAACATTAAAAAATTACCCTGTCGGCGTTGCTTAGGATACGGTGGTATTCTGGGTAGGAAACTCAATAATTATGCAGAAAAGAATTTTCAAAAAAATATTTTTAACTTGTACAAAAAGACTGCATTGCTTCATTTCATTTATAATTTTGAAAGCGACATAGTTGAACGTGCAACGTAATCTAATTCGGGAACTTAAGCTTTACACGTTTTAACAAGTTTATGACGCCACGCAAACAACCAAATATAAAATGATGCATTGAAAATGATTTTACTATAAGAATGCATTGGAATGGTTTTATACTAAAAATGCACTGGAACTGATGTTACAATAAGAATGCATAGGAAATGTTTTCCTATAAGAATTCACAGGGAACAATTTTACAATAAGAATGCATAGGTGATTTTTTACTGAAAAATGCATTGGAAATGATTGACTATAAGAATGCATGGGTGATTTTTTATTGAAAAATGCATTGGAAATGATTGACTATAAGAATGCATTGGGAATGGTTTTATACTAAAAATGCATAGTCAATGATTTTACTATAAGAATGCATAGGAAGTATTTTTACTGAAAAATCCATTGGACATGATTTACTATAAGAATGCATTGGAAATGATTTTACTATAAGAATGCATTGGAAATGATTTTACTATAAGAATGCATTGGAAATGATTTTACTATTAGTAAACATTGTTAATGGTTTTACAATAAGAATGCATTGGATATGATTTTACTATAGCAATCCATAGGAAATGATTTTACTATAAGAATGCATTGGAAATGATTTTACTATACTAATGCATTGGAAATGATTTTACTATTAGTAAACATTGTTAATGGTTTTACAATAAGAATGCATTGGATATGATCTTACTATAACAATCCATAGGAAATAATTTTACAATAAGAATACATTGGAAATGATTTTACTATAAGAATGCATAAGACATGATTTTACTATTAGTAAACATTGTTAACAGTTTTACAATAAGAATGCATTGTGAATAAATTTCTATAACAATGCATTAGACCTGGATTTATTATAACAAAGCGACCGTAATGGAAACCCCATGAGAAATAATAAAGATGAATGGTACTGTAATTGGTGGTCTGCAAAAGAGGCGTAAAATGTATAGTTGTGTAACAGTTAAAGACAACTGATCATTGTACATAGTTCAAGAAATTTTACTAAGATTGAAAAAAAATCTCCATGATCAGGCAAGGTTAGTGGGTACTGAGGCCGTGCTCAAAGGCACAGAGGCAAATCCAGCGAATTGCATTCGGAGAGTATCTCAGTCCAGAGTGGTTCGTCACGTTCACGAGCTTAGCAAGATTGTGCATCATATTACAGAAATATTGCAACATGTTTGACTCATCCTAATCTATTTTGCATTAAATATGAATAAACATTGTTGGTTGGTTGGTTGGTTGGTTGGTTTTTTCGGCATGCCAACCCTTGTTGGGTTATTTCATGTTGAGGACGCTTTGTTTTATTCATTTTTGATGGGTATTAAAATTTTTTAAACCTTTTTTCCTTTTTTACCCATAGATGAGACCGTAACAGGTACTGCCACAGGTACTGCCAGAATGGTGTTTTTCCCAGAGCTGCAGGTTTAGAACTTCACCATCAGATATTTTAGCGTCATAGTGAGGACATTAAGACCCAGTCATTGCCTTCTAGCACATATGATAGAAAAGATTTGCCATAAGAGCAATAGAGTTGGAATAATCATATCAGTGCTAGAGCTTGACGTGACCAGCCAATTGGCTTGAGGGTGTCTCCCCGACCGCCTGTCTAGCATAGGTAAGGGCCAAAGTGTAGTTTTGCATATCATGGCATATTCATCCACCAGGGTTCCATCCTTAAGCATCACAGGTTGCCACTCACAGCCAAGAGTGTAGTCGGTGTATTCTAAAACCCAGCCACCAGGGCTGTTGGAATACGGTGGTGTCCTGGGTATGAAATGCAATAATTGTAACAAAAAGAAGTTTCAAAAATACTTTTAGACACGCCTAAAGTAATACGACACGTGTCTCACTGCGCGGTTGGTGTTTTTAAGGGAGCCTTACCACTGCCGGTAAGTCTCAATTTCTTAATCTCTGAGAAATGTGAAGAGTCCTCTTGTTTACATTACTCCTAGCTCTAACACGTGAGTCTTAGCATGTGTAAGCGACAACTCACGAGATCAAATCTGAGTGAAAACTGATTGTATTAGATAGTAAATACTTAATCTCACATCAAAACACACACACACACACACACACACCACACACACACATATATATATATATATATATATATATATATATAGGAAGGATAATAAAGAAAGAAAGAAAACTGAAAGAAAGAAAGAAGGAAAGAAAAACATAATGAAAGCTAAGAAATAAAGTTGAAGAAAGAAGGATCAAAGAAACAAAAGGAAAGGAAGACAGAAAGATAATGAACAAAGAAATGAAAACTCAAAGAAAGAAAGAAAGAAGGAAAGAAAAAAATGAAGGCTAATCAATAAGGTTAAAGAACGAACGATCAAAGAAAGAAAGAAATATAATAAAGAAAGAAAAAAAAGAAAGTAAGAAAGATAATAAAGAAAGAAAAAAAAGAAAAAGAAAGAAGTAAGAAAGATGATAAAGAAAGAAAAACAGAAAAACGATAGAAAAAAAAGAAAGTAAGATAATAAGGAAAGAAAAAAGAAAAGGAAGTAAGAAAGAAAAAAATAATGAAGGCTAAGTAATACGGTAAAAGAAAGAACGATCAAAGAAAAGAAAAGAAAGAAAGAAAGAAAGAAAGATGATAAAGAAAGAAAAAAAGAAAGAAAAAAAGAAAGAAAGTAAGTAAGAAAGATGATAAAAAAGAAAAAAAGAAAAAAGAAAGAAAGAAAGTAAGATATTAAAGAAAGAAAGAAAGAAAGAAAGAAAGAAAAAAAGAATAAAAGAAAAAAAGAAAGAAATTAAGAAAGTTAATAAAATAAGAAAAAGAAAGAAAGAAAGTAAGAAAGAAAGATAATAATGAAAGAAAAAAAAAAAAAGAAAAAGAAAGAAAGAAAAGATTATAAAGAAAGTAAAAAAGAAGAAAAAAAAATGTAAAAAAGAAAAAAAGAAGAAAGAAAGAAAGAAAGAAAGAAAGAAAAAAAGATAATAAAGAAAGGAAAGAAAAATCAAAAAGGAAATCAAGTTAAAGAAATAAAGAAGACTAAGAAATCAGGTAAATAACTTAATGATATTAACAATTTCGGTAATTAGGATTCTTTTGCTAGAAAATAAATTATTAACAAGAATAAATTAAATTATCTGCCCGTGTGTTTATTAAAAAGTCCTAATTAATTTTCTTCTGCAAGTGTGTAGCTTCGGAGAAACAATATATCTAAGGACAAATCAGTAAATCTATTTGGCGTCTCTAAGGGATCCAGTTAAAATAACGTAGGTGCATTTTAAAACCAGTGCATAATAAACATGTGATTACTCGAATGCAAATAATAGAGGTACAGACTAATCTATGAACATTAACGCGTTGTGAAGTATATATATATATATATATATATATATATATATATATATATATATATATATATATATATATATAATATATGTTTTTTTTTAAATTGGGCGTTATTATGAAGCATTAAAAATGTATAAATGAATGAACTCGATATTATGGAGTATTGGATTCACTTATTTTTTTAATTATTTTTTCTCATAAGTTTTCAGGTTCGTTAGATACCCTTTGTCAAATGTTATTACTGTTTAACGTTTTCTTTGTCTCTGTTGTTATTGACAGTGGCAGCGTCTGTAAAATATTTGTAATAACGGAGAATTCCGATATCTGCGTTTAATCCCTTCACGTGCGTTTCTAATTTTAGAATCCATTTAGTTTCTGATTGTTTTCTAGATTGCGTTGTTGGGAATGCGTGTAATAATAATAATAATAATAATAATATCATATGATAAATGCTATACGAATTATAGAAAAGGAACTTTAATATTCCCTGAAGAAGAGATATCGAAAGGTTTGTAAAGTATCAGCTAAGAAATAGAAAGCTACGTAATGTAACAAATGGGTATATCAGTATGTCCACATTTTCACAGGTCTTGCATAGTCCTCTCTTACACAGACACACACACACACACACACACACACACACACACACACACATAAGGGGCCGGGTTAGTTCAGTCGGCTAGAAACAACAAGGTTCCTAGTTCGATACCGGTCAGCGTATGAGTAGCACAGGGATCTCTGCGGTAAAGTAAGGAGCTGATGGTAGGTGTGGCGCACACCTCAAGATGAAAAAGAAGTGAGAGGACACATAGGAATATTATTATTTCATGTTTGGATTTTATTTTTGAACTTTTTAACTAAACAAATTTTTGTTTAATAAATTGAAAAAATACAAAGTCGAACTAAGGAGGAAAAAAGTGAAAACATTACGTGAATTTTAATAGCATGTCTTCATGATTGCAACCTCAGAAAAAAAAAGAAGGAATATTGCTGTAAAATTTTTAAACAGTTTTGATACCTCATGCTTCATCTCTCTGAATTTTTGAGATTAGGCTTGATATTATTTGGATTATTCGTGTCTATCATTTTTGTCTTGTTTTTTCCGTCAGTATTCTCTAGCACCACCACCACCCCTGTTCTTCACGTAATAACTAAATAATACTAATACTAATAATAAGATGACACCTGAAAGACCTGAAGAGGGCCGGAGGGCACATCGGCCGAAACTTGGTACAGATAACAATAAAGATGAGGACAATAGTCCGAATAATCAAAATCATACTCATACTTCGAATTGGTCGACAACTTTTCTGATCCATCTTTTAAGTCTATTGTCGAACACTGCAAATACAAAAGAGAATGAGAGCAAAGATATATGTTAATACTATATTTCTTGGTCTGATCTTGTATCTCAAAAGAAACGTTTTTATGTGAAGATATGTTTCTTTAGCATGCGCTTCATACCACAAACAAGTCTAAAGGTCAAATACGTGGGGCGACCGTCTGGCTTAGTAATCAATAAACATTCATAAAAATCTTCTTTTTTTCCAGAATTTATGGAAATAAATTGAATATACAACATAAAAAACATAGTGAATTGGGTAAAGTTATTTTAAAGCATATTTTTTGAATCGTGAAATAAATAGAAGTTAACTAAGTGTTCTAATCATTTGTATATATTGAGTAATCTTAATATAATAAAGATTCTGTGCTCTCTGTCTGTCTGTAACCAAAACTACATCACTGCTTACGTCACTATACTCTCAAGAATTGTGTAAGTAATTTATCGTCAAAATCATAAATACATGCAATAGATCTTATTTATTAAGGATGTCTCAATGAAAATCTAATTAGATTTGCCTCACAACCGCCCATGTTATTAGAGCGATTAAAATCCTGCAATGTGACTTATATATCACTAAGAAATAAATGTTTACGTAATATAAGCCCCCCTTGTTTATTTCACTTTGAGGAAGTCATATGTTTTGGTCGGCCATTTTCATTTCACCGTAAATCTACACTGAAAATACGAATTTGTTTGAATTAATACAACTGCATATTTTAACACGAACATATCATAAAATTTGTTCTTAATTGTGCTTGCACATTATTTGAAATGAACGTAATTGTTATTAACAATACATTTTATGATATTTTCGTGTCAAAACATGCAGTTGTATTGATTACGGTGAAATGAAAATGGCCGACCAAAACAAATGGCTTCCTCAAAGTGAAATAAGCATGGGGACGTTACTCTCATTCATGTAGCTAATGTTCAGATTACCGATTATTTTAAATCTTCCCTCCACTCCTCTCTCTTCCAATCTCTCTCTAACCCACTCTCCCTCTCTCTTTCTCTCTCTCTCTCTTTGCACCATCATTTTCTGTCTGTTTCCTTTCCCACTTCCTTCCCCCACTCTCTCTCTCCTACTCACCCTCTCTCTCCATCACTATGTCTTTGTACCATCCCCCTCTCACCCCTTTCTCTCTCACACACTACCTTTTTCACTTTCTCTTTGCACTATCATCTATTCCCCTGATTCCCCCCCTTCCATCAACTTTTCTTCCTCCCTCTCTCCCACTCTTTCTCTCTCCCTCTCTCTTTCACTCTGTCTTTTTGCACCATCCCCCTCTCACCCTCTCTTTCACCCACCCTCTTTTTCACTCTCTTTGCACCATCATCTTTTAACCTGATTCTTCTTCCCCTCTTCCTTCCACTTTTCTCTCTCCGCCTCTCTTTCTTTCTCCCACTCTTTCTGTCTCTCACCCGCTCTCCCTCTCTCTCTTCCCTCCCCCTCTCTCTCTTCCCTCCCCCCTCTCTCTCTTCCCTCTCTCTCTTCTCTCCCCTCTCTCTCTCTACACCATCATCTCTCCCACTCTCTCTCACCTCTCTCTCTCTCTCTCTCTGTGCACCATCATATTTTCCACTGATTCCTTCCCCCTCCTCTTCCCTCCACCTGCAGCAACCACTGACTTGACATGTTTCTGAGACAAGCGCACTAGATGCACCATTTGACTCGATGGCGGCCTTCACACATGTAAAATGAACAAAGCTCTCTCACTCTCTCTCCCCACCCCTCTCTCTCTAACACACACTCTCTCTCTCTCTCTCTCCCTCTCTCTCTCCTCTCTCTCTCTCTCTCTCTCTCTCCACCAGTGTCGACAGATCCATTGTACCTACTCTCGTCAAAAGTGCTTCACCTTTTTACGTATCTCTTCCTTTCCATTAAGAAGCACAAGCCGTAAAGCATTAGATCATTTTCTTACATAAAATTGCAATGGTATTAGCTGAAATATATATATCCCAGTTTTATGACCTACTTGATAGGAAGAGGATTATTCGCATTGTTCGTAGTCATCGTCGTCGTAGTGGTGAGAAAAAAAGGAAGTGGCTGAGACAGAACTGTCGTAGATGTCGAGATGATTCGATTAGACTTAATAACGCCGCATCAATTGATATATCTGTAGCATTTAGAACCTAGATCTAACATATATCTTATGATGGCTACGAATAAATTATTATTATTATTCCTTTTGAGTTTTCACATCAGTGTTAGCTGATGGTCTTTCACTGGAGTCTGAGTGACAGCAAGTCTCCTCAGGTCTCCAGGACTCTTCTGAGTATTCTGGCAGATTGCAGCAGTGCAGTGTTCTGAATGGTTTCAATCCTTCCTCTGATATCCAAACTTTCCAAACCTTTTTCTAATCCTTTTGGGACTGTTCCAAGTGCACCAACTACAATTGGTATAACTTTCACTTTCATATTCCATAACTTTTTCAGTTCTCTGGCAAGGTCCAGATATTTGTCAATTTTTTCATTTTCCTTTAACTTCACCCTGTGATCCGCTGGCACTGCAAAATCCACCAGTTGACAAGTTCTTTCTTTTTTGTTAATCAACACTAGGTCTGGTCTTCTTGCTGGGATTAGGTGATCCGTTTTAATTTCAAAGTCCCAGAGAATTTTGTGCGTTTCGTTCTCAAGAACAGATTCTGGTTTATGCATATACCATTTTGTTGTGTGGTCAAAATTTAATTTCTTGCATAATTCCCAGTGGATCAACTTCCCAACCCAATCGTGTTATCATTATTATTATTATTATTATTATTATTATTATTATTATTATTATTATTATTTTCACTCGTTTGGAGTTTTTCACATCAGCGTTAGCTGTTGATATTTCACTGGAGTCTAGGTGACAACAAGTATCATCAGGTCCGCAGTACGCTTTTGAGTATTCTAGCCGGTTGCAGCAGTGCTGTAGTCTGGATGATCTCGATTCTTCCTCTGATTCTAGTTAATCTAGACTTTTTTCTAAACCCCTGGAGACCGTTCCTAGTGCACCATTAAAAGAAACAAAGAAACCAAACAAAACCAAACTTAAGTAGACATATCGAATGGTGAAATAATTTAATTAACATACTGTGTTATATCTACAGGTTCTGCTAGTAACAATAATTATTTATTTTCACTGATGAAGTAATAAAACAACAAGATGTAGATTATGTTATCAATAGTGTTTCGAGAGTTAGAAACAACTAGCAAGAATACACACCCTCCATGCATAAGTATCTAAGTTTTGATGTAATGAAATATATTGAATTAAAAAGACTAACAAAATTAAATGATAACACATATAAAAAGATTACACTTATTTTAATTAAATTTAAATTGGTTTCTGTGTAATATCATTCATATAATTGATTTTAATCCAGTTGGAACGATCTTCACCTTCATGTTCCACAATTTTCTTAGTTCTCTGGCAAGGTCTAAGTATTTGTCTATCTTTTCACTTTCTTTCACTTATACTCGGTGATCAGCCGCGACGGCAAAATCCACGAGATGGCAATTTTTTAAAAATTATTATTGTTCAATACCAGGTCTGATCTTATTATCATTATTAGTTTTTCACACCTGCCGTAGCTGGTGGTTCACTGGAGGCTGAGTGACAGCAAGTCTCCTCCGGTGTCCAGGACTCTTCTGAGTATTCTAGCCGATCCCAACAATGCTTTATTTTGGATGGTCTTGATTCTTCCTCTGATTTCCAGTTCACCCAAATTATTTTCCTGAGCTTCAGGGATTGTTCCAAGGGCACCAATTACAATTGGTACGACCTTCACCTTCATGTTCCACATCTTTCTTAGTTCTCTGGCAAGGTCTAAGTATTTGTCTATCTTTTCACTTTCTTTCATTTTCACTCGGTGGTCGGCTGGGACAGCAAAATCCACGAGATAACAGGTTCTCGTTTTATTGTCTAACAGTACCAGGTCCGGTCTCCTGGCCGGGATTAGGTGATCCGTCTGCACCTCGAAGTCCTAGAAATGTTGTGCGTGTCGTTCTCTAGGATAGGTTTAGGTTTGTGCATGTACCATTTGGTTGTATGGTGAAAATTGAATTTCTTGAACAGTTCCCAGTGGATCACCTTTCCGACAGAGTTGTGCCTAGTCTTGTGTTCTCTTTGTGCTAGTTTGCTGCATTCGTTTATTATATGATTGACTGTTTCGTCTTTATTTCCACATATTCTGTACTTGCTGTTCCGCTGCGTCTTATTTATTTTTGCCTTTATATAGTTTCTTGTAATGTCATTGTCTTGTGCTGCTATTATAAGGGAATCGGTTTCTTTTTTGAGGTTACCTTATCTTAGCCATGTCCCTGTCTTCTGGTGTGATGTCTCCTGAGTTTGGGGTTGTTGTTGTTGTTCTTCCGGGTTAGCTCAGTCGGTAGAGCGTTCAGTTAGAAATCACAAGGTTTCTAGTTCGATACCCACCCTCGCCAACTCAGCGTATGAGTGGCACAGGGATCTGTGCGGTAAAGTAAGGATCTGATGTTAGGTGTGGCGCTCCACATCAGACGCTAAAATAATCTCCTATGTCTAGCGCTAGGGAAAAGGGGATAGACTCCCTCGCTGCATGCCTGATACCGACATTAGGCCACCCCCGATGATTATTATTATTATTATTATTATTATTATTCTTTCGATTCTTTATAATACCAGCGTAAGCGAGTTTTTCACACCACTATTAGCTTATGGTCTTTCACTAGAATCTGAGAGATAGCAAGTCTACTCAGGTTTCAAGGATTCTTCGACGTATGCTAGCCGATCTCAAAAATGTTATTCTCTGGATGGTCTCAATTCTTTTTCTGATTTCCAGTTCCTCTATTCTGTTTTCATTTTTATTATCATTATCAATGATTTTTCACAACCGCATGATCTAGTCAAAATCACATCTGCCCGAATGGACCCCAAGCCTCGCCGGAACCACCGCATAGACCATAATTGGGACTGGTCATATTGCATCCCGGACAATGCAACATCACGTGGTCATACCCCTTTCAAAGAACGCCTACGCACTTTCCATTGTGGCACCTCTTTCTGCGCGAGGCCCACGCAAATCCGCGACGCTTACATCATCACGTATTTCTTTACGGTCTAACGCCTGCGTCGTTCCATGTACTTTTCCGGATCTTTTGTATACTTAAGTTAACCCCGGACCGATTTCCGCTCGTCGTAGTCAAGGAAAATACGATAAAGATTTTCTCTCAATTGATATACAACAGAAGCTTATACACACACACACACACACACACACATATATATATATATATATATTAATGTTTTTTTTAAGTTGGGCGTTATTACGAAGCATCTAAAAATAAATGAATGAACTCGATGTTATGGAGTATTGGATTCACTTATTTATTATTATTATTATTTATCATAGATTTTAGGGTTCGTTAGATACCCTTTATCAAATGACTATTGTTCCTGTTCAACGGATCTTTTGTCTCTGTTGTATATATATATATATATATATATATATATATATATATATATATATATATATATCTGTCTACCTCTCTCCCACTCTCTGTTAAAAGACTCATTGTTTATGTAGCCGCAATATGTGTGCGTATATAACATATCGAGCTGGTGCCGTTTTCTGACAGAATAGATAACAAGAACATATGAAATAGAACATAGTATATTTCATATCTAAAAATGTATTAGGGAATCCCATCTTAGTGTAATGGTTAGCAAACTAGTCTCACAGATCCAGTTCTACACAATAATGAGTTCGATTTTCGTTGGATTCCCCATACTTGTGACCTTGTTTCACATCCTACCCGTTGCAAACGGGTTGGGTAAATGTCTACACACGCACGAATATATATATATATATATATATATATATATATATATACATGCATATTTGCATACATGCATAACTTACTTGTAATTTCTTTTACTTCTTTGGCCATTTGTGATCATCTAGTTTACTATGTGATGTCTACGTCTGGTTCTGTAACGTTCTAATGGCGATATATGTTGTATAGCTGATCTTGTCAACGTGCCTCCAAATTCACGACACTAAAAAGGTCTTCGGCACGTGGCGGTCATCTTGTCGATAAAAAAGTACAACGCGAGAAATATATCGTCACAAGCTGCTAGCTTTTATTTCCAGGTTAGGCTCGTCTCGTGGACAGTATCGGAGAGGAGGAAAGGCAGAGAGAAAGAGAGAGAGAACACTGCTAGATTATTGTGATCCCACAAGGGACCCAAGTTCCGATCCGTACCCTACGACTCTCAAAGCAAAAAAAAAAAAAAGACCGGTATTTTTCTTCGTCGTTCCACATCACCACGTTACTTCCGGTTCCGGTCAACACCCGACACTTCCGGTTGACATTCAATTCTCCATTCGCGGGGGGGGGGGTTACGCCCCGATCAAAATCACGACAACGGTTTTGTGCTCATCACTATTTTTTAAAAACCTTTACTATCTCTTATTTCTTCTTCCTCTCTTTTTCTAATATAGTAGTTCTCGCTCAGGATAATCCCCATCTTGCTACAGTTCTTCAATTTCTTGTTGCTTCTTTCTCGACCGGTCTCTAACTAAGGCATGCGCAATCATTTCACAACGCCTATTGTCTTTTAAAAACTGTTATTCTTAACTAACTTTTCTCACTAACACAGCGCGCGGAGCCAACATCCAAAGCAAAAGGGTATCTCTCACCCGAAGTCTCGCTGTCAACTGACTAACTAATTCAAAACCACGTGACATTCGGCATCCCATATTCTCATAAGTCTTTAGCAACTTCTCAATACAGGTATTTTGGTACGCGTGTGTTACCAAAAAAGCCACTATAGACTGACTTAAATGCTTCCCATGCTCTCAGTTTCCTGCATAATTACTAAAAAAGAAGACATAAGTCACACAATATTAGAAATTTACCCTGAATGCATGTACGCCTTTATGTACAGTGTACAAAATGTACACTATGCATATCTAAAAAAACTAGAGGTAATGAGTAAAAACAGATTTCAAATCTGAATTCAGCATCCCCAAATTAGGTTAAAACAGCTATTTTTGTGCTTGCCAGTGTAATCTATGCCACCATGGGTCTATTTCACATTTCTTTAATGTTGATCTGCGTAGTCTCACAGCTTTTTTGCATTCCTCATTGAACCATGGTGTTTTGAAGAAGCGGAGCTTTTTGGTATATGTTTTTCAGCCATGTTTAGCAGTGTGTTTGTAAAATATAGGATGTCTTCCTCGTTGTTTTTATAGGCTTCTGGGGTTAGTTCAGCTAGATAAGAAGTTTTAAATCCATCCCAATTAGCCTTTTTCAGATTTCAGCTCGGAAGTCTTTTATTTAGTTTATTATTATTACTAGCAAATATATGCACCCTCCGGGTGCAAGTATTTAAGTTTTAATGTAATAAAGTATTGTATTAAATTAGAAAGGCTAATGGAACTAATAAGAATACAGATAAAAAGATTTGAAACAGAGGGGGGGGGGAAATAAAAGATTTGAAAATGAGGGAGTATAAAAAAAATGGAACAACTGAAACTTACTCTTCCATCACTCTCGTCTTTCATTGTTATTTTTTCTAATTTAAGTATTTAGTTATAAGAGGAAGTAAAGAATAAAATGACAGTTTTTATCTTGTTAATGGATTTCATTTAAGATTTATTGAAGAGACTTTTCTTATATTCATTAAAATAAAACCAAACAGTTAGAAATCAATAATACTAAGCACATATTTATTAAATTCGATTTTTAAATATTAATAGCAAATTAGCCTTCCCGTTTACACTGTAAACCTCTATTTCGTTTATATATAATATAATTGCATGGTCAGGATGTAGACATGGTTAACAGTATTAATACTGTAAGACAATTTTATTAATAATTGAGGTTTAGATAAAAATAAAATCATGGAGAATGTGATGTCAATAACTAAGAGAATTGTGACTTGAGTAGGAATATAGTTCCGGTTACAGACAGAAAAACACACAATCTCCATTATAATAAGATTTTCTAATATTATCGGGAAATGGTCACTTCCACATGTATCATCATATACTTTCCAGTTATATTCTAGAATTTTTGGGTCACATATAGTTAGGTTATTGCAGAATATGTGCCTGTTGCTGGGTGTAGATTGGTGTTTGATTTGTAGTTGTACATGCATAATTGATGTTTATTTAATAATTTTTTAAGATTATGCGACAGAAGAATCTATGGCCAATTGTGGCATTGTGTGTTGAAGAGCATTTCCAAAGAATTCCAAAGAATTTCAATAAGACTGTAATTTAGAAACTCGCAGACATTTTTGTAAAACTGATTCTTTGATTTTTTTTTGTTTTGTTTTCTGTTTTGAATTTGTCAAATGTCGCATTAATCTCTCTATTGTATTTAAGATTCATCTAAGTCGCAGATCTAAGCTGACGGCATGATCTTAAATGTCGTAATTGCATTACTATATCAGTAGAATAAGATGAAATAATACAGTCTCCGACAATATCTAAACACGAAAATAAACTTTATTGATTGAAAGTTTCCAAAAAAAACAGGAAAAATATTCTCACACGGTACGGATATATATATATATATATATATATATATATATATGTGTGTATATATATATATATATATATCATAATATATATATATATATATATATATATATATATATATATATATATATATATATATCCGTACCGTGTGATAATATATATATATATATATATATATATATATATATGTGGTGTTGGTATGGGTCACAAATAAAGACAAACGACTGGTGAAAGTTAAAAGAAAGTAGAATTTACAGAAGGAAAGTGAAGTTACGTCCGACAATACAGTCTAGAACTGAATCGCGCCACTTGTTCTTCAAGCTACAATTGTCTTTGCTACTTATAGTAGTAGTCGGATCATTCCATTATGTAGATAGGTTAGATCACCTTTAACAATATATATAAAGTAAAGACGTCGGGGTGGCCTAAAGTTTGTATCAGCCAGACAGCGAGGGAGTTTATCCCCTTTTTACTTGCGCTAGACCAAGGAGATTGTTTTTGCATCTGAGCCGGAGCGCCACTTATACCATCAGCTCCTTGTTTTACCGCACAAATCTATGTGCTACTCATACACTGCATTGATGGGGGCCAGTATAGAACAGGAAACCTTGCGATTCCTAGTCAAATACTCTACTGATTGAGCTAAACCGGCCCATATATATATAAGGTAATCCACATGAGTGGTAAGTAAGGGTTGATTCTATTTGGGATCATCGAAATTTTGTGTCATTGTTAGTTTTTAGATAATAACACAAGACTTCGATTTACTTAGATCATATTTTATTTCGAAATCTCCACCAGACTACCTGCGCAGATTGAGTCGGCAGCGTGCATAACACGACTGACCACCGTCGTGGTTTTGGCCGATCTAACTAAAATCTCTTTCTAATCTAAAACGGAAGAGGGTCTTCTCCACCGATTCTCACGGTATCCACCGGAAGGAGGATCCGAACTGTGGTCAAGCCTTGTCATTCAATCCTTCAAGGCCGCCGGCTGAACTTATAACAGCCATTTTGGGTTCTACACTACTGTACATAAGTATTAGGAATCTAATAATTATGTAACACTATATCTGACTTTTCAAGAACAAAAAACTTAATAAATAGTTATCCCGTTATATTTTTTAAAATTTCGACCAGAAACTCCAAAAACTGAGCCTCATCAGACGGGTTTTACAATTACATTGCTTTTGTAAAACCCGTCTGATGAGGCTAGACTCTATTTCTTTCGATAAGAACTCTCACGGCGCGCACGCCTGTTATAAATAATGACAAAACATCTTATAAAAACACATCAATGATCCATAATTTCAGATAAAGCGCTGAAATTATGATATTTCAAAAGACATTAGACAGATTATGACGATAATAGTCCTGATGTTGATGATGGTGGATATTATCTTTTTGTAATTTTGACGCGAACAATGTTTAGATTGAGCGAATTATATATTTTTTTTATTAGAGTCTACAAATGAAATCAACGATAAGACATAATAAATCTCGTGATGGTGAGAGAAATACCAAGCAAAATGTGTAATCGTAGCAACAAACATGATTATTACAACAGGAAAAAAACGCTGTGTCAGCAAAAAACTAATATCGAAGATCATCATCATCATCATCAGCAGCAGCAGCAGCAGCAGCATCATTATCATCATCATGTCGTGCAATTAGCACAGATATCCATGACAATCTCTCACCAACCTTCTCTATCATTCATTGTCTACAGGAGGTGCTCTGCAGAGCATCCATTATCCGCGCAGCGCTGGTCAATGTGTTTTCTTCTCATTTCTGTTTTCTTGTCTTTGTTGTTTTTCTGCTTTTTCGTGTGCTGTAACTGCTGTTATTAGCTGCTGCAATTAATCTTTCCTTGCTCTTTTTTGTGTATTCTTCGAGTACTTGGATTGTGGCATCAATACAATCGTCAATGCTGGCGAGACCTCTTCCACCCTTTCTTGATACATATAGCCTGTCTTTATTGTCTTTTGGGTGTAATGCCTTGTGCATCGTCATTAATTTTCTTGTCCTTTGGTACATCTGTCAGAGTTCTTCTCTTGTCCATTTTAAGAATGGTCCAGAATATCTTATAATTGGGGATGGCCCAAGTAATTATTTCCTTGATGAGATTTCTGCTGCTAGCTTGGTTTCTAGAAGTTTTCTTGTTCTTCTAAAGTATTCTTTTTTAACTTTTCCTTTCAACTTTGTTTGATTATGTCTGCTTCCAAAATTTCCTAAGTATTTGTAGTTCTCCTTCTCTCCAAGTTTTATATTTTCCTGATTTGATAGCTGTATTCCATCTATGATACTTGCATTGTTAACCTGTCTATTGGTTGCTTTCCACATGAGAATCTCCTTTATGAGTTCGTCCTTGCTTCTCCAGCAGTGCCCAGCATGTCTTGTTCGTTTCCCTCGCATGGTGTGTGAGATAGGGGCAATTGACACTTAAGATGCTTCCTTGAGGGTGTTGTTTCCATGACAGATATAGGGATGGAGTTCGGCATCAACAAATGCGCCATGCTAGTGATGAAGAAAGGAAAAAATGAAACAGCAAATAAAATAGTACTACCGAATCGAGAAGAAATTAGCACACTGAAAGAAAAAGAGAACTATAAATATCTGGGAACATTAGAAGCAGACGCCATCAAACAAACAAAAATGAAAGGAAAAGTAAGAAAGGAATACTTCAGAAGAACAAGAAACCTAGAAACCAAGCTATGTAGCAGAAACCTTATCAAGGGAATAAGTACATAGGTTGTCCCTCTCGTAAAATAATCGGTACCATTCCTAACTTGGACAAGAGGGGATCTCCGGCAGAGGGACCAAAGGACAAGGAAACTCATGACCATGCACAAAGCATTTCCCCCGAGAGACGACATGTGCCTGAAATAACAACCAACAAAAATTCGCCGAAGTTAAGCAACATTGAGAGTGTTCAGTTCTGAAATGAGTGTCATAAACAGTGATATATTGTGGTTCCTGATTAGGGTTCATACGAGTGTCACGGGGTTATGCCTCTTTTACTATCGTTATATATATATATATATATATATATATATATTATATATATATATATATATGTGTGTGTGTGTGTGTGTGTGTGTGTGTGTGTTGAAACAAGAAATAAAGGAAAGAAAGTATAGAATGGATATAATAGGATATTTTAATCAATTTTACTTACACGTGTTTCGGTCAGAAGTTTATCCATGTGTACATTATTCAAACTATTATTAATATTAATAATAATAGAAAAAATGTAGAAATGTTCTGCACACAAAGAAGATTCGACCTTCCTCAGAGTAAATCCTTCTTTATATATATATATATATATATATATATATATATATATATATATATATATATAATATACACCAATACTAAACCCTCTGCACGAGCAGGATGCGACACAAGGTCAATTTCTGAAGCGAAGTTTAACGGGTTTGAATTCAGAGTTTTCCTTCTCCTAGACTGATGATCTATCCAAGGTTAAAGAGTCCTGTCTGCCCTACTATTTACCCATAGCTGGTGGAAGAATATATGGATTCCTACCTTTCCCAAGGCTTATGTGAAATGAAAACAGATTCGTTCAGGAATTGAACTCGACTCTAACCATTACAACACGCACTCCCATATATATATATATATATATATATATATATATATATATATATATATATATATATATATATATATAGCCTAAGCAATCGCCTAGTCAATAAGCTAGATTGGAGCTGCACAAAAATGTATCGTGCAATCTTAAACAAGTTGTGGAGACAACACCATACGAGAAAACAGCTGTAACGACCACCCCCAGACAAACATTCCCAGTAACACGAACAAGACACGTTGGAAACTAGTGAAAAAACAAGAACGAACTAATAAGTGACGTTTTGCTATGGAAGTCAGCATATGGGCCCACCATTGCGGGTCATCCATCAAAGACGTACATTGATCAGCTCTGGGCGGATACTCTGTCACCGCATCGTCTACATTTACTATTTTGTTGGATCTTATCAATTCATTACTTGTAAGTTTTTCTTACTAGCGTAAGCTGATGGTCTTTGACTGGAGTCTCAGCGACAACAAGTGTCTCCGGGTATCCTGGGCTCTTCTGAGTATAATAGGCGATTTCAATAATGCTATTGTCTAGACAGTTTCAATCGTTTCTCTTATTTCCAGGTCCTCCTGTCTGTTTTCTATGGTTTTGAGGAACATGTTATGGTTTTTGTGGACATTTTTAGGCTGCACGTGAGAGTTCATTACAGTGGAGATCCCTTGTGTTCCTTAGTGTTAGGTAGAATCCTTGTGTTCCTTAATGTTCGGCAGAATCCTTGTGTTCCTCTTCCGTTCGTCTCTGTCGAATACGTGCAAATGAAAGGTTTTCAAGATCGGCAATTAAATAGCTAATTAACCACGTATTCGGGCGTGTTGATTGTCCGGCTTTAAACCACGTGCCCTCGCAGAGTATATAAGTTTATGGGTGGGCTACAGTACACCTTAAATATCAAAAATATTCAGCGTCAACTGATAGTATTTCACTGGAGTATGAGTGACAACAAGTCTCCTTAGGTCTCCAGGATTCTTTTGAGTATTCTAGCCGATTGCAACAAAGCAGTAGTCTGAATGGTCTCAATTCTTTCTCGGATTTCCAGGTACTCCAGTTTTTTTCCAAGATTTTGGGACCGTTCACCAACTACAATTGGTATCACTTTTACCTTCATATTCCACAGCTTTTTCAATTCTCTGGCAAGGTCCAGGTATTTGTCCATCTTTTCGTTTTCTTTTAACTTCACCCTGTGTTCTGCTGGAAAAATCCACCAGTTGGTACGTTCTCTTTTTTTGTTTTTGTTATCATATTATTATTATTATTATTATTATTATTATTATTATTATTATTATTATTATTTCACTCCATTCGAGTTTTTCACACCTGCAGAAGCCGGTGGTTCACTGGAGGCTGAGTGATAGCAAGTCTCTTCATGTCTCCAGGATTCTCCTGAGTATTCCAGCCGATCTCAATAATGCTGTAGTCTGGATGGTCTCGATTCTTCCTCTGATTTTCAATTCCTCCAGACTCTTTTCCAACCCTTGGGGATTGTTCCAAGGGCCCCAATTACAATTGGTACGACCTTCACCCTCATGTTCCACCGGCAAGGTCCAAGTATTTGTCGATCTTTTCGATCTCTTCCATTTTTACTCTGTGATCGGCCGTATTATTATTATTATTATTATTATTTATTATCATTATATACTCTTTCTGAGCTTTTACAACACATGTAACCGTTGGTGTTCATGTTTAAAAATATCGAAAACGCCCCAAAACTGTAAGTTAAAAAAAAAAAAGAAAAGATTTTAGCCCCTGTACAAGCCATTAAAACATGTTAAACAAGCCAGCAACTACTATTGCTAACCTCATAACAACACATTCGAGGCTTTTTTTCAAATAAGTTCCAAGGTTTTAGCCTGAGAGATTTTTTAAAAATCATCTTGTTTGAAAATGTTGAAAACAACCCTAATTCTATTCCGTCTTAACGCTTAATTGTTTTTTAAAGTAAAAGTAGAAAATATTAAGTAAAAGCCACTAAAACACGTTAAACAAGCCTGTGAGTTGTGTTTCAAACCGTCAAATAATTCATTCAAGGTTTTCTTTGAGAATAAGTCTCTACTTACCATCGAGAACTCCGGGCCATTACATAAGTAGCGTTCCAAGCACTGCAACCATATATAATTATCTTATTATAATGGAAAGTTCGGTGTCTGTCTGGATCTAACCGAAATTAGGACAACGTTATGTCACAATACCCTGACGATCTGTGTCAAATTATCGATAATATTTAATTTATA
>CM042158.1:36912104-36942104 GCA_023376005.1 Doryteuthis pealeii | reverse complement strand
TCTAAAAACATAGTATTTGGGTTTGTGAATTATTTTAATTTTATTCTTTTCATCTGTTTCTCCATTTATCACTATGAGGTGACAAGAAAGAGAGACGAAGGGTTTAACAGGAAAATCAATGAACGTCACGCGTTCGCAATTTTATAGCTCCGCTGTCTTGGGGAGAAGTTACGGGTCGTTAGAGGACCGGTCCAGAACGCATAAAACCTTGACTGTTCGATATTGTTTTTCAATTTGCAAATCATTCGCTCCATGTGATGTCTCCAACAGATCAATAAGATCAATTCGATTATATTAGCTTTATCTTTCTCGTTTTTTTGTTTTTTTAAATTTTATTTTCGTTATTTTCTCTGTAATTTTGAATTTCTGTTTTGTACCTTCGAAATGCGAATATATTCATGATTTTTTCATTGATAATAATGTTATATATATATTTACCAACCCCTCCGCAAGAGCCGGATGTGACACAATGTCAGTTTCTTAAACGGAGTTCAACAGGTTTGAATTCAGAGTTTTCCTTCTCCTAGACCGGTTGTTTAAAGAGCTCAGTCTGCCCTACTATTTACACATAGCTGGAGGGAGAGTAGGATTCATACCTTTCTTAAGGGTATTAGCGCTAAGTGAAATGCAATTACCACGTCAAGGATTTGAACTCGGGGCGACGAGTGAATTTCCCATGAATTTAACCATTACACCACGCGCTTCCTATAATAATGTTATATAAGTCGTGGGGAAGGCTTAGAGTCGGTATCAGCCATGCACCAATAGAGTCTATCCCCTTTTCAATAGCGCAATTCCCAGACGTCCAATCGCGCGCCTTCAGGTGGTCAAGTAACCGTTCATAACAGGCGAGTAACTTTCCATAAGACCCTTGAATTCGAGGAAGTGAAATCTGGAGTGAAGAAGTGGCTCAAGGAATAGTCAACAGAATTTTACGGGGCAGCGATACGTGTTCTTATTCGAATGTGGAACATTGCTATTGTGAGAAACGGTGGCTATGTTGAGAAGTAGGGATGTGGACCAGATTCATTTTGAAGTATGATACATGTTTCTGTGTTGGTAATTATACCTGTCCTAGACAAAATGGCATTACTTTTTGAAAAACCCTCATATGTTTGTGGTTGTTTTCTGTAGTTGCAAGTTCTCTTTGTGGTATAATCTACTACCCCTCGTATTGGAAACGTCCAGGCAAATATAAGCTCACTATACTATGGTTGTATTGGATAAATTGCTATAGTGATGTACTAGACAATAGAATTGGCTAAGAGTTTAACCGTAACCAATTCAACTGAGGGTTGGAGCATGGCGATTAAGGGATTATTTGAAATTAACTACGGTAATAACTTTCCCAACTGAAAAAGTCCACTGACAAAATCTTTCCGCCTGCAACAATATTAAAGCGTTCTTCGATCAATCCGCCAAAGTTTACGGACCCTATTCAAAATTCGAAACATATGACCTTTAGGCACCCCTTTTTCGATTTCGTTTCATCAGAACATATTTTTTTTTATTTACACCATCAAAATCCGGTTGTTGTTAGGGGTTAGGGATTAGGGTTAGGGGTTAGGGTTAGGGGTTAGTTTTATGATTAAAAAAATTCTAAAAATCATCTGTTAACAAACAACCGGATATTGATGGTGCAAATGAAAAAAATGTCCTGATGAAACGAAATCGAAATGGGGTGCCTAAAGGTCATATGGTCCCAAAATTCTAACTACATGTTAATGTAGCATGAACATGGACCTGATTACTGACAGTTTCTGGCCCATGCGATCTCCAGGCCATGATCACATGGGCGAAAAACTCTCAGTATCCAGTTGTTGACTCCATTAATATATATAATATATATTATATAATATATATATATATATATATATATATATATATATATAAAACAGTTCTAAATCAACACCTTAAAACACATTCATGTCCTCCCTCTACGTACCGCAAAATTTTAACAGAAAATGCACTCACACTACATAAAGAAAAAAACTAACAAAAACTTCAAATAATCGAAGCTCTATATATCAAACAAAAGAAAAACCCACCTTAAACAAAATAAACTTCGAAACAAGTCAACGTGTCCTCAAAATGCCTATAATTTCCCACCTATCCTCCTCCCACTATATCCCTCCCCTTCTCACAAACTCGTGACCCCCCCTCTCACAAAATCTCTACTTCATCGTTCGTTCAAACTACTACCAATTCCTACTACCTCCCACTACCAATTCCTATGCTCGTTTTCTTTAAAAACGAGACACCACGAAACATACCATCAATTTCCAACCTGAAGATGGCAGATCGATATACCGAAAGCGCTCGTAGAGACACCTTTAGTGGATTATTACACCAGTTCCACCCTGACACCAAAAAGCTCGCCAGACACCTTGAAAGGATTGAACAGAAACTCGTACGACAGGAATCGTCACTCGAGTTCAACCAAACATGTTTAAAAGACAAAATGCTGCCAAAATATACTTAGGTTGAAACAGCAGTCCATTGTTCCACACGTCCCACGCGGTATTCTATAAATATGATATATAAATCGATTAGGTTATTTCCTAGTTAAGTAACATGAGTGACCCAGAAAAAACAGATCCTAAATTATTTATTTATTTTCCCATTAAACTAACCCTAAATCCCAACCCTAACCCTAACCCTAGCCCTACACCCTAACCCTTGTTGGACTTAAACTTTTAAAAAATCAAAATTAAAATTAACAGTTTTATTACAAAATTTGTGGGTTCTTTTTTTTCTTCTGGGTCACCTTGTAAAATTATGTTACTCAACTAGGGGGGTTTAGGGTTAGGGTTAGGCTTCAGGGTTAGGGTTAGGGTTGGAGTTTAGGGTTAGTTTAATGGGAAAATGAATAATTTGAGTTCTGTTTTTCTGGGTCACTCTATAATATCTTGTTACTCAACTAGGAAATAACCATAGATTGTATTACATTCTCTCTGGGGTATTACTTATATTCCCTAAACTGGGAAACATACTCCCTTTATTTCCTCCAACAATCAAAGGAAAAATAAAAGAACTAAAGTTTGATCGATTTTGGCATGTTCAAAAAATTGTTTCCTAACAGCTTTCTTGAAGAGCCGCTTAAAACGTCACCTGAAAATCGATCCAATTTGATGATTACATAGAATTTGTGTCAGAAAAAAGTCTGTTTGATTTTATGCTGTTTTCTTTTCTGATCATCAGGAAATACCAATTATATTGAATTCCGTTGCTCTTTGAGTATCAGGACTAATGAATACTGAAATACATTTATACGAATCATATGATGCAACAATGCTAATAATAATAATAATAATAATAATGATAATAATAATATGAAAAAAATGGACAAATATCTGGACCTTGCAGAGAACTGAAAAAGTTGTGGAACATGAAAATATGAAAAGTGATACCAATTGTGGGTGGTGCACTGGGAACAGTCCCAAAAGGATTGGAAAAGGTTTGGAAGTTTTGATATCAAATGAAGGATTGAAACCATTCAGAAACACTGCACTGCTGCAATCTGCCAGAAAACTCAGAAAGTCCTGGAGACCCGAGGAGACTTGCTGTCACTCAGAATCCAGTGAAATACCATCAGCTAACACTGATGTGAAAACTCAAAAGGATGTAATAATAATAATAACAAAAAAGAAAAACGTGTCAACGGTGGACTGCTCGGTCCCAGCAGATCAGAGGGAAGCTGAAGGAAACTGAAAGATGGATAAATACCTGGACCCTGCCAGAGAACTGAAAAAGCTATGGAACATGAGAGTGAAAAGTGATACCAATTGTAGTTGGTGCACTTGGAACGGTCCCAATAAACTTGGGAAAAAGACTGGAGGATCTAGAAATCAGAGGGAGAATTGAGACCATACAGACTACTGCACTTCTGCAATCGGCTAGAATACTCAGAAGAGTCCTGGAGACCTGACGAAACTTGTTACTCAGACTTCAGTGAAAGACCATTATCTGACGCTCGTGTAAAAAACATTCAATAATAATAATAATAATAATAATAATAATAATAATAATAAGGGTGAAAATTAAAGAAAACGAAAAAATAGACAAATACCAGGATCTTGACAGCGAATTGAACCCCCCAAAAAACTGTGGAATACAAGGGTAAAAGTAATAACAGTTATTGTTGATGCATTTGGAACAGTCACCAAAAGTTTAGAAAACAGACGACAGGAAATTCGAAATATGAGAAAAAATTGATACTATCCAGACAACAGCATTAAGATTGGCTAGATTACTCAGAAGAGGACTAGAGACCTGAGGAGACTTGTTGTCGCTCAGTATCCAGTGAAAGACAATCAGCTTACACTGGCGTGAAAAACTCGAGAACGAAACGCATAAAATTCTATCGGACTTTGAAATAAAAACGGACCACCTTATCCCAGCAAGAAGACCAGACCTAGTGTTGATTAACAACAAAGAAAGAACTTGTCAACTGGTGGATTTTGCAGTGCCAGCAGATCACAGGGCGAAGCTAAAGGAAAATGAAAACATGGACAAATACATGGACCTTACCATAGAACTGAAAAATTTATGGAATATGAAAGCCAAATTGATACCAATTGTAGTTGGTGCACTTTGAACGGTCCCAAAAAGATTGGAAAAGGGTTTGAAAAGTCTGGAAATCAGAGGAAGGATTGATACTATCCAGACTACTGCACTTCTGCAATCTGCCAGAATACTCAGAAGAGTCATGGCGACCTGAGAGACTTGCTGTCACTCGCACTCCAGTGAAATATAATATATATATATTTATATATATATATATATTATATATATATATATATATATGTATATCTTTGAAAGGAAGGAAAAACTCAACACCGTTATTCCATAATAAATTTATTTCGACTAAAATTGGGGCCTTTATACATCTAAGTTGATTTAACAAAGCTCCCCAAAATCAAGTCTAATCAGATGGATAATCATCAATAATTTGAATTGCATAATAGAAAAATGTTCTCAATGTAGAATCTTCTTCCTCCGCAAAAAAAAATTTTTTCTTACAAAATGTATACATTAAAAGACTGTCACTATGGAATAGTAGTCAGTCAAATTAACAACTATGAAATTTAAATAAGTATGAATAAGTATGAAGCAAGGTAAAACTAAAAAATATAAAATATGAAATATAATATATATATAATATATATATATATATATATATATAATAAAGTATTAAATATTATGTTATATAAAAAGAATTTATATTATTAAACAAATATATAAGACCTTAAATATAATAATTAATAATAATAATAATAATAATAATAATAATAATAATACTATATATATATATATATATATATATATTATAATATATATATATATATGGGGGCGCGTGGTGTAATACTTTGTGGGACAGGGACTCGTCGACACGAGTTCAAATTCTGGACGAGGCTGTTTGCATCTTATATAGCGCTAATACCCTTTGCTAAAGGTATGAAACCAATTCTCTCTCCAGCTATGGATAAATGGCAGACAGACTGGGCCCTTTAACCATGGCTAGGTAACCAGCCAATGAGAAGGAAAACTCTGAATTCAAACCTGTTAAAACTCGCTTAAGAACTGACCTTGTGCCACATCCTGTTCACACGGAGGGGTTGGTAAATAAATAAATAAATATATATATATATATATATATATATATATATTATATATATTATTGAAAAAAAAACTATTTCGTTTACCTGATGAATGATTTAGCAAGGAAATCGTGTAATATCGTTCCCAAAAAATGATAAAAGCTAAACCTTTTATTTGTCACTTCATTCCACTATATATATATATATATATTATATATAATATATTATAATATATATAGTGTGTGTGTGTGTGAGTGTGTGAGTGTGTGTGTTATATATATATATATATATATATATATTATATATATAATAGTATTCTTCTCTGGACTTTTGTGAAATATATATATATTATATATATATATATATATATATATATATATATATGTATATATATATATATAATATATATATATATATATATATATATATATATATATATATATCATTGCAGTGTTCTTATGTTTTTATCTGAATGGAATCATGAACTCTTTCATGTGTTGTGTCAACTTCATTTCTCTTGTGAAGAAAGAAACAATAGAAATCCCAAAAATATTCTCCGCTTGACATCCCATCTAAATTCAAAATCATCATCTGACGGCTTCTTTGGCATCTGCTTGACATCAGCCCTATCTCTAAACTAAGCCGATTTTCCATTCGACCTTGGAGTTATCACAAATATGAGCCAGCCTATATTTCCTTTATCACTTGCATTCATTTTTTTTTTTATTACTTTTTAAATAATTATAACCAATAGCAGGACCTGTGTATATTACCTCAGTATGATAAATCAATCATTACAACGTTTAATATGTTTACTTAAGAGCTATTGATTAATCTATCTTTACATAAATAAAGGACGGTTTGTGTGTGTGTATGTATGTCCAGAGGAAACTATGAAACTAAAACGATTAATGACGACTTCAATATATATAAACATTCACTATCGTCAGATCTTACTTTTTGAGCAAAAATAATGAAGATTTAACTTTTATTAACTATTGGATGATGAAAAAAATCTAAATAACACCATGGACATTAATATTTGAAATAGGAGACATTAATTTTTCTTTTCAGAGTGTCTGGATCAGCGCAAGAGTTTTTTACGTAGGAATTTTAATGGGGTATAATGTTAGATATAATGGATCTGTGAGACTAAATTTTCTTATCCCTACTCTACCCAGGCAATGCCGAGTAGCCGCTTCTAGTAAATATATAAATGGCAGTTGGTGCGTGCGTGGTGTATGTATGTATTTCCAGAGTAAATTACGGAAAGAAAACAATTAACGACAAAGTAAATATATATATATATATATATATATATATATATATATATATATTTATTTATATTAAAAATGCAGTTACAATGCGTATAAAAACTAAAATAATGTCCAGTGTCTAATCAATTTCGAAGAAGCCTCATCAGAGACTGTTTTATCAAATACTATTATATATATATATTATATATATATATATATATATATATATATATACCTCTACCCAAACGACGGGTAAAAATGAGAGCGTCCAAATTGTCTAGGAAATGCAAAACTGTAAATCCTGATTATCTTGTGGTGGTTATCCACCGAATTTTCATTTCTGATGAGTGTCGTCACCTCAGCTAAATAATGGACCCTTCTCTTTTACCATAATTTAAAAAGAAAAGCAAAGAAAAATACAAAAAATGTAATAAGAAAGAATAAAAGAAAGAAATTATCATACAGTGGTATATCCACAGGTCCTGTATGTTTGAGGAATGACATAGGAGGGAATAATGAAAAGTTCTCGACCTAATAAAAATGAGTAGGATCTTTTGTTTAATCATTACATTTCATATAATGGCTTAAATAAATTTGATTGATTTTGACTTTATCTCAAACCATCTATCTTATAACAACAGGTTAGGGAATCGCGCTGATTGTAATTCATATCTAAATTTTTCAATTGTTTTTTCTCAAGTTTTTTGTACATAGTCCAATTGAATAGTAATATTCTTTTTATAAATTATTACCAATTTTCGACTAATTTTTATTCCCTTAATTTTATTGATTTTTAATTGATTGATTTTGACTGCATGTCATTGCATCTAGCCTAATCCCATGTCTAGAGGTTAAGGAAATAGATAAATGAACAACTAATCATCTAAATGGACTAGTCTCCTGTCGCGAACCTCTTTTTGTCACGTTCGGTTTCACGGGAGGAACGTTATTTTTCTCTGCAGAAAATGACAGCAATACCTATTCTTTTTGGCCATCTATACATATATAAAGGGCAATTGTGTGAATCTATATGTGCGGGGAAAACTTCGAAAATAAAACAATAAACGAAAAACTAAATATATATACACATTAGATATCACTAGGGCTTGTTTTTTCAGTAAAAATAATAGAGATTTGATTTATATTCGTGAAGATAATTGAAAAATAAAATTTAAATGATAACAGCACGGAATTTTTTCTTCATTTAATATTTTAGATAGTAGAAATTAACATTTCTTTTCAGAGTAGCTGGATCAATGCAAGGTCTATTTTTTACATAGGGATTTAAATGGGGTATCCCACGAGGATTCAAGTCACAATTCAGTAATAATGGATCTGCAGGACTAACTTTAAAAAAATCCCCCACTACCCAGGTGACGCCGGGTGACCGCCGCTAGTCTTACCAAAATTATAGACCTACATGCAAAACAGGTCTTTGCCCGCTCCACTTCATAGGGTAAGTCTCTTATATCACTACAAAGCTTAACATCAGATAAATTATTTTCTATTACGCATTTTTCCTCATGCCTGTGTGTGAAAGTACTTACGTCTTTCTTTTATTTTATTTTTCTCTTTTTCGTTATTTTTCTGACTATGGTTCAATTTTTTAAAATAATTCATTTATTCATTTATTTGTTATACCTAATTCGTCATCTCTTCTCTTTTTCTGTCTTCTCACATCAAACTTTTTTTAAAAAGTGAATGAAAAATATTTGCATAAACATATAGAATTCAATATATATATTGTGATCATAATTGAAGTCAGTCAGTCAGTCAGTATACTGTTGGTTTGGACAACATCAACTCGCTAAGCACAACTGAACCAGCCAGTCAGTCAGTATACTGTTGGTTTGGACAACAGCAACTCGCTAAGCACAACTGAACCAGCCAGTCAGTCAGTATACTGTTGGTTTGGACAACAGCAACTCGCTAAGCACAATTGAACCAGCCAGCATCAGATACTGTTGTTTAGACAACACAACAGGCTAAGCACAACTGAACCAGCCAGTCAGTCAGTATACTGTTGGTTTGGACAACAGCAACTCGCTAAGCACAATTGAACCAGCCAGTCAGTCAGTATACTGTTGGTTTAGACAACACAACAGGCTAAGCACAACTGAACCAGCCAGTCAGTCAGTATACTGTTGGTTTAGACAACAGCAACTGGCTAAGAACAACTGAACCAGCTAGTTAGTCAGTCAGTATACTGTTGGTTTGGACAATAGCAACTGGATAAACACAACTGAACTAGTGCCCAAAACAGCTGGTACATATGGAACTCAAGAATAGTCCATTCATGTATTTGGGTGATCCCATTCCTTGATTCCTGATTGGCTGCTTGGTATCTATGATGTTATGAGGCTTCATAAATAATCTGACATTCTGCAGTAGGATTGCAACAAGGTTAGATCCGTATTGAGTTACGGCTACTTATTGCCTTGTCTTACCAATTCGAACGTAATTGGAACTTAGTATGATTATTCTACAATCATGATTCCTGGTGTTCTATTTCCTTGCGGTCTCACTTTCTGCATCACTTCTTTCTACCGTCTTATTATCTCTAATCGGTGTTTTTTCTAACGCATTTAGGACCTTACATATTGTTCTGTGGATTTCAGGTTCGAAACTAACCGTATCATGCGAATACGGCTGGTCACGTGGCATCAAATTAACATATATGCCGGGTTACTTTATCTCCTTTTACTTTTATCGGGATTCTATTTTTTCTTCTATCAGATGTTTCATCCTCCTAGCGGGTCGAATTTCTCTCTCTATCTGCGGCAAATGTTACTCTCACTGGATCCTTGTTCTTTTTGCTTCTCATGGAACCACACGGACACATATTTCTGTGCGTTTCCCAACATTATTACACCAAATCCCTTTTCACCCGATACATTGTTAACACGGGCGCGTACGGAAGCAGAGATGAATGCCGCGCCCTCCGTGTTTAGTCCACTTGTCTTAATTAATTTCGAATGCAAATTTTCCCTAGCGTCGCTTGGTCACGTGGCTATCTAAGCCAATGGGAGACCTCATTCTATAGCATCCCGCATTCAAGTGCACCTAATGACAGAGTGATTTTCAATACAAACTCTTTATACTTGTATCGTTGTGAGAGCAGTCTGCCTAAATAAATTATATGGGGCATCCAAAGAAGGCCAGAGTGTTATGTAATGGGCGTTTCGTAGAGAGAAAGGAGGGGTGAGAGGTCAGTGTAAATTGAGTCTGGGAAAATACGTGAACGGAGTAAGACATGAAATTTCTTGCTCTCGGCAGTTGTAATTTGAGGGAAATAAAATACTCATAAGTGAAAAGGAGCGACCTTGTGTTATTACTAAAACTCCAAATGGCACAAGGCAAGATAACTTTCAGCTCCAAGTTTGTTCTGACTCCATGACCTTATAGAACTGCCAACAACAGAACAGCTGTCCGACAACCAGAATTCAAGCCTTCTCCGATGTAGTACCTGTACAAAGATGAGTATATTGAATATTTCTTCACCCACACAACATTCACTAGAAGGAAGAGACGTGCGGTTAGCAACGTGGACAAGAAATCTCTGCATTCGTAACTGAGTGCAAGATGTAACGAAGATTTGATACGTCATCATCTCATCAAGTTGTTGCATATCGTGCAACGGAAGAGGAATCTTCCGGCAAAAAGACAAAGAGAAAGATAAAAAATATATATTAAAAAAAGGGGGAGAACGGAAGAGAGGTCTTCCGATCAAGAAGCAGGGAGAAGATGAAGAAATAGATAAAAGAAAAAAGGAAAACGGAAGACTCTTCTTCCGGTAAAAAGGCGGAAAAAAGATAAAGAAATATATAAAAATGTCCGTTATCAGATCAAAAGATAAAAATGCGTGGGCATATTTATTGTATATAAAGGCCAGTATTCGGCTATACAACAAAGTAACAAATGGATTGAATACATTTCTCCATTCCGACAAAGTGAGCGTAGTGTTACAAGAGGGTTTATCGGCCGAAACGTTGTGTATGCATATTTCACATAAAAGTCCAAAAAATCCAAATAATACAGACAGAAAGCAATAAATGAATCTTGCTGAAAACCGGTTCCACGCACGTTTAGAAATACTTTTAATAAATTACCGTTATCCGTACTTGGGGAAAAAAAAGTCTATTTTTAGATTCGGAAATTAAATGTGATTGTGCGATCGATAAAGACTCAATGGATCACCGGTTGTTTGTAATGGTGTCGAGCATATTGTCCGTCGGTCAGCTAGCAAAGGTTTGGAGTGCACAAAATCGGTGGAGGGTGCACGGGTGGGGACGGAGGTCAAGAAGGGGATGAAGCGGGGAGTATTGACCGCATCTGACCACAGCTGCAGACTTGGAACATAAGTAAAAGAGTCGGAAATATTTAGTGAAGACCTGAAATGGCAAATCGACTCGACTCTGTTGTAAATGGAAAGGAAGTTCGAATTCTGTGTCTCTATTAACAGGCTTCTTTGATTTGTTCGTTAGACACTGTCTCAGACATTATCGATTAGGCGAAAGCGATCAGAGTTTATCAATCTTTTTATCGATCTCCGAACAAGCATCAAATACCAACCAGCAATCTCTGCCAACAAATTTCCCCAGAAGGAAATGTATATATATATATATATGGAGACAAGTAGACAAACATGTTATACTAGATGGAATTTTATTACTAGTGGTGATGTGGACGCTATAATGTTTCGGTCTTTCAGACCTTTGTCAGGACACGAGCTAGGTGTTGATGGATTCAGTTTTCTTGCTGACGAGTGTCTTGCGGTCGTGATCGGGAGGAGGTTGGGACGAGTACCGAATCCTTCAATACAAAAACTCAGCTCGTATCCTGTAGATGATCTGAAAGAACGAAACGTTATGGCGTCGATATCACTACCAGTTATAAACTTCGATCCAGTGTAACATCCCGTGTTTGTATACTTTTCTACACTGTTGGATTGATTTCCTCTTTTTACTCCCATATATATATATATATATATATATATATATATATACTGTGCGGTAAAGTGAGGAGCTGATGATAGGTGTCACGCACTGCCTCAAACGACAAAACAATCTCCATGGTCTAGCGCTAGTGAAAAGGGGATAGACTCCCTCGCTGTCTGGCTGATACCGACTTTAGGCCACACCAATACCCACCCATGGTGGGTTCAGAACTTTGGAAGGGATTCTCGCTGATGACCAGCGATTAACACCAAACGGCAACACTCTCCTATAAAACCGATGGAGCACTCTCTGGCGGCCTTTACAGATATATATATATATATATGTGTATATATGGAAATACGTAGATAGTTGAAAAGAAAAAAAAAACGAACTGAACAACCAAAGAACTATATATATATAAATAAATAAATAAATATATATATATATGTGTGTGGGGGGGGAGGGTTGAACTGAACAGACAATACTTATCTTATGAGTTTTTGTTGGATCCTTTCTAAATGTTTGGTCATCATTTTAATATCCGGGTGGAATTGGTGTATAGATCCACCAAATGTTTTACTACGAGCGCTTTCTGCACTACTTAGTGCCATCATCAGCTCTGGAATGGTGAGATCTTTTCATTGTTTCTTTTTAAACAAACAGTAGCTGTAGGAATTAGTAGGAGGATGGCCTCACAAGTCTATAAGAATGTTATGGGGAATGGTGGGAGGAGAATTGGCGGAAAATTATAACCATTTAAGAAGAGCTCCACTCACAACATATATCATTGCAATCAGATGTACCGAAACTATAAACAGGACAAATCTGTGTTAAAAAAAATTAATACGTAATAATGATTGGTCCACTGACCTCAACAACAAAGTTAAACTAATTATATATTACCGAATATATTAAAAAGATGGCCAGATACTTAGAAAGGATCGAACAAAAACTAGTCAGACAAGAACTGTCCGTTGACTTAAAAAAACATGTTTAAAATAAAAAATGATACTATATATATATATATATATATATGTGTGTGTGTGTGTGTGTGTGTGAAGTAGTCAAACAATGCGTTTGAAATGGTGAAGGGCGACAATTGGTGGGCGATTATGTGCTTAATTAAAGTCATACCTAATTTTGTTAATTAATTAATTATAACTAAATGAATTAGGCGTGCATATCGGTTTGAATGTAAAGCGAAAACAAATCGAGAAAAAGGCATCGCTGTGTGTACATTTCAGCCCATTAGGCCTCATCAGCAGAGCTATAGACAGGGTAGTGCTTTGTGCATGATTCGAACCTTACCTGTCAGGCTGACATTCTAACCACTACACTAGCTGGCTTCCTCAGAATTTCTCGTTCATTTTAAACTGGTATGTATATCGCACTTTTTGGGTCAACCTGACAGGTAGGGTTCGAATCACGCACAAAGCTCTGTCTATAGCTCTGCTGATGAGGCCTAATGGGCTGAAATGTACATACAGAGCATATCATCCCCTTATAGGTTATCTAATGCCAAAGTTTGATTCATTTTGAATGTTTGTTTATATTCATAACTATATTTTCAACTGTAACGTTGTCCCTTTTTTCCGGGCACTAAAACAATATCTGTAACGTTGTCGTATATCTGGTCACAGTACCCAAAGCGATATACATAACGGGGCGGTGGTGGTGGCAGCGATATATTCACGGTACTAAAAATTATATTCTTGTTAATAAAAATTACAACGCAAGAAATATGTAGTCACAACTGCTAGCCTTTATTATCGTGCTCGTCTCGTGTGCTGTATCGGAGAGGAGGAAAGGCAGAGAGAAAGAGAGAGAGAACACTACTTGATTACTGTGACCCCATATTAGGCACCAAAGGGCCGTCCGTTCCCCTACGCGTCCGAAAGCTAAAAAGTGGCCGGTCCCTTTTTTCGTTGTTTCCCGGCACCACGTGACTTCCGGTCAACACCCGAAACTTCCGGTTGACACTTAATTCTCCATTCGGGGTCACGCTACGGTCAAACCATCGTTCATCCTGTTTTGCTCATCACTATTTTTTAAACCTTTATCATCTCTCACTTATTTCCTTCTTCCTCCTTTTCTAATATAGTAGTTCTAGCTCATAAAAGTTAGGATAATATCCCCATCTTGCTACACAACATTCTATTGCAATCACTTTTAAATTGCACATTTTTTGTCGGTAACCATTTGTTTGCTTACATGAAATAGAATTAAGTATTCTTAAATTATACAAATATGCACAGTTGCTGGGTTTCAAGTGTCCCCATCTAATTTATAAAATTCTATTCTTCTAAATGTATTTACTAATTTATACATACTTATATGGTTTCACGTAGGAATTGTGTGGTGTAATGGTTAAAGTCATGGGAAATGGACTCGTCGCCCCGAGTTCAAATTCTGGACGTGGTCATTGCATTTCACTTAGCGCTAATACCCTTTGGAAAATGTATGATTCCTACTCTCCCTCCAGCTATGGTTAAATAGTAGGACAGACTGGGCTCTTTAACCTTGGTTAGGCAAACGGTCTAGGAGAAGGAAAACTCTGAATTCAAACCTGTTGAACTCCGCTTAAGAAATTGACCTTGTGTCACATCCTGCTCGTGCAGAGGGGTTGGTAAATATATATATAATATATATATATATATATATATATATATATATATATGTTTTTGCGTAACTAGTAATCCTATTATAACGTTTTAAGGAGAGCCTGCAATTTTAGTGTAATTCACAGCCCTCAGCACATTTCCTTTCCAGATAGTTTAACCCACCAGTTGTGGGGAATATATATATTCACCTTCATGCAATACTGTTTCGCTGTATCAGAGTTCTTCAGTGCGGCTAGAGTCTGCAGTTCATATATATATATATATATATATATATATATATATATATATATATATATATGAGAAGTAAACAAACAAACAATGTTTTTGATATGGCTTTTTTGAAAATTAACTAATTGATGATTAATGAATTAGGCGGGTATAGCTATTCAAAGGTTTAGCTTTACATTTGAATAGGTATGTCCGCCTCATTCATTAATTATCAATTAATTAATTTTCAAAATTGAGTACGACTTCAATTAAGCACATATTCTCCCATATATATATATATATATATATATATATATATATATATATATATATATATATATATAGAGAGAGAGAGAGGGGTCGCCAGACAAACAGAGACAGAGAGAAAGAGAAAGATAAAGTGTGTGTGTGAGAGAGAGAGAGAGAGAGAGAGAGAGAGAGAGAGAGAAAGAGAGAGAGAGAGAAGGGGGGGTTAACTGGTTAGAATTCGTCGACCCGGGATCAAATACGTGACGTAGCTAGTTGCATTTCACATAGAGCTAATACCCTTGGGTAAAGTATGTAGTTTTTAGATGATACTAAGGCATTGTTGGAGAGAAACACACACACATAAATATACACACACACTTACACACACACACACACACACACACACAAAGGATTCAGAAGAATATATGACCAGGCATACAAGAGAATGAACATAGGATAACTGCTCTAGGACTTCAGCTTTCAAAAATCATCTGACGAAGGGATCTTTATCGCGAAATATTAAGAAAATAATTCAATGGTGAAAGAACAACATCATAGTTACTTCATTTTTCTTTACACTTGCATTGTGTTAGCCTTCAAAACCAACCACCTAACAATATATATATATATATATATATATATCGAAAGAGAGAGAGAGAGAGAGAGAGAGAGAGAGAGAGAGAGAGAGAGAGAGAGAGAGGGGGAGAGTTGTATGATATACGAAAATGATTTTTTTCTTCGTTGACGACTATTGGTATCTGGCCAAATTGTTTGCCTCGAGTCAGACCAAGAAACGCAGTTTGCACTTAAAACCGTGGGAACGTTCCATGAGGGAAGAAATCTTTCTGGATGAGAATCTGTCCTGGCCATTCACGTCAATAACTGCAGTAGCAAGACTGCGAGAACAAGTGTTTTTGGCTGACCGATTCCCATCTTCCTGGAACACAGAGGAGAATCTCCACAGACCAGAATATTGAAGAACACATCAGATATCGAAACATCCACACATTCCGTTTCCCACATTAAAAAAAAAAAAATCCTCCGGGGAAAATTTTTTAACACACACAGAACAACAATACCGAGATCATTCTGCAAGACGAGTTCGTGTACAATATCAGGGGCATTTCGCTCAATTCTGAAAGAAAAAGAAAAATCAGGAAATCATTAGATAAAAATTAAAATTTAAAAAAATTAAAATTAAAAAATAAAAACTTTTTTTTCCAAACACATTTTTTAATCTATTTAACACAGAGAGAAGAAAAAGAACAATCAAATCATTAGATAAAAATTACATAAATAAATTAAACTTAAATATTAAAAAATAAATAAATAAATAAATAAAACTTAAATATTAAAAAAATATAAACTTAAATATTTAAAAAAAACAAAAAAAACTTAAATATTAAAAAACCCAAAAACTTAAATTAAAAAAACAAAAAAAAAAAACAAAAAAAAACTTATATATTTAAAAAATAAATAAAATAAACTTAAATATTTAAAAAATAAATAAATAAATAAACTTAGATATTTAAAAAAAAAATTAAATTAAATATTAAAAAAAAACAAAAAAAAACTTAAATATTTAAAAAAATAAATAAAATAAACTTAAATATTAAAAAAAAAATGAATTACAAAAAAAATTAAAAAAAGGGTGTGGGGTTAGAAACTGGAAACTTTTTTTTTTTTACTTTGGTAGATCGACTTGTCTATTTTCCAATACATAGATTTTGCATATGTATATAATTGCCAAACACGAGCTGGATGTGACACAAGGTCAATTTCTGAAATATAATTATTTCTAAGTTTCACAATATCTTTTAAACTGCCGAAATAAACTTGATAACCTACCTATATATATATATATATATATATATATAATATATATATATATATATATATATATATATATAATGAGTCAGACTAAGGTAGGTTCGTCTGACTCATTAGATTATCTTTATTATTGACTCTACTTAGGTATCGAGCACGTTTTACTTATTAGCTTTCTCTTAGCGGTTATATGAATATATATATATCTTATATACATATATATACATATACATTGTTTTTTCTTTTGGCCAAATACTGTACCAATAGATTATTTTTTGTTGGTACGAATATCTTGGTCCTTTCTTTTTTTCAAAATTTTTTTTCTTCCTGGTTGATGTTTGGTAGTATATTTTTACAATCAAACTTTCTGCTGGTTTTTTTCTCTCCGCAAGGATCTACCAACACGCTTGGTATATTATATATACTAGCAAATATATGCACCCTCCGGGTGCAAGTATTTGAATTTTAATGTAATGAAATATGTTAAATTTGAAATACTTTTGAAACTAAATAAAAATCCAAATAAAATTATTTGAAACAGAGGGGATATAATCGAAGAATAGAACAACTTTGAAACTAAGTTTTCCATCATTTTTCATCACTCCCTCCTTTTATTGCTGAATTTTCCTAATTTAACTATTTAGTTAAATTAGGAAGTAAAGAATAAAATTACTGTTATTTCTTTATATTAAAGGATTTCTTTTAAGATTTATCCCCGAGTTTTTTGCTCATATTCATTAAGAAAAAACAAACAATTAGAAATCAATAATACCAAGCGCATATTTAATAAAATTAAACTTTTAATATCAATATGCAAATTAGCTTTCCTGTTCACACTGTAACCCGCTATTTTGTTGCATATATAAATACAATTGTATGTTATTAGAATGTAGATAAAGTCAAAAGTATTAATAAGGTATAACAATTTTATCAATAACTGAGGTTTAAATAAAAATAAATTCATGGTGAATGTGACGTCAATAACTAAGGGAATTGTGACTTGAGTAGTGATTTAGTTTCGGCTTCAGACAGACAAACACACAATCTCCATTATAATAAGATATATATATATATATATATATATATATATATATATATATATATTTGGGAGAATATGTGCTTAATTGAAGTTATACCTAATTTTGAAAATTAATTAATTGATAATTAATGAATTAGGCGGGCGTACCTGTTCAAATATAAGGCTAAACTATTCGAGAAAAAGTCAATCTCTGTATGTACATTTCGGCCTATTATGGCTCATTAGCAGAGTTATGGACAGGAAGACTGCTCTGTGTGTGATTTGAACGCTACCTGTCTATAACTCTGCTGATAAGGCATAATAGGCCGAAATGTACATATAGAGATTACTTTTTCTCGATTTGTTTAGCCTTACATTTGAACAGATATGCCCACCTTATTCATTAATTATCAATTAAGTAATTTTCAAAATTAGGTATGACTTCAATTAAGCACATATTCTCCCAAAAATTGTTGGCTAAGGCCATATCAAACACATTGTTTGATTGTTTACAAAAATTCAGTGAAATAAATAACCTTGTTTATATTGTCATCTGTCATCAGATGAACTAGATACTTTTTCCCGCCGTTGTGTTTAATCGGTTTCCAAAACCGTTTATGGGTCATGTTACATCGAAAAACTCTTTATATGTGTAGAAACACTTTGGTACCACCTATCAGATACTTTAATGCCTTGTACCCCTTGCGGTGGGGCTTAGAATAAAAACTCACGCGATGCCAACCGGTGCCGGATTTACAATTAAGGGTTTTGGTTTATGGCGGCATTTCGTTACCAATTCGCAACTTTTTCAGCAATTAATTCAGGTAAGGAAATCCAATAACATGCATCTTTTCTTTCAAGGAAATTGTGCATCGTTTCGACCTCTCATTTCATGCAACCTCTCTCTTTACATTTCAGTTCCAGGTTAAGTAATTGCTCTATATTCCCTCTCGTATGTAGACAGCATCGCCTGAATGTATATATATATATATATATATATATATATATATATATATATCAAGCTAGTGTCCTACCAATACATTCTAATAATCCACACTCTTGCTCCATCTGTGGACTTCTTTGCAAATCATTGCCAGGGCTGAAATGTCATCTGCGATTAACACACAAGGTTGAATGAAAGAGGTTGTCGGAAGCTCATACGTCGAAATCGACGGGAGAGTCCATAATATATATATTATATATATATATATATATATATATATATATATATATATGAAACAATGATAATAAAAACAATAATAATAACACTAATAATAACAAGAACAATAATTAGAAGAAAATGAAATAATCACAACCTATATAAATAGGGAATGGAACAACCCATTGTTGTATAGTTTAAGAATTACCCTGAAGATGGCCCACGATAAGGCAGAAAGTACTTGGACAATCACCTATGGCAGATACATCAGCCAATTTTCACCATATTATATATATATATATATATATATATATATATATATATATATATATATATATATATATTCAAAGGTGTAGTTTCAAGGATGTCGGCAAGAATGTGGTGCTCAGGTGCTTTGGCATTACCCCTTCCAGCTGGGAAAAATTTGGCTCAGGACTGCCCTCGATGGCGTCAGGCTCTCTGTAGCTGACTGTTCATGTCTGAAGCCACTCTGGCAAAAAAGCACCGGTATATCAACATCTTCGGCGACAACCTTCACATGCGACATCTGTAGTCTAGAATGGTTTTCGATCATTGGACTTCACAGTCACGGTAGTCGCTCTAACTTCAAGGGCACAATAACTATATTATGTTCTTCCGAGACAGAAATGCCAATTATTAATCTATCATATAAGTTTTAATGTAAAATTTTTTTGGATTATTCGGACTACTGTCCTCACCTTTATTGTTATCTGTACAATGTATTGGCCGATGTGCCCTCCGGCTTTCTTCAGGCTTTCTTGTTGGACTCGGGAACCTTCTTGAACTCGGGAACCTTCTTGTCGTAATCGGGAATCTTCTTGTCGTAATCGGGGGCCATCACGGAACTTTGAACTTAACCCTTTATTCAGTCCACGGGGGTATCCTGTTCTCATTCCGCTAACCATAGCTAGAGTACAGGTGTTAAGCTGTGTTAATTATTATTCTATGTTACTGCTGCCCTTGGCCAGGATTAAACCTGCAGCCTAGAGATGAATATCACTTAGAACTGTCTTAACCCAACGCCTTTATCCACTATGCTGTTTCCAATTTATCCAATGCTATGTGTTCCTACCTATATAGAATCCTATGGTTTTCAGGAATTATTCTTATTGGATGATAATAATCATTTATTCGTGCACAATTATATGGCTTTAATTATTCGTATCCAATCCAAATAATTTGCAAACATACTGATCCGTAGATGGGACTTTAAGAATTACTTCCATTCCAGGTCAGCGTGAAACTTTGAGTATTGGCAATTAATTCATACTCCACACTCTCCAGATATCTAGAAATGTATCACCACGACCGGATGCGGGTTAGTGTCCGGGTTAGGACATCCATTTTGGGGAGTGATTTACCACTCTATTGGATGAAGTTACTGAGCAAAAATGAATTGATCGTCAAATTGTGTTATTTACATTAGCAAAGGCCAGGCGCAAGTGTTTAAGTCTTAATGTTATAAGATATTATATTGAATTAGAAATATTTCATTTGGTTTATTTTGTTTTACGGCACATCAAACTCAGTGGGTCATTTAATGCCAACTAAGTTTTGAAATAAATTCATTCTTAATGGATACTCAATGTTTTTATAAATTTATGTTTTTCTATTTAACCCATAGATGGGACCCTAACAGGTCATACCACTCTAGGTCAGAGTGGACCTAACTGCAATGGTGAGGATGGGGTGCTCCACATTCCCTAGACCACCAGAACTGGAACCTCACCGTCAGATAGAGTTTAACGTCATTCCCAGGACATGAAGGCCCTCAGTCAACGTCTTCTAACAAAATTAGAAATACTGAAGAAACTATATCAGAACAAATATAAAAATTTTATCTTATTCTAATCTTATTTTAATTGATTTCTATATAAAATTATATATATGATTGCTTTTAATACGTTTGAGAATAACATGATAGTATTAGAAATCAGTAACAACAAATAATCATTTATTTAGTCCAGTTTTGATAAAATCATTATGCAAATTATTGCCAACATATACTATGTAAATTTGTATTTCTTAGAGATATATAACACACATGTCAGGATTTGAAATGCATTAATAATATGGGCAGTTTGGGGGCAAATATAACTCAGCTAGACGTTTATAGAAACATCATTAATATATAAGATGCTAATTACGATCAAATGACTATTTCATTATCATTGAGAATATAACTTAAATAACTAAGGAAATTGTGACGTCAGTGGTGAAGTAGTTTCGGTTACGCACATACAGTTATATAATCTTCAATATAATCTTATTATAATGGATATTCAGTATCTGGCTTAACCGAAACTACGTCTCAATGCATAAGTTTATCGATGAATATCTAATTTATAGTAAAAATCATTGATACATAGAATAAATCTAATTTTTTAAAAGTAGTCTCTATGAAAATCTGAGTTAAATTTGCTTCAAAACAGCCCGTGTTATTAGTGCGTTTAAGACCCTGCAATGTGTCTTAAATATCATTAAAAAATAAAGGATTACATAATACATGATGTGGTTTATCAGCATACTAATTTTAACAGAATTGTGTTTAATAAATAATTACTTTGTGTCATTGATATCTAATGTTATTGTTTTATTCTTAAACGTATTAAAATCAACCCTATGAATGATTTTATATAGAAACAAATTAAGATATAACTGAAATAAGTGTAATATTTCTATATGCGTTCTTATTTCATTTCTTTATTATTTCTAACTAGCAAAATTAAAAACACCCTCCGGGCGATGTAAAAATAGATTTTTGAAACATATTGCCTGAGGGATGGGAGTTAAAAATTCAATGCCAGTGAGCTTGTACCCTAAGTAACTAAAATAATCAAATTCATTAAAGGATTAAAAAATAAACAATTTGAAATGTAAACTTTATATATATATTAAAATAAAACAAACTACATATAGATATATAATACCAGTCATGTATTTTTTAAAACTTGTTTTTTAAAAAAACAATGAGGACTGTCTAATGTTGCATGTTCAAATTTTGAGTGTATTTATTCTATGTTATGACGATTTTGGGTAATGTGACGTAAGCAATGACGTAGTTTTTGTTACAGACAAAAACCGGAAACGAATCTCCATTATTAATCGATAGATTTAATATATTTCGTTGCATTAAAACTTAAATGCTTACGCCTAGAGGGTGCATATTCTTGCTCGTATGATTAAAATCTGGTTTTGCGGTAAAAAAAAAAAAATCCGTTTATCTGCAATGATATGCAGTTGCTCGATGCGTTCTGTATTTTTCCTTCTTGTTATTTTTTTCTTTCTCCGTTTCTTACACTTCCGTTCTTTCATTAAAATCTGTTCTCTTCCATTTTCTTTCCTTCTATTTTTCACCTCCTTCTCTTCCAGAAATTCCCTATCTCTCTCCCGCCTCCTCTCTGTCCTCTCTCTCAGTACCTTCTCCATTTGAATCTGTATTAAACTGCTTCTTTTCTCTACCCTCTCTAATTTTACTCTATCTTTCCTTCCTTATTTTCTACCCCTCTCTTCCAGTAATACTCTCCATTTCTCTCTAGTTATCTATCTATTTCTCTATTGCTCATTTTTAATTCTTTCTCTTTTTCTAATTAATTCTTATTTAATACACACACACACACTCTCTCTCTTTCTCTCTCTCTCTCTCTCTCTCTCTCTCTCTCTCTCTCTCTCTCTCTCTCTCTCTCTCTTTCTCATTAAATTTGATCGATTGGTTTTTAGCAATGATATTCACAGCTAGAATTTTTTTTAAATTAACCACATTTTTTGATTAAATTTTTTAAAAAAAATTATTAGAGGGTCACATTTCAAGTTTAATAAAGTGATTTTCCCTCTCTTCACATTTTGTAAAAAATAAGAGGATTTGTAAAATTCTATTTTATATTCAATTTTAATTAGTATAATTCAATATTTGAGGTGTTAAATTTTAGTTCTGGCTAAAAGAAATTAATTAAAATGGATGCTCAATTAATTACACGTTTATTTCCTTCAATTTTTGGAATAATTTATTGTAATAAAGGCTGGTTAATATCTCGCTTGTAATACAGTGGTTAGCGCTGACTAACCAATTACAGAACCGTATCGAGGAAGCAATAGTGTATAAGACAAACAAGTTAACCTATTGTAATAAGTAATTGAGAGTTATCTCCCCTACATTATAATTACCTCGCCTTCGGAGAACGCTCTAGTGAATACTAGACTATATAAACTTTTAGTATGTGCACACATTATTTTTATGTGGGTGACTTCATCATCTAAATGTTTAGGTGTGCAGATGCGGACGGCTCTAAGGTGAAAAAAATAATTATAATGCCTCTTTTTGTGTGGTAGTCATGGTGTGAGTAGTAATGTTTGTGGTCATTTTTGGCTGTGAGTTTAGGGTGGACTTTGAATTCTAATGCGTTGTTGTTTTTTTATAAGTAAGATGTCTAGGAAAGGTAGGGAATTGTTATATTCTAGTTCAATTCCCTACCTTTCCTAGACATCTTACTTATAAAAAAACAACAACGCATTAGAATTCAAAGTCCACCATAAACACACTGCCAAAAATGACCACATACATTACTACTCACACCATGACACCCACATAACAAACACCATCCGAAACCCGCCCTGTCGGCTGGGGCGTTATAATGCACCGACTGCACCTCTGCAGAAGGGTAAGACTCCCCCAATGGGGCCACCTGTTGGCCGTGGGTAGCGACCCGTGATGCTTATAGATAGAGCCCAGGTGGATGAGCAGTTCATGACATGCAATACTCCACTTTGGCCCTATCTTGGGCTAGACGGGTGGTCGGAGAGGCCCCCTCCGATTAATCGGCTGGTCATGCCAAGCGCTAGCGCCTATATGATTATCCCAACCCTATTGCTCTTATAACAACCCCAACCCCTTTTTATCAATGGGTGCTAGAAGGCGGTTGCTGCGGTCTACATGTCCTGGGAATGACGTTAAACTCTGTCTGATGGCGAGGTTCCAGTTTTGGAGGTTTGGGGAATGTGGAGCACCCCTTCATCACCATTGCTTCCTGGTCCACTCTGACCCGGAGTGGTAGTACCTGTTAGGGTCCCATCTATGGGTTAAATAGAAAAATGTATTTATAAAAAAATTGTATTATCCATTAAGAATTGATTTATTTCAAAACTTTATCGGCATTAAATGACCCACTGAGGTTGATATGCCGTAAAACAAACCAAACCAAACCAAACCTTCCGAAACCTCCATTATCCCACATTATTCTTAGTAGAATAAAGCTTTCCAAAGGCTGTCGGTGTTATCGTTTATCATTACCCCTATGTGCAGCTAGTTGATTTTTATATTCACAGTAGAAATGGCTACCCGGCATTGTCTGGATTGTGTGGAGACAAAAAAGTTAGTCTCGCAGATCCACCATTACTGAATTGCGAGTTGGATCCTTGAAAGATGCCCCATTAAAATCCTTATGTCAAAGAGACCTTGTGTTGATCTGGCCTGGTGGGGCATCAGAAAAACATGTGAATAGACACTCTGAAAAGAAAAATTAATGTCTCCTATTTAAAATATTAAATGCATGAATAGAATAATTCCCTGCTCTTACTATCTAAATTTTATAGTTTAATTAACTTCACGAATATGAATAAATTCTTCATTAGTTTGGCTCAAAAGGCAAGATCTGGTGATAATTAATGTGTATATATATATACTTTCTTGTTAATTGTTTTCTTTTCGTGGAGTCCTCCGAAAAAACATACATGCATACATGCATAAATACACACAAACTACCCTTTATATATATATATATATATATATATATATATATATATATATATATATATATATATATATATAATCGAAATGTTTAAAATACGGATTCGATTTTAGTCGTATATCTTATTATAATGGAGATTGAGTGTTTTTCTGTCTGTAACCGAAACTATATTACTACACAAGTCACAATTTCCTTAGTTATTTACGTCACATTCACCGTGATTTTATTTTTTATCTAAACCCCAATTATCAATAAAATTGTTTTGTATTATTATTACTGTTGGTCATATCTACATACGAATAACATGCAATTGTATTTATATATACAACAAAAATAGCGGTTTACAGTGTGAACGGGAAGGCTAATTTGCATATTGATATTAAAAATTTGATTTTAATAAATATGTGTTTAATATTATTGATTTCTAATTATTTGGTTTTAACTTAATGAATATGAGCAAAAGTCTTGTGGATACATCTTAAAAGAAATTCATTGACAAGAAGACATACTTGTAATTTTATTCTTTACTTCCTATTTTAACAGAATAGTTAAATTAGGAAAATTTAGCAATGAAAGACGAGATGAAAGAGTTAGCTGCAGTTGTTCTATTTTTCGATTATACCCCCCACTGTCTAAAATCTTTTTATCTGCATTCTTATTTAGTTTCATTAGCCTTTCTAATTTAATATAACATTTTATTACATTAAAACTTAAATACTTGCACCCGGAGGGTGCATTTATTTGCTAGTATATATATATTATCTTTTCTCGAATTTGTTTCATTTCCTTTTTTTACACAGGCATAGTTGTCATATAATACCATGATAAAGGGTGAAGGTCACTCGGAATATTAGAATAAATAAACTCAACCAGGGACAAAACTAAGGGGGGTATTGAAACTCTGTTTTTTGTTTGGCTTTTTGTTTTTGTTTGCTTGTTTATTTACCATGCTTCATGATAAAGAAAAAGTTCACAAGAACAAAGTTGATGCGCAATATATATATATATATATATATATATATATATATATATATATATATAGTTTCGATGCGAGAGCGTTTTAGTAAAAGAACCATGAATACAGAATTCTGCTAAAAAATATCAATAAAGAAATCGACCCTGTTGTAAAATAACGACAGTTTTACTTATTTTTCAAGATAACGGTGAGTGTTTTTTCCCCAATCGGATGATTTGATCTTCGAATTAACTGGTTTTTTTTTAACAAATCTTTATGTTCGTTATTCTTTTTGCGAGATTCAAAAAAATGTTAAAAAATATTTATGTTTCTTTCTTTAATATGGCCTAAACTGCTCACGTGACGTATTTTGGTGGTACCTAATATACGAGCATACTTTATGTAAAAGTATGAGTGTAACGTGACATATATATTAACACGAAAAAGTTTTTAGCAAAAATGTACTAGATGTGAATGGAAAAGTTTAAGGGTGAATCATCATCGCCACATAGCTTTGTTTCTATTTGACAAGCGGTGAGACGTGGGGAAGTGGGAGGGAGGAGGAGTGAGATGTCAGATTGTGAATTGAGTTTGGAATTATGAGTTGAATCGACCAGATGTACTCTCTGCTGTTGTGATTTGGGGGAAATAAAAATCTCATGAGAAAAAAAGTGGCCTTGTGTTATTACTAAAAACTCTAAATGGCACAAGGTAAGATTGTTCCCCAACAGCCCAATTTGATTTCCAGACTCCAAACATCCAGGAATTCTCAGCCAACTCCAGGAATGACTCAGCAACCAGGATTCCCGCCTCGCCAATGTACTACCGGTACATAGATAGGTATATAATTAAATAATTTCTGTATCAACACATTATCACTCCATTCGAAGAAAGAGCCAGAACGTAACATAGGGTTGACACGTCATCTCTCCATTCCTAAAGGAGATCTTAGTGTTACCCTACCAACAATCCTTTATATTCTTTAAGAATTCATAAGCATGCACGCCTTATATCATTCCTATGGTAACTTTAGATATTAAATAATAGGTAATTCACAGTTAGGATCACGTGGGGACTAAAATAAAATTCAAATAGAAAAAAACTAAAAAGAAAACTCGCATGATCTTTCACCGGAAGAACCCTCGAGCATGTGTGGAAAAAAAGACCCACTTACAAGGCCGAGGATAATCTATCGGACATTCTGACTTAACACTACTACTGTCTTCCTTGCTAAGGGGTGGCTATGACCCGCGACTAAAGCATAAAACCACCGTCTGTCTTGGTCTCTTTCTTTTCTTTCCTTGAATTCCTTCTTTTTCAGCGCGGCCACCAAATAAGATGATGTTAAACGGAACTCCTAAAAATACGCACCAATGATAACCACCGTCATCTTTTAAACCTAAAATACAAAATCTCTTGTAACCCCATAATCAACACTAAAAACACATTTGAAGAATCGATTGAAGATAATTAACACAAGGATATTTTGATTCCATAAAACACGATTTCTGTCTACAATTGAAGACATGAACGTGTCTTTGTCAATATATTTTTAAGCCACGTAATTATTATTATTATCATTATTATTAATTATTATTAATTATTATTATTATTATTATTATTATTATGTGTCTTGAAAACTAGACAGAGGACGTCCATCTTATGAACGCGTCTACGCACGTCGACTCGATTCAGTTTAAAAAGATACGTCATTCTTTGACATACAAGTCACGTGAATAACTTCAACTTCCTGTCACGACAGTACATGAAACAAGACAGGGAACATCGACCGTGTATTTTGAAAAAAAAAAAAGAAAAAAGCAGATAAAGAAAAAGTCATGCAAAAATATATATATATATATATATCTTAAAAGAACCAGTTCCACCACGACTTGGTAAAACCTTTTATAAGAAGCGAAAATTTAGAAGAAAAAATTGCTGGAACAATTCGGCTTTCATCATGGTCGTACTATTTTTTCCCAGCTTGTATGCATCGCTTGTTCTTCCTGGACCGTGGGCCAATCGCCGTTGATTTTGAAGAATCTTTCAATGCTTCCTAAATCATCTATGCTCTTTACTGGCTCTTATTCTTCCTAACATGTTGTTTTTTTTCTATTAAAACTAATATGAAGAAAGATAACATGAATAACATAATTCCTGTCTCTATGATATTTTTATCTTATTTCTTTAAACACGTAAACATTCAGCTAACAGAAAGTCGTGAGAAAATGCAATAAAATAAGTTATGGTGATATTCCTGTCCTTATATCTGTATTCATTCGAATTGTCCATACTTTGATGACATTTTTATTAATGTTTGCTTAACGCTGTGTCAATGTAATCTTACAATCCGTGTTCGAGAATAGTTGTAACCTAAGTGTTCCACCACTGATTTTCAAGGCTAACACGACGTTAATCACAGGGTCATAGCGTGGCGGTTTCGATCTAAAAGGAGTGATGACGTAATAAATGTTTATAATTTCGAATAAATGTTACAACTCCGAATAAAGCAATGTATAATTAGTGAAATAATCACTAATAAGGACTGAGTCTATTATAGTAGTGGCCACCCACCGGAGTTTAACAGCGTTTCAATTTTCCTTCTCCTAGACTGGTTGCCTACAATGTTAAAGGGCCTAGTCTGTCCGAACTATTCTACCCATATCCGGAGAGAGATTAGTTGGATTCATACCTTTCCCAAGGGTATTAGCGCTATCTGAACTGTAGCATCGTTCAGGATTGAACTCGAGTCGACGAGTCCATTTCCTACAATTCTAACCATAAGACCACGGCACCTCCACAATGTATACTTTACTGTATTGCTTTATCGGGGATATTAGATGAATGGGTAATAGGCATAGATTAAATTACTACAGAGTTTAAATGTATATGATTTGCCTATGAATTGATATATGAACAAATATGATTCAATGGTAAATAATAATAATAATAATAATAATAAATAATAATATATAATAATTGTCATTTCCCTTATTTGTTTTGAAGAAAACAATAAATACATCGCAAAAACACATTTGATTCATCTGATGCCAGCGTTCCATATATCATGATGACGTAACAATGGTAATAGTAGGGTGGGCAATAAATACTTTTTTCCTAAAAATTGAATAAGACAGGTGTTTTCTATGGCCATTTTTGCTGCCGATTACGACTGATGAGATCATTGACCTAGGATGTCATTTTAGGTTGGTTCTGTGAGAATCTTCAAAATGGCGTTTGAAAATCATTATTTTTGTTAACGAAAAGGATAATATATGGAATAAATAATGGTGTAATATGTCTAATCATAGGGTTTCTTAGTGACAGAATATGAAATACATCATTTTATTGATTTAACGCAAGCTCTAATTTCTTCTTTTTTTTTTGTAATTTAACAAAGAGGGGGGGGGTTAAAATAAAATAAAATTAAGAAGAAAAGGGAAAAAAAGAAGAAAAAACTTACAACAACCGTTCTTCCTGGTAGTAAGACCAAAAGTAATAAATGGCTGGAGGTCAGGTGACCAGTACAATAAAACTATGGTCATCAAGAGGCGAGGTCATGTGCCGAGAAGGAAGGGTCGGGATTTGATCAACCCCGATTGGTCCCCTGGGCGAGGAAATCTGTTGTTGAAAGACCAGAAATTTCCAATGATCCCAAGGATATAACAACGCTGATGACTTTCCCCTCAAGCATCTTATAGATGTATTTTACAAAAAATATCGTGTAAAAAGATAAAAATTATAAGTAAGATTAGTGACGTTTTTGCCCAGAGATATCACTAATTACACATGAAGTTTGCAATAGTTAATTTCCACACAAGAATTTTCCATATAAGTTAAACACTTGACTCACAGATTTGCCCTGATTCGGTTATCAAATTTACCAAACTGGGATCCACATCCTAAGTTTGTGAGAGGTGCATACTGTAGTCCCTCTCTCACCATTATTATCTTGCTATAAGTGTTCTACCTCTAACAGTTGCTTCATAACAGCATCAGTAACTTTATCCATTACTGCAGCTTCTTTTACATTCTTTAATTCCTTGAAAACAATCAATTTGGGTTAAAAGAAAACCTTCACCCGAGCGCCTGTGTTTGTGCATGTATGTGTGTGTGTATGTTTTTTTTTCCTTATCGGATGTGTAGGTAATGGTGGTCGTATATAGTTGGGTCGTGTTAATCGAGGAATGTGGATGAATAATATTAACTTTAAGATTGCAAATGTTGTATATTATGGGCGGGTAGGGGTTATGGAACGGCGGTGCTGGTTAATATGATGTGTAGGTGTCAACCGGACGTTGTTGACGCGCGCTCGCACGTAAGCACTTGTAAAATAAACCACACACTCACAGATCAACGTATTATGTGTGTGACCAGTTACTAGCGGCGTACGCACGCTTTATTGC
>CM042158.1:36894838-36912004 GCA_023376005.1 Doryteuthis pealeii | reverse complement strand
AAAAAAGAGAGATTTCTACAGGATGGCCCACAGATTGTAAGAAACATATTGATAACAAACATACAATAATAAAGCAGATGTATGCTTATGTAATGTAATGTACGTCCGGATACGCCCATATTGGTGGGAACACGGAGGATTGGAAATATGAAACATGTGTCGGATTCTGCTTTCTAAGACTGGGATATGTGAAAATCTTAGGAGAATTCACATCCAGGGACAAGTCATGCACCCTAGGTACAATAACGATGTGTGTTTTGCAATACCAGATTCTTTACTAAGGACCCAATCCACTGGAAATAAAGCGCTCCTGGCTAGGCCTAACAGGATGGCCCAACAGATGTAAGAAACATATTGATAATACAATATACATACATAAAGGGCAGATGTATGTTATGTATGTTATGTACATCAGAAACTGCCATATTGGTGGGAACACGAGGATTGGAAATGTCAAACATCGTGGTCGATTCTGCCTTTCTAAGACTGGATATGGAATCATAGGAAATCTCATCAGGGACAATTCAAGCACACTCTAGTAACAAACAATGTGTTTTTTGCAATAACCAGACGATTACCAATACTCAAGACTCTTTACTAAGGACCCATTCAACTGGACAAGCGCTTCTCGCTTAAGCCTACAGGAATGGCCCAACAGATTGTAGAAACATATTGATATACAACATACATATATAAAGATCAGATGTAATGTATGTATGTCTGGACACTGCCATATTGTAGGAACACAGAGGATTGGAAATGTCAAACATGTGGTCAGATTCTGCTTTCTAAGAATGGATATGTAAACTTAGGAAATCTCACCAGGGACAATTCAAGCACACTCTAGGTACAATTGTTTTTTGCAATACCAGACGATTACCAATACTCAAGACTCTTTAACAAGGGACCCAATTCCACTGGATAAGCACTCTGCTTAAGGCCTACAAGATAGCCAACAGATTGTAACAGTATGTTATTAATTAGATTTCATGAATAAACATGTTAACTGATATTTGTGAACTTCCTGTTATATTTTCTATATTTCCTCATATTTTCCTGCTCGGGGGCCTTGCATCTAGTTACCGAGCTGTCGTACACGACTAACCCCACTAATTGCCATACACACAGTCCAAAGCGGAAAGAGTTCTATTAGTGGCACGTTGTTAAATATAAACTTCACTTAAGCTTTTAAAATGGCGATTTCCAAAAGAGAAAATCTGCCTCTAAAATTTACTTGAAGCCTCGTAGATTGTGAACATTAAACCGCGCGAAGACTTTTTCCATCATGACAGATGCATTATATATTAAGAGCAAAGATTCACTCTACTTAACAAAATACAAACCGCCAAAAGCGGTTATTTTTATATTCTGATAAGCCGAGCAGTAGCAGAGTTATTTGTTACGGAGTCACCAGGCCATGATGGTTGGATTTTTAAAGAAAATTAATCCTAGCGACCAAAAAGTACAGATGTTGATTAAAACAAAATAAGGTACGATTAAAATCATTTCACTGGAAGCGAAGATGAAGAGATATATAAACACACACACACACACACCACACACACACACACAACACGCACACATAATATATTATATATATACATATATATATATAATATATATATGTATTATAATATATTATATATATTTACCAACCCCTCCGCACGAGCAGGATGCGACACAAGGGTCAATTTCTTATATAAATATATATATATATATTATATATATATATATACATATATATATATATTTCTTAGATATATATATATATTATATATATATATATTATATAATATGTAATATATTATATAATATTATATAATAATATATATTATATATATATATATATATATATATATTATATATAATATATATACTATTTTCTATATGAGAAGTAATACACAAGCGATGTTTTATGATATGGCTTCTTCTTTTTTTAGCTGACAATTTTTGTGAGAATATGTGCTAATTGTAGTCGTACCTAATTTGAAAGTTAATTAATTAATTAATTAATTAATTAGGCGGGCATACCTATTTTAAATGTAAGGGCTAAAAAAATCAGAAAAAATTTTTGTTTAGCCTTACATTTAAAATAGGTATGCCCCCTAATTAATTTAATTATTAATTAATTAACTTTCAAATTAGGTACGACTTCAATTAAGCACATATTCTCCAAATATTATATAATTATATATATATATATATAATAATGTGTGTGTGTGTGTGTGTGTGTATGTGTGTGTGGTCAAGTTAAGTGACCTGTAAAAGATTCAGAAAGTTTTGAAATGAAATAAAACTGATGCATTATTATATTATTCATTGATAAATCGAAACTGAAAAAGACACTAAAACTGGATAATTCACTGATTTTTAGGAAATTTCTTTCAATCGGGTGGGTGGGGGAATGTATTTTGTAAAATAAGGATTTTTGTGGCAACTTTGACAGTGCCTAGCAAGTAGGTTTTTATATTTTTACCGAAACCAGCTAAATAGCATCTGCCTAAATTTTAAACTAAACAATTATTTTGAATGTACTTACCACTTTCACCCTATAAATTAAAAAAAAATAATAATTAAAATAATTTAAAAAATCTATTTTTAAAACATGATATTCAATTGTAGTTTTGTTTTTTTTACACACACACACACACAAACACACACACAACACACACAACATATATATAATATATATATATATGGGTGGACTGTCCTATTGTGAACGATAGATGAGGGTCAGCAGTAAGTGATTTGTTTCCTCCCAAGTTGTACATGCACCATACAATAGAGTTGAAATCACGACGGGTCTGTAGATTTCAATTTTAATTTTAAGAAATAAATCTTTGGTATTCCATAATCGATGTTTCAAATTGTTGAATGCAGTGCTTGCTTTACCTATAATGTAATGGATTTCTTTGTAGTTTCAACTAACGATAAGAGAGCCCTTTTGGCGTGAATTCAGTTTTCCTTCTCTTAGGCCTGGTTGCCATATATTCCAAAGTTAAAGTGTAAGGAAAATAAGGTAACTTAATGTTGTTGGTTCACCTTTGATTTATTAATTGATATCCGAGATAAAAAATCTCTTGATCAGAAGATTTCGGAAAGGCTGGAAGCTGTTGCTAAGGAATCGACACTATAAATAAATTTAAAAAATTATATATAATATATATATAATATATATATATATATATATATATATAATATATATATATTTCCCCTCCAGCTATGGGTTTAAATAATAGGAAGACTGGGCCCCTTCAGCCTTGGGTAGGTAACCAGTCTAGGAGAGGGATAACTCTGAATTTTCAGAAATTCCTGAGGTCGTCGTTGATTGGTTTGTGGCAACCTTGATGCACCAATTCTTCTCCTATCGACGTGCCAAAAAGTTGTGGATGGTCCAACACAAGCCTTCACCATTATAACAAATCCCTGTGTGGATGTTTCATTGTGGTGTATGAAACCCTCATACGTCGAAAAATCGACGGGAGAGTCCATTATTATATATATATATATATATATAATATATATATATATAAATAATTTTTGTATATATTAATTGCATGGAAACTAATCTGCTCCAATATTAATTATGTTCTACATATTTTATATAATGTTTCTGTTTAAACTGACCAAATCTTCAGTCAACTTTCAAAGATCATGAAACCAATAGGTAGTAGATTGTTTTCTATGCAATTAAAATTATACAGAAAATAGTATATTTATTTATATACCATTAATAATTGGTCTATTACAGATATTGAGCCTTCCTCCGAATAAAGACTGTAATATATTGGATACTACTGTTTTCAATCAAGTGAGAATAGTTTCAACCATACAGGAATGTATAGATTTTTTGTACTTTTTGACACAGACACACCTTGTATTCTGGAAAAAAAAATTCCATTCTTCAATTTTTTTCAGAAATTCCAGGTATGTCATAAAAGTACCAAGTTTAAAACTGTATTTACCAAAGATAGACATGAAGAAATCAATGGAACGTTAATTTTTTCAGAAGACAAGGTGTGTCAAAAAGTACATAAACTTGATAATTTTTGACACACCTTTTATGTATATATATATATATATATATTAAATAAGTCATCCAAAGACACGTATTTTCGACGTTTCACCGCCTCCTCAGTGTAACTAGACACAACAACTATCCTTGGCTAGGGAAGAACTCCGACTGACTCTTTGCCAGTCTAATATCTTATCCCCTCGTCCGCTGACAGCTGCAGTAGCGAGGCTGGGTGTTTTAAAAAACTCTAAATTCATAGGTTTGTTATATTAGTTTCTAGGGCACAGAGAGATCATGTTTGCGGGGCAAACGATCATTGCTTATATGCTTAGTAGTGAGAGTTAATTTGAAATCACCCCTTATAGAGAGCCTTATACCAAATTTTATGGGAGTATATATATATATATATATATATATATATATATATATATATATATATAGAGAGAAGAGAGAGAGAGAGAGAGAGAGAGATACGGCCATATTTACATAGTACAATATTACTCTTTTTTTTTTAATGACAACTAAATTACGAAAAATACTTGCACCGATAGCAAATTCATTTCATAAGATCAATGTTGTTTTTTTAAACGATTTTCATGCCAAATTACTGGATGAGGGGATTCCTATCTATCTCATGTGAAATGTAATTACTTAACTGGAGTTTGATCTCACTTACTATGATGTCGCCTTACTGCCCGTTAACCACTACACCAACGAGGCATCCCCGGATGTGTTAGGTTTCATTTTTATTACGAGTTCTCCTAATTCATCACTCGAACAATTTGGTTTGATAAAAAATACATTGACTCAAGAATAGAAGACCATATGACCGTTAGGCACCCCTTTTGCTTTGCTGATTCATAAGTACATTTTTTCATTTACACCGTCAACATTAAGTTTGTTAACATACGATTTTTAGAGTTTTTTTAAATTACAAATCTAACCCCTAAACCTAACCCCTAACCCTAAACCCTAACAAATAAACGGATGTTGACGATGTAAATGAAAAAAATGTACTTAAGAATCAGCAAAGCAAAAGGGGTGCCTAAAGGTCACATGTTCCGAATAGATGAAAAAAAGTTTGTTGATTGTTATTTTATGTTATGTCAACCCCTGTTGGGTTAATCAATGCCTAAGACGTTTGTGTTTTAGAAATTCTTGATGCGTACTCAATTTTTTAAACTGTTTTTTTTTTTCTATTTAAACCTTAAATAGGACTATAACAGATACTGCCACTCTGGGTCAGAGTAATGGTGACGAAGGCATTCTCCAAAGCTCCAGAATTGGAACTTCATCATCAGATAGAGTTAAACATCATATCCAGGATAATGATACTCTCAGTCGCCGCCTTCTAGCACATTTATGATAAAAAGCGTATTCTAGTATTTTAGCTTTGGATATTCAGATAAAGTCTTCAAATCATCAACTTAATGGAGGGTTCACATTTTAATTCGCCACCGGTAACTTCCGTTTCCAAAATTTGTAAACAAACTAACGATTTTAATCAGAAGTTACGATAAATTAAATACACAGTTAGTTCATGTTATTATTAACAGACAAAATACACGTTTTGATAAAAAAAAGTAGTTATGGGTACAAATGCAGAATAGCGAGCAAGAGATAATATCATTAGAATCGCATTTTACGGAAGTTACCGGTGATGAGTTCAAATATGAATCTTTTAATAACTTGATGAATTGGGGTGCCTATTGGAGACTTGGTCCGAATATTCATTCGTGAATTATCATACAAGCATACCAAAATTTAAAAAAAAAGAGTCGGTTGTTTTTCAGTGATACGTCAAATAATTACTTGTCATACTTTCTCCCGACCCTCTCAAATGTGTCTTGTAGAATACACCGACTGCAAGTCTGTAGAGGTGTAAGACCTGAATAATGCAGCCACATGTTGGCCGTGGGTGGCGACTGGGGATGTTTAAGGACGGGAACCTGGTGGCTGAGCAGTCCATGACTTGCAAAACTCAACTTTGGCTCTTACTTAGGCTAGACAGCCGGTCGGAGACGCCCCTCCAATCAAGCGGCTGGTCACGTCAAGATCTAGCACCTATATGATTTTCCCGAACCTATAGCCCTTATGGCAAGCCCCTACACATTTTATCGTATATGCGCTAGAAAGCAGTGGCTGTGGGTCTTCATGTTCTGGGTATGACGTTAAACTCTCTCTCTCTCTCTCTCTCTCTCTCTCTCTCTCTCTCTCTCTCTCTCTCTCTCTCTCTCTCACACACACACAAGTGAATTTCTAGTTCCTAGTGCTCTGGGAAATGTGGAGCGTACCCTCAATAACCATTACTCTCAGGCCCACTCTGACCCGGAAGTGGTAGTACCCAGTGAGGGTCTCATCAATGGGTTAAAATGTTTTTTTTAAAAAATGAGTTGAAAAAGATTGTGGACCCATCAAGAATTTATAAAGCAAAACGCCTTCGGCATAAAATACCCAACAAATTTTGACATGCCGTTAAATTCGATCAACCACCAGCCAACCAAGAATGATCCCTTCCCGTTGGCTTGTTAAAATCAGGTTTAGCAGAAAGAATCTAATTTTGAAAACGCTTTAATCTAATTATGGGTGAAATCAACAAATGGGGGCTTTTAGTTGAATTCTTGCATGTGTATTCACGCATACACCCGTATAGATGCACACACACGAGAGAGAGAAAGAGAGGCGGGAAGAGAGGGAACACGTACACATTCATAGACACAGACAGGCACATGTACCCGCAGATAGACACTCATACGCACAAGAGAACATACAAACACAAATAGGGACTTTACTTTCATCTGTGTACATGTATTTATACGCATACAAACACACGCACACTCAGATTTACATACACAACAGATACAAATTGAGACTTTTATTAGTTTCCGTGTACATTTACTCACGTAACACAAATACAAACAAATACACGCAAATGCACATGCACACACAAGTTGAGACTTTTATTTGCATCAGTGTACATTTTCACCCACCGCCACACACACATACGTACACATACAGGTATTTGCCTCATACCTTACTTGTATGGGCTGGACACAAGACCTCGTTTTAACGTGGGCCCACCCACAAGCCGAAGGTCATGGGTGGGAAAGAACAAAAATTGCTTCGATCCCTTCGGCATTCCCCCTCAAGAGGGCGCCCCAGGTGCTGGGCAATACACCCAGCCCTGCCCCTTTTAGTCAAGGGGGCAGGTATTGCCTGAGAGGATAGTCCCCTGGGATTGAGGCTATTAACTTGTAAAGATCCAAGGCCGAAGCCACTGGACCCCCACTCCGTTGGGCGGGTCTACGTACACATACATACACACACATACATACACACACACACACACAAATGGAGACTCTCATTTTCTTCCGTATACATTTATTCCCTCCGGTTCTGTATATCTGGGCAGTCATCTCTTCCTTAAGAGAGGGATTGAAACACAAATACAAAAGTGAGTGGTATTTTTCACTGTGTTCAAGTGTTTGCATTTTTTTCCTTTGTTATGATTTCGTGGTTGTCTTTCTATCTTGGTCTTGTCTCCAACAACTTTTGGTGAGACATCATAATACAACAAAGAGAGATTACAACACCAATACTAATGTGAGTGGTATTTTTATGTGACCACATGTCAGACATTTTTCTTTCTTATCAATTCGTCGTCATCCCTTTATCTCGTTTTACTCAACACCGACTTTGGTTGAGGCCTCGGAGCACAACAGAAAGAGGTTGAATAAACAATATTAAAGGGAGTGGTATTTTTTACTGTGATCACGTGTTTGTCATTTTTCCTTTCTTATGAATTCGTAGTCATCTCTCTCTATCTCAGTTTTCTCCACACAATTTGTTGAGGTATCGGAACGCAACAGAGAGAGGTTGAAAAGTGAGTGGCATTTTCTGTGGCCAAGTGTCTAACATGTTCCCTTATTTTATCAATACGTCATCTTCTCTCTCTCTCTCTCTCCTCTCTTCTCTCTCTCTCTCATCTCTCTCCTCTCTTCTCTCTCTCTCTCTCTCGTTTGTTTTCCAACTTCTGTGGAGGTCTCCGGAACACAAACCGAGGGAGGTTAAAACACCAATACTAAATTGAAGTGGTATTTTTTTTCTGTGGCCACGTATGTAACATTTTTAATTTCTTATCAATTCATCGTAATCTCTCCGTCCCATTTTTGTCATCGCCAACTTTTGTTGAGGTCTTGGAACACAACAGACATGATATATAATATATATATAATATATATATAATATATATTACATGGAAAGGAGTAAACCAACTCGAGTTTCATCGATTGATTCTTCAGGGTTACTTTAGTTAAATTAATCGAGTTTCGATTAAATCTTAGATGGATAATACATGCCCGTTGGAATGGGACTTATCTTTAGTAGAGAAACGCTTATTTATATTTTCGAAAATCGGAACGTTTTTGTTTATTGGATTAAAAATTTGGATTAATTTATGGGAATATTTTTTTCAATTTACTATTTAATGAAAGGTATATTATGGGTCGTATTAATAGTTAAAAAAGCGAAAGGTTAAAATTATTTATTAACTAGTTTAATTTGGTTTGATAGTATTAAAAATGTTTGCTCTATATTGTATTGAGCACTTTGTATTTGTTTTTTCTCATCTTAGCCTCTGGATACTGTGCGCTTCCAACGATACGTACTCATACACCACCGGTAAGTTACTACTTATACTTTACACACACACACAGCACACACACACACACACACACATAATTATAAATATATATATATATATATATATATATACCACGAGAGAGAAAACTTCAACTTCAGCAATATCCCTTATAATTGGAATCTATTAAAATGTTCCGCTAGAATGATCTCCAGACAAAATTCTGTATTTTTGAATATGACTATGTTTGGAAGAATAATAATAACAGAGTGGTGCCACAAAATACAAGAAAGTATACACGATAGAAATCAATGCGTTGCTTTCCCAATGGTTGAGTTTTTTTCTTTTCTTTTCTTTTGTATTATTCATAACACAGGCATGCTTAACAATTTTTTTTTATGCACACAAACAACACTCAATGATAAACTAGTCTTCACATATCTGTTGTATCGTAACAGCCTTATATTTTAATATGCCCATCACGTTTTTATAGTTTCTTACCGCACGAATTCCATTTTCTATGCATCTTGTGTAAAATATGAAAATACTTATAGTTTTTGAAAGTGTAAGAAAGTATTAGCAGGACCTGTGGATATACCACAGTAAAAAAAAAAAAATAAAAATAAAGTCGCCGGGTGGCCTAAAGTCGGTATCAGCCAATCAGCGAGGGAGTCTATCCCCTTTTCACTAGAGCTAGACCAGGAGATTGTTTTGCGTCTTGAGGTGGAGCGCCACACCTACCATCAGCTCCTTACTTTACCGACCGAGCTAACCCAGCCCTTATTACAACGTCCGATATGGAAAAAAGTATAATAATCGTGATTAAACTCTCTCACTCGTTTCTTTTTCCTTTCGCTCTTTCTTTCTTTTTTTATATTTTCCTTATATGCGATTGAAACAGATTAGCGTCATCACTTCCACACGCTCACTCCCGCTCTCTATAGTTCCCCTACTCTCTTTCTTTCTTTTTCTTATATGTTTCTGTATAGCATGTCCTTTTCCTTTTCTTTTCTTTATCAATAAAAACAATGGTCAATTATTAGATGAGATGATGACAATTAAAGAAATAAGAATTCAACGTATAAGGAACACCAGATAATCAGGTCTTACAGTTTTGCATTTAATTTGGATGGTCTCATCGTTAACCAGAGGGTGATGCAAGATGACAACGGTTGTACAAATAAAGAAACCAGAGTATTAATATATAGATTTGCCATAAGATTGTCGACTATCTACGAGGGTAATCCTAAAGTAAAGTGTCCAAAATATTTAGAAATCACAGAAACGTTTATTTTTTATCGTCAATGATGTTTACATCATTTCAATCTAATTTTCTACATCTTCCCTCTTTCGATCGGTGAATTTTTAGGGGCTGTAGCAGTTTATGTATGCCCATGTCATACCGATTCGCCGCAAAGAAGTTAAAAATTAAATGTCGGAGAGTTTGAACCATAAATCATGAAATCATCAAATTTATTAAAGGAGTAAAAAAAATAAAACAATTTTTAATCGGATCTAAGTTCTATTAACTTTAAATATCTATTAAAATAAAACAAACTATTTATAAATATATGATACTGGGGTTGTATCTATTAAAAATTGTTTTAAAAAACAATGAGGACTCTCTAATGTTGCATGCTCCAATTTTGAGTGTATTTATTCTAAGTTATGACGATTTCGGGTATAGTGACGTAAGCAGTGATGTAGTTCTTGTTACAGACAAAAAACGGAAGCGAATATCCATTATTAATAGATTATTATTATTATTATTATTATTATTATTATTATTATTATTATTATTATTATTATTATTATTATTCCCTAGACTGCTTATTATTATTATCATTATCTAATATTTTCAGTTGACTGCTTATAAAACTGTAAACAATTTTATCATTAAACAATAATATTTTTCTTAAAAAACTAAAAACACTATGAATTTATGTTAAATATGAAATTACCTAGATATACACACATATTTAATACACCACCTCCTATAAAAAATATGGTACTTAATAATCTAAAAACACAGACACACAAAACACACACTCATATATATAATATATATATTTATATATTATATATATATATATATATATATATAATATGTTTGTGTGTGTGTGTGTGTGTGTGTGAATATAAAAGTATATAATAGACAGGTAAGTTGGAGATCCTTCTATTTAGATCTTCAATATCCCCTGTATTTCCACTATGCAATGTCATGCCGATGCACACCTAAAGATTAATATAAGGATTATTTCAAATGCCTAAGAGAGTTGAATGTAAGATAATTAATAAATTAATTATATGCAGAGTAATATTTACACTTTCAATTAGAAAGAAAAAATAGTCAAAGAATGTTCATTTGGCTATAGTAAATTTATTTCGGATGGTAACTCCATGAACTCGTTGGATCATCACATGCTGGAGAAGCATATATACAAAAATGAAGAAAAAGTCTGAAACCCCCTTTTTCAATAGACTCTTTCTCATATATATTATATATATATATATATAATATATATAATATATAAATATATATTATATTATATAAGGGTTTTTTATTGTTTGTTTGAAGCATTGTACGTATGTGTAAAATAGAAATTAGAAGGCAATTGACAATGCAATGGAATAGGTGTTGAAAATGATGTGTATTTACCTTTTTTTCCTAAATATTTTCGGGATATATCCCATCTTCAGAGGTTTTAGAAGTACTTGTGTTTTTTTAGTACGTATCTTACGGCACTGGCGTAAACGTTTGTTGTTTATTAAGTTGAAGGAACGCCGGATGTTTGAACATGTTCGGGTTCTTCCGTGATGATTCGTCGGCCCGTTCGTGCGTGCGCGCGTGCAGTTTCTTCGAAATTCTTTTAATTTTTTGACTATAAATTCAGCCTCGCACAGGCGTAGTGAAATAAAGTTTTTTTTTTAAATTTTACACATATATGTATAATGCTTTGACGTGATGCTCATTTTCGCGAAACTCCGAGTTTTGAGCAGAAAAGTTGTATATCTTAATATCATTTTGATATTTTATTATTGAAACTAGTAAAAACTGTGGGCATAAATATTTCAGTTTTTATATAATTGGATATTATATTGAATCAGAAAGTCGAATGAAGTTAAATACGAACACAAAAAAGATTACATTTATTTTTACTTTATGTTTAATTATTTCAATATGAATATAATACGTAGGATTGCGTTCAATACGTTTGAGAATAAAACAATAATATCATGAATCAATAACATCCTGTAATTAATTATTAAACACGGTTTTATTAAAACCGGTATGCAAATTAGCCACACCATATACTATTTAACATTGATTTGTTAATGATATATAACACACATCGCAGGATTTTAAACACATTGAAAATATGGGCTGTTTTGAGGAAAATCTATCTCAGCTATATATTAATAGAGACATTGTTAATAAATAAGATGCTAATTAATACTAAATAATGACTATTTAATAACCCTTGAGAATATAATGTAAATGATTTAAGGAATTGTGACTTTCATGGTGATGTAGTTTCGGTTACACACAGACACAGATATCGTAATATTTGATCTGCACTTTTTTTGTAAAGAGCATAGTCATCATTTTCCTGGATTCGTGACTGTTTTATATTTTATCTAATAGTGCAGATTTTTATTTAATGTTGCGCTTAATGTGTCTGTATATGCGTGTTTTCATTTTCTTTACTTTCTTAAAAAAGAAATAATACATTCGATTCTCTGCAATATAATAAAATGTTTTTATCAACGTATTTTCGAACTGATATATTGAATAAACTTTTTTTTCAGGGGTACTGATACGACCTTCTAATCTGAGGCAAAAGTACTGGGAAGCACTTCTTTGATCTGAGTCGGCTTATAATGTCTTCACTGATATAACCTTCAGCATTTCTTTAAACCCTCTTTGTCTGATGATCATCTATTAGTCGACTCAACAAGTACACACACAATTTGATTATTTTTTTTCAAAATGACGTGAAAAACGTTTTTTCAAAAATCTTTATTATAAATCTTTAATCAAAAAATGGGGGAAGGATTCAAAGCGGTAAGATGGAGGATCACAAAGAAAGATGAGGCAGCTGCTACCTTAAATCATCAAAGAAGCCGAGAGAAAGGAATCTTTTTAGCCTTCCACAATATTTCTTGGTATTTTCTGCAGATTTTCACCAAGAAGAGACCAAACCGAATACTTTATTGAATGAATCGATTCAGAAAAATTATTCATTGCAATATTTGTTAAAGATTTGTTATTGATTGTCAGATATTGTGCCCCAACCCCCAGTTCGTTGGCCCTAGAATCCGGCTGTAGAGACTATCTGTCGCTGGGGCAATAGAATAAGTTGACTGTGTCCTCCTGTTCGCTCTGTTGGTGAGGCTTAGAACACACCCTGCTTCTAGCCTCTGTTCGTTCTGTCGGTCAGCTAAACAGTGGTGTCTTGGATGGACCATATGACCTTTAGGCACCTCATTTTTGTCTCGATTTAAGAAAAGAACATGTTTTTCATTTACAACCGTCAATATCCGGTTGTTTTAACAGACAGATTTTTTTAGATTTTTAATTATAAACTAACCGTAATCGTAACCCCTAATCCAACCCCAACCGTAACCCCTGAAAACAACCGGAATATTGACGGATGTAAATGGAACATGTCTTTCTTAATCGAGATCAAAAAGGAGTGCTTAAAGGTTCCTCTTGGATAGACCAACTGGATCTGGTGGTGAGGCTTCTGTTCTGGATATATGTGGAGTAGTTGAATACATCTCCATTGCCATTACTTTCAGGTCACTCTCTTTACCCGTTGTAACTAAATTCGCTGGTCGGTTGGTTGGTTGGGTTTCCCGGCAGTCAAACCCTTGCTGGGTTAATTTTGTCGAGACAATTTTTCTGTCATCTCTTGATGTGTACTCATTTTTTAAAAAACTCAAACTCTTTCTTAGACACATTTTTTAAACACGTTTTCTTTTTCATTTCACCCATAGTACTATAACTCCGGAATCAGAGTGGACCTGGGAGTAAATGTGATGAAGGGGTACTCCACATTTCTCCAGAGCTCCAAAACTGGAACTTCACCATCAGATAGAGTTTAATTGCCATAACTAGGATACTAAGAGCCTCAAACCACCACCTTCAAGCACGTAAATGAATAAAAGTGGAAGCGAGTTGTGTAATGGTTAAAGTCATGGGAAATGGACTTGCATTCACTTAGCGCTAAAGGAAAGGTATGAATCCCTCCAGCTATGGGTAAATAGTAGGACAGACGAGCTCTTTAACCTTGGTTTAGGCAACCGGTTCTGGGGAAGGAAAACCCGATTTCAAACCTGTTGAACTCCGCTAAGAATTGACTTGTGTCACAACCTTGCATGCGGAGGGGGTTGGTAAATACATATATGATAAAAAGTGTTGCGGCTTGCCATAAGGGATTAGATTGGGACAATCATATTGGTGCTAGGCTTGAAGTAAGCAGCCGATTGATCGGAGGAGGCCCCTCCGACCACCCATATAGTGTTCTGTAGGGGGGGGGCTTAGAATGCACCTGCTGTAACGTCTGTTTGTCTGTCGGTGGGATTCAGCATAAATTAACTGTATCCTCTGCATAGGGCTAAGACTCCAAACAAAACACCGGTATCTTTGATATAACACTAAACTGCATTTGATGATGATGCTCCTGTTTTGGATATATGTAGAGTATTGAGCCCTCAGTCATTAGCATTACTCTCAGGTCCACTCTCAATCGGTTTATTATTTATTACCTGATAGGGTTTCATCTGAGTGTCAAATATATATAATTAAAAATTATTCGTATTAGATAAGAATACTTTATGCGATATAACTATTACATATACCGTTCACCAGGAGTAATGTGTAACACAATATAACTAGCATGGGGTAACCAGTGAGGATCAAACTCGCTATTCATCTATCTATACACATATAAAGGGCAGTTTGTGTGTATGTATGTCCGGAGGAAACTATGAAACTAAAACAATAATGACAAAGTAAATATATGCACACATTCACTATCACCACATCTTGCTTTTTGAGCAAAAATAATGAAGATTTGATTTATATTTGTGAAGATAATTTTTAAAAAGAATTCAAATGATAACAGCATAGAATTTCCTTTGCATCTGATATTTAAAATAGTAGACATTAATTTTTTTTCAGGGTGTCTTGATCAACGCGAGGTCTTTTTTTACATATGGATTTTTATGGAGAATCCCGCGAGGATCCAATTCGGGATTCAGTAATAATAGATCTGCGAGACTAACATTATTTGCTAACCCCCTCGAGATAGGCGACGCCGAGTAGCAGCTTCTAGTTAGTAATAGATCTTGAAGACCTATTTGCTAACCATTACACCAGGATTTCTTGCGTTTTTTGTGTGTGTTTATCTCACATATATCACGTTTTATATAGATCATTAGCCTGAGGGCATGTTTAATTAAAACTATCGTACAACTTAAAAGGAGCCATGATTCTTGCCTATTTCTAAGTTCTGCAATTGTAAAACGAGATCTGGGCTGAACAATTGAATTGTTGTTTTCTTAATTAATAACAAAATTGGACAACGTACATGCCAAGAACACAGCGAATATACATTTCACTCTTTTTATACAGGTATCTGTTGCTATTATATATATACATATATATTATAATATTATATATATATATATATATGTGTGTGTGTGTGTGTTGTGTGTGTGTGTATATATAATATATAATATATATATATATATATATATATAACGCAAAGCTCTCCTATAGGATGGAGCACTATATGGTGACCTTTACATACATAGGGATGTGTGTATTAAAAACAATTAAATCACCCTCGCATTCTGTAAGTGACTATAACCTAGTGGTTATGGTGTCTGACTGATGCTGAACCGATCGGATTTCAATCCCTGTTATAGCCACACTGAGACTGATAAGTCGAAACACGTGTCTGTGGATGACTATTATATATAATATACACTGCGTTTCAAATTATTAACGAAGTAATATTTTTTACAAAAAATACCGATTGGAATTTAACGACACTTTCACAGTATAATGAAAATCGGTGTATGCGCAGGCTATATAAAAACTGTATTGGTCTGCGCAACAGGAAACAAACAGTGGTCATTTGCAATATCAACACAATATAGAAGTGTCCCAGATATTAAACAAGTGGCATTATACTCGTGCAATTATGGGTCGCAAATGTGACTTGAATCCTTCTGAGAAAGATATCATACCCTCTGAACTTTCCAAAGGCAAGTCTCCATTAGAAATATTCAAAATAATTGGAACATATCACCAAACTGTGAAAAGATTTGTTGTAGCTCCTATGAAGGTACGTAAGAGGGCCGATAAAGGTCACTCGATGGTTGTTTTCCGACATTCTTTGTCACGAATGAAACGTGAAGCTACCAAAACCCAGGCCCGACGAGTGGAGCACTTTTCAGAAGCATTGGAGAAGCAACATTGCCCAGAAGTACTCGCTGTCGTCTTTTGATGAAGGTCGGGGAATCAGTGAGACCAGTAACAAAGCCTCGATTGACAAAAATACACATACAAATACGTTTGAAATGGACAAAGAAGAACATGAAAGTCGATTTCTCAAAAGTATTGTTCATAGATGAAACTAGTGCAACACTTGATGGCCCTAATTGCTGGAGCAAAGGTTGGGTCGTAAATGGACGGAGGAGGGATTATGATTTGGGCTGGTATTATTGGAGGTATCATGGCTCGTGGAGAGTGCCTGAAGGTACGAAAATAACCGCAGATGCTCATATAGCCTTCCTTAAAGAGCATCTGGAATCTTGGTTAAAAATGCAGATAATCACCTTCAGGAGAACCATCATATTTTTGCAAGAAAATGCCCCTTCGCATCAGGCACATAAAACTATGGAGTACCTGCAAGAATTAGGCTTCTGTGGACCTCGGAAGATGAACTGGCCGCCCAATTCTCCAGACATAAACCCAATTGAAAACTTGTGGAACATTCTGAAGCGACGTGTTTATGGGAATGGACGCCAATTTAGAAGCAAACATGACTTATGGCAGGAAATAGTCAACGTATCACGTAAAATTACATCAGAGGAGATCCAGAAATTGACATGTTCGATGGACCAGCGCCTTTTTCAAGTCATTTTTTAAAAAGGATCACATATCTCATATTTACTAACTTCACTATCATTTTTGAATACTTTTTACTTGTTTAATTTAATTTTATCTCAGTTACTGTATGTATCCATAAAATCTATAAATGAAACAATAAACGTATTATTTTCTTTTTTACCGGGGTTTTTATTACACCTCGCTAATAATTTGACACATGAATAATTTCAGTAAATTAGGTAAATGAGCGTAACTTTTGTTCCTTTTTGTGGAACCTTACATTTTTTTACGGAATAGGTGTATATACAGATTGTTATTATTCTCTGATAATTTCGTTAAATTCCAATCAGTAGTTTGTGGATAGGAGGGAAAAGTGTCACTTCTTAA
>CM042158.1:36887338-36889838 GCA_023376005.1 Doryteuthis pealeii | reverse complement strand
TTACGAGCGATGAACGACCTCTAACTTTTGGCTATGGTAGGCTATATCTATAATTCTCAGACAGCCAATGGCATAATAAATTTAAAAAAAAAAAACAACATTAAAACACTGACTTATACTTTCAAAACTACTGTATACCATCAAAAGCAATGCAATACCGTAAATAAATGTAGTATATACCTTGATATTAGGAGCTGATGGTAGGTGTGGTGCGTCACCTCAGACGCTAAAATAATCTCCTTGGTCTAGCGCTATTGAAAATGGGATAGACTCCCTCCACTGACTGGCTGATACCGACTTTAGGCCGCCCGGACGACTTTACTTTTACACCTTGATATAGCATAGTGTTTGGTTATTTCCTAGTTTAGTAACGCTAAACTCCAACCCTAACCCTAAACCATAACCCTAAACCATAACCCTAACTCCACCTAGTTGAGTAACATAATATTACAGGTTGACCCCGAAAAAACAGAACCCACAAATTTTGTAATGAATCTGTTCATTGTAATTTTTTTTAAGTTTAAGTCCAACAAGTATTAGGGTTAGGGTTACTGGTTAGGGTTACTGGTTAGGGTTAGGGTTATGGTATCGGGTTTAGGGTTATTTTAATGGGAAAATAAATAAATAATGTGGGTTCTGTTTTTCTGGGTCACTCTGTAATATTATGTTAGCCTTTATCTAATATAATATGTACGCCAAATTGTCTTTCATATTTATGAACTTTCGCAACATCAGCAGCACGGACTTCCGTTAATAATTGGCCAGTGAGAAACTATATAGAACGCATTTTAGATCGTTTGTAATTATCCTTAAATCAATTGCTAATTGAACCATCTACGATCAAGAAATATAGATGAGGATTATAAGGAATACAACTGACTTTCTGCTCCAAGGAGGGTCTACTGAACCTACACTCTTTCCTACCTAGGATTTTAAGGAATACTACCGACTTTTTGCCACAAGGTGTATCTAACAAAACTACACTCTTTTCTCTCTAGGATTCCAAGGTATACTACCGACTTTTTGCCACAAAATGTATCTACTGAAACTACACTCCTTTCTATCTAGGATTTCAAAGAACATTACAGATTTTCTGCTACAAGGAGTATCTACTGAAACTACACTATTTTCTATCTAGGATTTTAGGGAATACTACAGTTTTTCTTCTAGAAGGAATATCTACTAATACTACTAATACTATACTCTTTTTTCACCTAGGATTCCAAGGAACACTACGGACGCTCTGCTACAAGAAGCATCTACTGAAATTACAATCTTTTTTACCAAGGATTTTAAGAAGATACTACAGATTTTCTCCCACAAGGAGTATCTACTGATACCACACTCATTTTACCGAGGATTTCAGGCACACTAAAAGATTAACCAACTGAACCCAAACTCAATACTGTAAAATACTCATACTAGTTACAATTACCGACGAATTGGTAAGACAGGGCAGCAAGTAGTCGTAACTGAATACGAACCTATAACTGTTTAATACCACTGCAGAATGCCAGGTTACTTATGAAGCATCATAATATCATAGAAACCAAGCAACCAATCAGGACTCCGTGAATGGAATCACCCAAATGCAAGAATGGACTATTCTTGATTTCAATAAATACCAACTGTCTTGGAACTGGTTCAGTTGTGCTTAGCTAATTGCTATTGTTAAAACCAACAGTACACTGACTCACTTCAACATGGCGCATCGAACAGGATTCGACCTAGCTAGATGAGATATTTTATTGGGGCAGGCATATCTGTTGCCTCTGCCAAGACTTATGCCCAGACATTTTCTAGTGAGGAGATTGCAAGGTTCAGCTTGCATATGCTGGACCGTGCAATGCTTAAGGAACTGGGCATCACAACTATGGGTGGCATACTCACTATACTAAAGCTAACCAAGAAACCCCCAGTACACCGACTCACTTCAACTAAATACCAACTTGGATTTACCAACAGAAGAACTCAACGCCTAAAATGGTGTCGAGAAATTTAACATTCATTGACTCAATATTGATAGAGATTTTAAAACTTTTTACATTTTTCAGGTTAGTTAACTTTGAATCACGTATCTTTTGAGAATCTGTGCTACGCTTCAAAGATACTTGGTTCAAAGTTACCTGACCTGAAGAATCTAAAAGTTTTAAAAATAAAATAACTGGTATATTATATATTTTATTAATTAATATATCAACACTGAAAAGTTCATTAAATTCGATTAATTCCCTGATATTTGGTTTTTTTTTTCTTTCGGCGGGGTAACATACGATGGTGGAATTTAGGTATGTTAAGTTCGATTTAACCACATTGATTCTATGATTTTAAAAATGAAACCAAATAAGAATGGGTGAAACTGCATGGACGAAGTCATAAGTGACTTTCTCCTGTGGAAGCCAACACATAGACATAATTAATGTGGGTCATCCATCAAAAACCTATATGACCAAGCTCTAGTGAAGATACTTGGATGCTGGACCAGGACCTCCCGGGTACA
>CM042158.1:36878920-36883920 GCA_023376005.1 Doryteuthis pealeii | reverse complement strand
AAGAAAAAAGTAAGAAGAATGTAAACAGAAGAAGAAGAAGAGAAGAAGAAGAAGAAGAAAGAAGAAGAAGAAGAAGAAGAAGAAGAGAAGAAGAAGAAAGAAATAATTACAATATAGAAGAGGAGAAAACTAAATAAGAGAGATAAAGGAAGACAGAGATCGAGAAAGAAAAAGAAACAAGAAACAAAGAGAAAGAAAGAATCAGAAAGAAACAACAAGAAAGAGAACGAAAGAGAAAGTAAGAGAGAATAGAAAGGGTGAAAAATCGTATAAGAGAGAGAGAGAGAGAGAGAGAGAGAGAGAGAGACAGACAGACAGACAGACAGACAGACAGACAGAGATTGGGAGAGATGGAGAGATGGATAGATGGAGAGAGAGAGATGGATAGATACATAGATAGATAGATAGATAGATAGATAGATAGAGAGAGAGAGAGAGAGAGAGAGAGAGAGAAGTAAAGATAAATAATTTTATCTCTATTGTTCGCAATTTCGCTACTGGCTATGCATTAAGGTTAATAAATTGAAGATCAGCTGAGTGATGCATTTGCAATCCCCCCCCCCGCTCTGCCACTTCAAAATGCGCTCAGCTAATGCAGCTCTTTGCTTTACGAAGACGGAAAAATACATTTCTAACTTGTGTTCGGTATTTGTCGATTTCATGTATTTTTGTTTTATCTTTTTATTTTTCTGCTTTCTCTTTCAAATTCCTCCATTTTCAAAATAGAAGAATCGTGATTGGTTCTGATTGCTGTATGAGTTTCAGTGTTGCCTTTCTTTTCAGCAAGGATTAATTTGGAAATTTCAATAAACAAGCTTATTCCACTCCTCATCGGCAATGGATTCGTTAAATTACAATAATTCATATATTCATAAAAAATAATTGCATCTATATCGGAACATAATTGTTTAATATACGGCCCTTCTATCTCTTTCCCTCTATCTCCTCCCCATATATATATATATATATATATATATATATATATATATATATATATATATATATATATATATATATATATAGAGAGAGAGAGAGAGAGAGAGAGAGAGATTATTTCCTATAACTCCAACATAAACAAGGGAAACCACACTTGACTGATAAATTATTTATTTATTTTCCCATTAAACTAACCCTAAACCCTAACCCTAACACTAACCCTAAGCATAACCATAACCCCGTCTTCTTTTTTCTAGTAGATCAATAAATAAATAAAATAATTTATCAGTCAAGAGTGGTCCCCTTTGTTTATGTTGATATCATAGGAAATAATTTATATATATATATAATATATATATATATATATATATATATATATATATATATATATATATATATATATACACGAATAGGTTTTTGGTACAAGAGAATTTGTATAACACCAAAAGTGGAGGAATCATATGTAATTTGGGAGAATGTTTTACTAATGAATAAAATATAAAATAAATGGGGGGGTTTTACACGAAGGTCTTTTCAACCGGTACTTTTCAAGTGATACACCGGTGACGAATAAAAGTCAAATTCTACAAGAATTTTGTAAGAAACGAATGGGGGTCAGCCAGAGGGGGACAAAAAGGAAGAGGGGGAAAGAGGGGGTATGTCTGAACCCTAGGTAGAACAGGGTTGGAAGTGTCTCCCAATAAATAGAGGGAGTGCTTTGGAGTAGGCCGGAAAAAGGAGATGTAAACAGCTTCAAGGATGGTTAAATGCTGTTTTGACCTAGCTCTGTGCAAAATAGAGAAGCACTCATCTGAATAGTTTTTGCATCATTATTACGGAATGACGGTTTGATAAGTTTTTCTTTCTTTGAAGGTTAATATTGCTCTGTACTTAACCTAATTTATTGATTGTTATAAATTGAGCTCTCTTTAGGGATTTATAAAAACCCTTGTATGGATATATGTTTACACCTACAAGAGTATACAGTTTGGTTATACAGTGAGGATTTGAAGATCCCAAACAGAATCATTCCTTACAACCAGTCATGTGGATACCTTATATATATATATATATATATATATATATATATATATATATATATATATATATATATATATTCATTTATGGGTACTACTATGTGAACATAGCGTAAGTATTAATCCAATAGGGCTCAATATATTGTGAATATAGAACATTAATAGTCGTAGAAGAAGTTATTTCCCGACCGCGGTTTCGGTGTTACTCTAACACCTTTATCAGCCCCCTGATGAAGGTGTTAGAGTAACACCGAAACCGCGGTCAGGAAATAACTTCTTTTACGACTATATATATATATATATATATATATATATATATAACAGTGATTGAATATAGGATCCCGCCCGTCAATGTGTTATTTGTACATACAGATGAAAAAAAAAAAAAAAAAATACATTTCTTGCAGTTCAAATGCTGAACTGAATCACCTGTCTAAAAACATAGTATTTGGGTTTGTGAATTATTTTAATTTTATTCTTTTCATCTGTTTCTCCATTTATCACTATGAGGTGACAAGAAAGAGAGACGAAGGGTTTAACAGGAAAATCAATGAACGTCACGCGTTCGCAATTTTATAGCTCCGCTGTCTTGGGGAGAAGTTACGGGTCGTTAGAGGACCGGTCCAGAACGCATAAAACCTTGACTGTTCGATATTGTTTTTCAATTTGCAAATCATTCGCTCCATGTGATGTCTCCAACAGATCAATAAGATCAATTCGATTATATTAGCTTTATCTTTCTCGTTCTATTTTTTTTTAAATTTTATTTTCGTTATTTTCTCTGTAATTTTCAATTTCTGTTTTGTACCTTAGAAATTCGAATATATTCATGATTTTTTCATTGATAGTAATGTTATATATATTTACCAAACCCTTCCGCAAGAGCCGGATGTGACACAATGTCAGTTTCTTAAACGGAGTTCAACAAGTTTGAATTCAGAGTTTTCCTTCTCCTAGACCGGTTGTTTAACCAAGGTCAGAGAGCTCAGTCTGCCCTACTATTTACCCATAGCTGGAGGGAGAGTAGGATTCATACCTTTCCCAAGGGTATTAGCGCTAAGTTAAATGCAATTACCACGTCAAGGATTTGAACTCGGGGCGACAAGTCCATTTCCCATGAATTTAACCATTACACGCGCTTCCTATAATATTGTTATATGAGGCGTCGGGAAGGCTTAGAGTCGGTATCAGCCATGCACCAATAGAGTCTATCCCCTTTTCAATAGCGCAATTCCCACACGTCCAATCGCGCGCGTTCAAGTGGTCAAGTAACCGTTCATAACGGGCGAGTAACTTTCCATAGGACACTGTTATATTAATTCTACTTTCAGAATTCGAGGAAGTGAAATCTGGAGTGAAGAAGTGGCTCAAGGAATAGTCAACAGAATTTTACGGGGCAGGGATACGTGTTCTTATTCGAATGTGGAACATTGCTATTGTGAGAAACGGTGGCTATGTGGAGAAGTAGGGATGTGGACCAGATTTATTTTGAAGTATGATACATGTTTCTGTGTTGGTAATTATACCTGTCCTAAACAAAATGACATTACTTTTTGAAAAACCCTCATATGTTTGTGGTTGTTTTCTGTAGTTGCTCGTTCTCTTTGTGGTATAATCTACTACCCCTCGTATTGGAAACGTCCAGGCAAATAGAAGCTCACTATACTATGGTTGTATTGGATAAATTGTTATAGTGATGTACTAGACAATAGAATTGGCTAAGAGTTTAACCTTAACCAATTCGACTGATGGTTGGAGCATGGCGAACTATATTCGCCTGGACGACTCTAATACGAGGGTGAAAATTGTTTTGTAAGGGATTATTTGAAATTAACTACGGTAATAACTTTCCCAAATGAAAAAGTCCACTGACAAAATCTTTCCGCCTGCAACAATATTAAAGCGTTCTTCGATCAATCCGCCAAAGTTTACAGACCCTATTCAAAATTCGAAACATATGACCTTTAGGCACCCCTTTTTCGATTTCGTTTCATCAGAACATATTTTTTATTTACACCATCAAAATCCGGTTGTTTGTTAGGGGTTAGGGTTAGGGGTTAGGGTTAGGGTTAGCGGTTAGGGTTAGGGGTTAGTTTTATAATTAACAAAAACTCTAAAAATAATCTGTTAACAAACAACCGGATTGTGATGGTGCAAATGAAAAAAAATGTCCTGATGAAACGAGATCGAAAAAGGGGTGCCTAAAAGTCATATCGTCCCAAAATTCTAACTACATGTTAATGTAGCATGAACATGGTGCCAATACCTGGTTACTGACTGTTTCTTGCCGAAGCGATCGACATTCCGAAAGCGCTCGTAGAGACACCTTTGGTGGATTGCTACACCAGTTCCACCCTGACACCAAAAAGATGGCCAGACACCTTGAAAAGATTGAACAGAAACTCGTACGACAGGAATCGTCACTCAAGTTCAACCAAACATGTTTAAAGGAGAAAATGCTGCTATATATATATATATATATATATATATATATATATATATATATATATATATATATATATACCATGTGTCGCCTGGGCCGGTAGCCTAAAGGTAAAGTCTCTGGCTCTGCATTCTGTGGTCCCTAATTAGATCACGGTATACATTGCTCATGAGACCTAATGGAGGTTGAGACAGCAGTCCATTGTTCCACACGTCCCACGCGGTATCCTATAAATATGATATATAAATCGATTGGGATATTTCCTAGTTAAGTAACATGAGTGACCCAGAAAAAAACAGATCCTAAATTATTTATTTATTTTCCCATTAAACTAACCCAAATCCCAACACTAACCCTAACCCTAGCCCTAAACCCTAACCCTTGTTGGACTTAAACTTTAAAAAAAAAACTAAAATTAAAATTAACAGTTTTATTACAAAATTTGTGGGTTTTGTTTTTTCTGGGGCACTCTGTAATATTATGTTACTGAGCCAGGGGGGTTAGTGTTAGGGTTTAGGTCTAGGGTTAGGGTTAGGCTTTAGGGTTAGGGTTAGGGTTGGAGTTTAGGGTTAATTTAATGGGAA
>CM042158.1:36848920-36873920 GCA_023376005.1 Doryteuthis pealeii | reverse complement strand
AATGAACAACTAATCATCTAAATGACTAGTCTCCTGTCGCGAACCTCTTTTTTCACGTTCGGTTTCACGGGAGGAAGTTATTTTCTCTGCAGAAAATGACAGCAATACCTATTCTTTTTGGCCATCTATACATATATAAAGGGCAATTGTGTGAATCCATATGTCGGGAAAACTTCGAAAATAAAACAATAAACGAAAAAACTAAATATATATATACACATTAGATATCACTAGGGCTTGGTTTTTCAGTAAAAAAATAGAGATTTGATTTATATTCGTGAAGATAATTGAAAAATAAAATTTAAATGATAACAGCACGGAATTTTTTCTTCATTTAATATTTAGATAGTAGAAATTAACATTTCTTTTCAGAGTAGCTGGATCAATGCAAGGTCTATTTTTACATAGGGATTTAAATGGGGTATCCCACGAGGATTCAACTCACAATTCAGTAATAATGGATCTGCAGGACTAACTTTAAAAAAATCCCCCACTACCCAGGTGACGCGGGTGACCGCCGCTAGTCTTACCAAAATTATAGACCTACATGCAAAAACATCCTTGCCCGCTCCACTTCATAGGGTAAGTCTCTTATATCACTACAAAGCTTAACATCAGAAAATTATTTTCTATTACGCATTTTTCCTCATGCCTGTGTGTGAAAAGTACTTACGTCTTTCTTTATTTTATTTTTCTCTTTTCGTTATTTTTCTGACTATGGTTCAATTTTTTAAAATAATTCATTTATTCATTTATGTTATACTTAATTCGTCATCTCTTCTCTTTTTCTGTCTTCTCACATCAAACTTTTTTTTAAAAAGTGAATGAAAAATATTTGCATAAACATATAGAATTCAATATATATATTGTGATCATAATTGAAGTCAGTCAGTCAGTCAGTATACTGTTGGTTGGACAACAGCAACTCGCAAGCACACTGAACCAGCCAGTCAGTCAGTATACTGTGGTTTGGACAACAGCAACTCGCAAGCACAACTGAACCAGCCAGTCAGTCAGTATACTGTTGGTTTGGACAACAGCAACTCGCTAAGCACAATTGAACCAGCCAGTCAGTCAGTATACTGTTTGGTTTAGACAACACAACAGGCTAAGCACAACTGAACCAGCCAGTCAGTCAGTATACTGTTGGTTTAGACAACAGCAACTCGCTAAGCACAATTGAACCAGCCAGTCAGTCAGTATACTGTTGGTTTAGACAACACAACAGGCTAAGCACAACTGAACCAGCCAGTCAGTCAGTATACTGTTGGTTAGACAACAAGCAACTGGCTAGAAAAACTGAACAGCTAGTTAGTCAGTCAGTATACTGTTGGTTTGGACAATAGCAACTGATAAACACAACTGAACTAGTGCCCAAAACAGCTGGTACATTAGGAACTCAAGAATAGTCCATTCATGTATTTGGGTATCCCATTCCTTGATTCCTGATTGGCTGCTTGGTATTATGATGTTATGAGGCTTCTAAATAATCTGACATTCTGCAGTAGGATTGCAACAAGTGTTAGATCCGTATTGAAGTTCACGCTACTTATTGCCTTGTCTTACCAATTCGAACGAATTGGAACTTAGTATGATATCACAATCATGATTCCTGGTGCTATTTCCTTTGCGTCTCACTTTCTGCATCACTTCTTTCTACCGTCTTATTATCCACTAATCGGTGTTTCTAACGCATTTAGGACCTTACATATTGTTCTGTGGATTTCAGGTTCGAAACTTAACCGTATCATGCGAATACGGCTTGGTCACGTGGCATCAAATTACATATATGCCGGTTTACTTTATCTCCTTTACTTTATCGATTCTATTTTTTCTTCTATCACATGTTTTCATCCTCCTGCGGGTCGAATTTCTCTCTCTATCTGCGGCAAATGTTACTCTCACTGGATCCTTGTTCTTTTTTGCTCTCATGGAACCACACGACACATATTTCTGTCGTCCCAACATTATTACACCAAATCCTTTTCACCCGATACATTGTTAAACACGGGCGCGTACGGAAGCAGAAATGAAAGCCGCGCCCTCCGTGTTAGTCCACTTGTCTCAATAATTCGAATGAAACTTTCACTAGCGTCGCTGGTCACGTGGCATTCTAAGTCAATGGGAGACCTCAATCTATAGCATCCCGCATTCAATGACCTAATGACAGAGTGATTTTCAATTACAAACTCTTTATACTTGTATCGTTGTGAGAGCAGTCTGCCTAAATAAATTACATGGGGCATCCAAAGAAAGAGAGTGTTATGTAATGGGCGAGGAGAAAGGAGGGTAGAGTCAGTGTAAATTGAGCCTGGAAAATACGTGAACGGAGTAAGACATTAAATTTTCTGCTCGGCAGTTGTAATTGAGGGAAATAAAATACTCATAAGGAAAAGGAGCGACCTTGTTTATTACTAAAACTCCAAATGCACAAGGCAAGATAACTTTCAGCTCCAAAGTTTGTCCTGACTCCATGACCTTATAGAACTGCCAACAACAGAACAGCTGTCCGACAACCAGAATTCAAGCCCTTCTCCGATGTAGTACCTGTACAGATAAGTATATATGGAATACTTCTTTACCACACAACATCACTAGAAGGAAGAGACGTGCGGTTAGGCAACGTGGACAGAAATCTCTCCATTCGTAACTGAGTGCAAGATTAACGAAGATTATACGTCATCATCTCATCAAGTTGTTGCATATCGTTGCAACGGAAGAGAACTTCGGCAAAAAGACAAAGAGAAAGATAAAAATATATATAAAAAAAGGGGGAGAACGAAGAGAGGTCTTCCAGTCAAGAAAGCAGGGAGAAGATGAAAAATAGATAAAAGAAAAAGGAAAACGGAAGACTCCTCTTCCGGTAAAAAGGCGGAAGAAAGATAAAGAAATATATAAAAAATGTTCGTTATCAGATCAAAAGATAAAAATCGTGGGCATATTTATTGTATATAAAGGCCAGTATTCGGCTATACAACAAAGTAACAAATTTATTGAATACATTTCTCCATTCCGACAAAGTGAGTCTAGTGTTACAAGAGGGTTTATCGGCCGAAACGTTGTGTATGCATATTTCACATAAAAGTCCAAAAAATCCAAATAATACAGACAGAAGCAAAAATGAATCTTGCTGAAAACCGGTTCCACGCACGTTTAGAAATACTTTTAATAAATTAGTTATCTACTTGGGGGAAAAAAGTCTATTTTTAGATTCGGAAATTAAATGTGATTGTGCGATCGATAAACTCAATGGATCACCTTGTTTGTAATGGTGTCGAGCATATTGTCCGTCGGCAGCTAGCAAAGTTTGGAGTGCACAAAATCGGTGGAGGGTGCCAACGGGGGGACGGAGGTCAAGAGGGATGAAGCGGGAGTATTGACCGCATCTGACCACAGCTGCAGACTTGGAACATAATAAAAGAGTCGGAAATATTTAAGTGAAGACCTGAAATGGCAAATCGACTCGACTCTGTTGTAAATGGAAAGGAATTCGAATTCTGTGTCTCTATTAACAGGCTTCTTTGATTTGTTCGTTAGACACTGTCTCAGACATTATCGATTAGCGGAAAGCGATCAGAGTTTATCAATCTTTTTATCGATCTCCGAACAAGCATCAAATACCAACCAGCAATCTCTGCCAACAAATCCCAGAAGAAATATATAATTATATATATATGGAGACAAGTAGACAAACATGTTATACATGATGGATTTTATTACTGTGGTGATGTGGACGCTAAATGTTCGGTCTTTCAGACTTTTGTCAGACACGCAGCTAAAATGTTGAAGGATTCAGTTTCTTACAGACGAGTGTCTTGCGTCGTGATTGGGAGGAGGTTGGAAGAGTACCGAATCATTCAATACAAAAACTCAGCTCGTATCCTAGATGATCTGAAAGAACGAAACGTTATGGCGTCGATATCACTACCAGTTATAAAATTCAATCCAGTGTAACATCTCGTGTTTGTATACTTTTCTACACTTGGATTGATTCCTCTTTTTACTCCCCTATATATATATATATATATATATATATATATATACTGTGCGGTAACAGTGAGGAGCTGATGATAGTGTCACGGCACTGCCTCAAACGACAAAACAATCTCCATGTCTAGCGCTAGTGAAAAGGGATAGACTCCCTCGCTGTCTGGCTGATACCGACTTTAGGCCACACCAATACCCACCCATGGTGGGTTCAGAACTTTGGAAGGGATTCTCGCTGAATGACCAGCGATTAACACAAACGGCAACACTTTCCTATAAACCGAGGAGCACTCTCTGCAAGCCTTTACAGATATATATATGTTGTATATATGGAAAATACGTAGATAGTTGAAAAGAAAAAAAACGGACTGAGCAACCAAAAACTATATATAATAAATAAATAAATAAAATATATAGAATGTGTGTGTGGGGGGGGGTTGAACTGAACAGACAATACTTATCTTATGAGTTTTTGTTGGATCCTTTCTAAATGTTTGTCATCATTTTAATATCCGGGGATGGAAATTGGTGTATAGATCCACAAATAATTTACTACGAGCGCTTTCTGCTTTAGCCACTACCTGGAATGGGTGAGATCTTTCCATTGTTTTTTTTAAAACAAACAGTAGCTGTAGAATTAGTAGGAGGATGGCCTCACAAGTTATAAGAATGTTATGGGAATGGTGGAGGAGAATGGCGGAAATTATAACCATTAAGAAGAGCTCCACCACAACATATATTGCAATCAGATGACCGAAACTATAAACAGGACAAATCGTGTTAAAAAAATTAATACGTAATAATGTTTCGCCCACTGACCTCAACAACAAAGTAAACTAATTCTATATTAGCCGAATATATTAAAAGATGGCCAGATACTTAGAAAGGATCGAACAAAAACTAGTCAGACAAGACTGTCCGTTGATTTAAAAAAAACAATGTTTAAATAAAAAATCATACTATATATATATATATATATATATGTGTGTGTGTGGTGTGTGTGTGTGAAGTAGTCAAACAATGCTTAAATGGTGAAGGCGACAATTTGGTGCGATTATGTGCTTAATTAAAGTCATACCTAATTTTTTAATTAATTAATTATAACTAAATGAATTAGGCGTGCATTATCGGTTGAAATGTAAAGCGAAAACAAATCGAGAAAAGTCATCTCTGTGTGTACATTTCAGCCCATTAGGCCTCATCAGCAGACTATAGACAGGGCAGTGCTTTGTGCATGATTCGAACCTTACCTGTCAGGCTGAATTCTAACCACTACACTAGCTGGCTTCCTCAGAATTTCTCGTTCATTTTAAACTGGTATATATCGCACTTTTTGGGTCAGCCTGACAGGTAGGTTCGAATCACGCACAAAGCTCTGTCTATAGCTCTGCTGATAGGCGCTAATGGGCTGAAATTACATACAGAGCATATCATCCCCTTATAGGTTATCTAATGCCAAATTTCATTTTGAATGTTGTTATATTCATAACTATATTTCAACTGTAACGTTGTCCCATTTTTCCGGGCACTAAAACGATATCCTGTAACTTCTATATCTGGTCACATACCCAAAAGCGATAACATAACGGGGCGGTGGTGGTCAGCGATATATTCACGGTACTAAAAATGTATTCTTGTTAATAAAAATTACAACGCGAGAAATATGTAGTCACAACTGCTAGCCTTTATTATCGTGTCGCTCGTGTGCTGTATCAGAGAGGAGGAAAGCCAGAGAGAAAGAGAGAGAGAACACTACTTGATTACTTTGACCCAATTAGTCAGCCAAAGGGCCGTCCGTTCCCCTACGCGTCCGAAAGCCAAAAGAGGCCGTCACTTTTTTTCGTTGTTCCCGGCACCACGTGACTTCCGGTCAACACCCGAAACTCCGGTTGAAATTAATTCTCCATTCGGTCACGCTACGGTCAAACCATCGTTCATCCTGTTTTGCTCATCACTATTTTTTAAACCTTATCATCTCTCTTATTTCTTCTTCCTCCTTTCTAATAATAGTAGTTCTAGCTCACAAAAGTAGGATAATATCCCCATCTTGCTACACAACGTTCTATTGCAATCACTTTTAAATTGCACATTTTTTGTCGGTTAACCATTTGTTTGCTTACATGAAAAGAATTAAGTATTCTTAAATTATACAAATATGCACAGTTGCTCGGTTTCAAGTGTCCCACTAATTATAAAATTCTATTCTTCTAAATGTATTACTAATTTATACATACTTATATGGTTTCGTGTAGAATTGTGTGGTGTAATGGTTAAAGTCATGGGAAATGGACTCGTCGCCCCGAGTTCAAATTCTGGACGTGGTCATTGCATTTCACTTAGCGCTAATACCCTTTGAAAGGTATGTTTTCTACCTCCCCCAACTATGGTTAAATAGGGCAGACTGGGCTCTTTAACCTTGGTTAGGCAAACGGTCTAGGAGAAGGAAACTCTGAATTCAAACCTGTTAAACTCCGCTTAAGAAATTGACCCTTGTTCAATCTGCTCGTGCAGAGGGGTTGGTATAATATATATATATATATTATATATGTGTGTATGTGTGTGTGTGTGTGTTTTGCGTAACTCGTAACTCCTATTATAAAACGTTTTAAGGAGAGCCTGTAATTTTAGTGTAATTCACAGCCTCAGCACATTCCTTTCCAGATAGTTTAACCCACCAGTTGTGGGGAATATATATATTCATCTTCATGCAAATACTGTTTCGCCTGTATCAGAGCTTCTTCAGTGCGGCTAGAGTCAGCAGTTCATATATATATATATATATATATATATATATATATATATATAATATATTATATGAAAGAGAACAAAACAAACAATTTGTTTGATATGCTTTTAAAATTAATAATGAAATTAAGAATTAGCGGGCATACCTATTCAAATGTTAGCTTTATATTTGAATAGTTATGCCGCCTCCAATTCATTAATTATCAATTAATTAATTTTCAAAAATGAGTACGACTTCAATAAGCACACATTTCCCATATATATATATTATATATATATATATATATAATATATATATATATATAGATAGAGAGAGAGAGAGAGAGAGGGACGGGCGCCAGACAAACAGAGACAGAGAGAAAGAGAAAATAAAGTGTGTGTGTGAGAAGAGAGAGAGAGAGAGAGAAAGAGAGAAGAGAGAGAGAAGAGAGAGAGAGAGAAGGGGGGTATAAACTGGTTAGAATTCGTCGACCCAGATCAAATACTAACGTAGTAGTTGCATTTCACATAGAGCTAATACCCCTTGGGTAAAGTATGTATTTTTAGAATGATACTAAGGCATGTTGGAGAGAAAACACACACACATAAATATACACACACACTTACACACACACACAACACACACACACACAAAGGATTCAGAAGAATATATGACCAAGCATACAGAGAATGAACATAGGATAACTGCTCTAGGACTTCAGCTTTCAAAAATCATCTGACGAAGGATGCTTATCATGAAATATAAGGAAAATAATTCAATGGTAAAGAACAACATCATAGTTACTTCATTTTTTTTACACTTGCATTGTGATAGCCTTCAAAACCAACCACCTAACAATAATATATATATATAATATATATATATATCGAAAGAGAGAGAGAGAGAGAGAAGAGAGAGAGAGAGAGAGGAGAGAGAGAGAGAGAGAGGGAGGTTGTATGATATACGAAAATGATTTTTTCCGTTGACGACTATTGTTATCTGGCCAAATGTTTGCCTCGAGTCAGACCAAGAAACGCAGTTGCACTTAAAACCGTGGGAACGTTCCATGAGGGAAGAAATCTTCTGGATGAGAATCTGTCCTGGCCATTCACGTCAATAACTGCAGTAGCAAGACTGCGAGAACAAGTGTTTTGGCTGACGATTCCCATCTTCCTGGAACACAGAGGAGAATCTCCACAGACCAGAATATTGAAGAACACATCAGATATCAAACATCCACACATTCCGTTTCCCACATTAAAAAAAAAAAAAATCCTCCGGGGAAAATTTTTTAACACACAGAACAAACAATACCGAGATCATTCTGCAAGACGAGTTCGTGTACAATATCAGGGGCATTTCGCTCAATTCTGAAAGAAAAGAAAAATCAGGAAATCATTAGATAAAAATTAAAATTTAAAAAAATTAAAATTAAAAAATAAACTTTTTTTTCCAAACACATTTTTTAATCTATTTAACACAGAGAGAAGAAAAAAACCAATCAAATCATTAGATAAAAATTACAATAAATAAATTAAACTTAAATATTAAAATAATAAATAAATAAATAAAACTTAAATATTAAATATAAACTTAAATATAAAAAAACAAAAAAAACTTAAATATTAAAAAAACCAAAAAACTAAATATAAAAAAACAAAAAAAAAAACAAAAAAAAAACTTATATATTTAAAAAATAAATAAAATAAACTTAAATATTTAAAAAATAAATAAACTTAGAAAAAAAAAAAATAAATTAAATATTAAAAAAAACAAAAAAAACTTAAATATTTAAAAAAATAAATAAAATAAACTTAAATATTAAAAAAAAAAGAATTACAAAAAAAATTAAAAAAAGGGTGTGGGTTAGAAACTGGAAACTTTTTTTTACTTTGGTAGATCGACTTGTCTATTTTCCAATACATAGATTTTGCATATGTATATAATTGCCAAACACGAGCTGGATGTGACACAAGGTCAATTTCTGAAATATAATTATTTCTAAGTTTCACAATATCTTTTAAACTGCCGAAATAAACTTGATAACCTACCTATATTATATATAATATTATATATATATATATATATATATATCTATATATATATATATTATAATGAGTCAGACTAAGGAGGTTCGTCTGACTCATTAGATTATATTTATTATTGACTCTACTTAGGTATCGAGCACGTTTTACTTATTAGCTTTCTCTTAGCGGTTATATGAATATATATATATATCTTATATACATATATTATACATATACATTGTTTTTCTTTTGGCCAAATACTGTACCAATAGATTATTTTTTGTTGTACGAATATCTTGGTCCTTTCTTTTTTTCAAAATTTTTTTCTTCCTGGTTGATGTTTGGTAGTATATTTTTACAATCAAACTTTCTGCTGGTTTTTTCTCCCGCAAGGATCTACCAACACGCTTGATATTATATATTACTAGCAAATATATGCACCCTCCGGTGCAAGTATTTGAATTTTAATGTAATGAAATATGTTAAATTTGAAATACTTTTGAAACTAAATAAAAATCCAAATAAAATTATTTGAAAACAGAGGGGATATAATCGAAGAATAGAACAACTTTGAAAACTAAGTTTTCATCATTTTTCATCACTCCCTCCTTTATTGCTGAATTTTCCTAATTTAACTATTTAGTTAAATTAGGAAGTAAAGAATAAAATTACTGTTATTTCTTTATATTAAAGGATTTCTTTTAAGATTATCCCCGAGTTTTGCTCATATTCATTAAGAAAAAAACAAACAAATTAGAAATCAATAATACCAAGCGCATATTTAATAAAATTAAACTTTTAATATCAATATGCAAATTAGCTTTCCTGTTCACACTGTAACCCGCTATTTTGTTGCATATATAAATACAATTGTTATGTTATTAGAATGTAGATAAAGTCAAAAGTATTTAATAAGGTATAACAATTTTATCAATAACTGAGGTTTAAATAAAAATAAATCATGGTGAATGTGACGTCAATAACTAAGGGAATTGTGACTGAGTAGTGATTTAGTTTCGGCTTCAGACAGACAAACACACAATCTCCATTATAATAAGATATATATATATTATATTATATATATAATATATATATATTGGAGAATATTGCTTAATTGAAGTTATACCTAATTTTGAAAATTAATTAATTGATAATAATGAATAGGCGGCGTACCTGTTCAAATATAAGGCTAAACTATCGAGAAAAAGTCAATCTCTGTATGTACATTTCGCCTATTATGGCTCATTAGCAGAGTTATGGACAGGAAGACTGCTCTGTGTGTGATTTGAACGCTACCTGTCTATAACTCTGCTGATAAGGCATAATAGGCCGAAATGTACATATAGAGATTACTTTTTCTCGATTTGTTTAGCCTTACATTTGAACAGATATGCCCACCTTATTCATTAATTATCAATTAAGTAATTTTCAAAATTAGGTTATGACTTCAATTAAGCACATATTCTCCCAAAAATTGTTGGCTAAGGCCATATCAAACACATTGTTTGATTGTTTACAAAAATTCAGTGAAATAAATAACCTTGTTTATATTGTCATCTGTCATCAGATGAACTAGAACTTTTTCCCGCCGTTGTGTTTAATCGGTTTCCAAAACCGTTTATGGTCATGTTACATCGAAAAACTCTTTATATGTGTAGAAACACTTGGGTACCACCTATCAGATACTTTAATGCCTTGTACCCCTTGCGGTGGGCTTAGAATAAAAACTCACGCGATGCCAACCGGTGCCGGATTTACAATTAAGGGTTTTTGGTTTATGGCGGCATTTCGTTACCAATTCGCAACTTTTTCAGCAATTAATTCAGGTAAGGAAATCCAATAACATGCATCTTTTCTTTCAAGGAAATTGTGCATCGTTTTCGACCTCTCATTCATGCAACTCCTCTCTTACATTTCAGTTCCAGGTTAAGTAATTGCTCTATATTCCCTCTCGTATGTAGACAGCATCGCCTGAATGTATATATATATATATATATATATATATATATATATATATTATAAGCTAGTGTCCTACCAATACATTCTAATAATCCACACTCTTGCTCCATCGTGGACTTCTTTGCAAATCATTGCCAGGGCTGAAATGTCATCTGCGATTAACACACAAGGTTGAATGAAAGAGGTTGTCGGAAGCTCATACGTCGAAATCGACGGGAGAGTCCATATATATAAATATATAATATATATATATATATATATATATATATATATATAAACAATGATAATAAAAACAATAATAATAACACTAATAATAACAAGAACAATAATTAGAAGAAAATGGAAATAATCACAACCTATATAAATAGGGAATGAACAACCATTGTTGTATAGTTTAAGAATTACCCTGAAGATGGCCCACGATAAGCAGAAAGTACTTGGACAATCACCTATGGCAGATACATCAGCCAATTTTCACCATTAATATAATATATATATATATATATATATATATTAATAATATATATATATTATATTATATATATATTCAAAGGTGTAGTTTCAAGGATGTCGGCAAGAATGTGGTGCTCAGGTGCTTTGGCATTACCCCTTCCAGCTGGGAAAAATTTGGCTCAGACTGCCCTCGATGCGTCAGGCTCTCTGTAGCTGACTGTCATGTCTGAAGCCACTCTGGCAAAAAAGCACCGGTATATCAACATCTTCGGCGACAACCTTCACATGCGACATCTGTAGTCTAGAATGGTTTTCGATCATTGGACTTCACAGTCACGGTAGTCGCTCTAAACTTCAAGGGCACAATAACTAATTATGTTCTTCCGAGACAGAAATGCCAATTATTAATCTATCATATAAGTTTTATGTAAAATTTTTTTGATTATTCGGACTACTGTCCTCACCTTTATTGTATCTGTACAATGTATTGGCCGATGTGCCCTCCGGCTTTCTTCAGGCTTTCTTGTTGGACTCGGAACCTCTGACTCAGGAATCCTTCTTGTCGAATTCGCGGAATCTTCTTGTCGTAATCGGCCATCACGAACTTGAAGCGTGAATCGCGCGTGTAGTCTCAGTCCACGGGTGTATCTGCTTCTCATTCCGCTAACCATAGCTAGAGTAACAGGTGTTAAAGCTGTGTTAATTATTATCTATGTTACTGCTGCCCTTGGCCAGACTTAAACTGCAGCCTAGAGATGAAATCACTTAGAACTGTCTTAACCCAACGCCTTTATCCACTATGCTGTTTCCAATTTATCCAATGCTATGTGTTCCTACCTATATAGAATATCCTATGGTTTTCCAGAATTATTCTTATATGGATTGATATAATCATTTATTCGTGCACAATTATATGGCTTATTATTCGTATCCAATCCAAATAATTTGCCAAACATACTGATCCGTAGATGGGACTTTTAAGAATTACTTCCATCCACGTCAGCGTGAAACTTTTTTCTGTGATGGTGATACATTTCTAGATATCTTGGAGAGTGGGGAGATGAATTAATTGCCAATACTCAAAGTTCACGCTGACCTGGAATGGAAGTAATTCCTTAAAGTCCCATCTACGGATCATATGTTTGGAAATTATTTGCATTGGATACGAATAATTAAAGCCATATAATGTGCACAATAAATGATTATTTATCATCAAGAAGAATAAATTCCTGACAAAGCCATAGGATTCTATATAGTAAAAGGAACACATAGCATTGGATAAATTGGAAACAGCATAGTGGATAAAGGCGTTGGGTTAAACAGTTCTAATGATATTATCTCTAGGGCTGCAGGTTTAATCACTGGCCAAGGGCAGCAAGTTAACAAGAATAATAATTAACACAGCTTAACACCTGTAACTCTAGCTATGGTTTAGCGGAATGGAACAGGATACCCCCGTGGACCATGAAAAAGGTATAAGTTTCAAAGTGCGAGGCCCCCGATTACGACAAGAAGATCCCGATTACGACAGAAGGTTCCGAGTTCAAGAAGGTTCCCGAGATTTCCAACAAGAAAGCCTGAAGAAAAGCCGGAGGGCACATCGGCCAATACATTGCTACAGATAACAATAAAGGTGAGACAGTAGTCGAATAATCCAAAAAATTACATTAAACTTATCATGATAGATAATACATTGGCATTTCTGTCTCGGAAAGAACATAATATAGTCATTGCCCTTGAAGTTAGACAATACCTGGACTGTGAAGTCCAATGATCGAAAACCATTCAGGACTACAGATGTCGCAGTTGTGAAGTTGTCGCCGCGAAGATGTCTGATAAACCGTGCTTTTGCCAGATGGCTGATTTCAGACGAATGAACAGACGGCTACCAGAAGACCTGACGCCATCCGAGGTCTATCGCTCGCTCAAATTGATTCCCAGCTTGATAAGGGTAATGCAAACACCTGATAGCACCACATTCTGCCCGACATCCTTGAAACTCAAACCCTTTGAATACTACCAATATATATATCGTACTTAGTTATATATATATATAATATATATTAAGCCTATATAATATATATATGGTGAAAATTGGCTCATGTATCTGCCATAGTGCCATTGTCCAAGTTACTTCTGCCTTATACTGGGCTCATCTCGACGGGTAATTCGTTAAACTTTATACAACAATTGGTGGTCCATCCTCCCATTTATATAGGTGTGATTATCATTTTCTTCTAATATTGTTCTTGTTATATTAGACTGTTATATTTATTGTTTTATTATCATTGTCATAATAGATAACTAATATATTATATAATGTTATATATATATATATCTATACTATATTATGCCTCCCGTTCGATTATCGAAGATGCTTCCTCGTCGACAAACTCTTTCATTAACCTATGTGTGTTAATCGCGAGGATGACATTTCACCCTGGCAATGATTGCAAAGAAGTCCACAGAGGGAGCAAGTAGTGTGTGAGTTATGCTAAATGTATGGAAGTAGGACACTAGCTATAGAGCTGGCTTCAGTCATACTATTATCTATTGAGTATTTATAAATATATATTAATATCTATACATTCAGGCGAGTGTGCTGTGATTCTACATTACGAGAGGAAATATAGAGATTACTTTAACCTCTGGAACTGAAATGCTTAAAAGAAGAGGTGCATGAAAACCGAGAGTCAGAAACGATGCACAATTTCCTTTGAAAGAAAAGATGCATGTTTATCTTGGATTCCTTACCTGTGAATTAATTGCTAATAAAAGTGCAATTCGCGTAACGAAATGCCGCCAATAAACCAATAACCCTTAATTTGTAAACCAAATTCTAGGCCACCGCGTTGGCATCGCTAGTTTTTTCTTAAAGCCCCCACCTGAAGGGGTACAAGGCATATTAAAGTATCTGATACGGTGGTACCAAAGTGTTTCCACACATATAAAGAGTTTTCGATTGCAACATAAACCCTATAAACTGGTTTTGAAACCGAATTAAACACAACGGCGGGAAAAAGTTATCTAGTTTCATCTGATGACAGATTGACAATATAGACACAAGGTTATTCTATTTCACTGAATTTTCTGTAAACAACAAACAATGTGTTTACTCTATGAGGCCTTAGCCAACAATTTCTTGGGAGTAATACTGTGCTTAATAGAAGTCATACCCTAATTTTGAAAATTACTTATTGATAATGGCCAAAACTAATGAATAAGGTGGCGATATCTGTTCAAATTAAGTGCTTAAACAAATCGAGAAAGATTAATCTCTATATGCTAATTTCGCCTATTTTATGCCGACACTCCAGCCAGACTTATAGACAGTTAGCGTCTCAAATCACACCACAGACAGCAGTCTTCCTGTCATAACTTGCTAATGAGCCATAATGGCCGAAATGTACATACAGAGATTGACTTGTCGTCGAAATAGTTCTAGCCTTATATTTGAAACACGCGCGCGCCTATTCATACAATCTATCAATTAATTAATTTTCAAATATTAGGCTATAACTTCAATTAAGCACATATTCTTCCCAAATACTATATAACCTATATATATATATATATATTATATCTATATTCCTTATTATAATGGAGATTGGTGTTTGTCTGTCTGAAGCCGAACATTAAACATCTACCAAGTCACAATCCCTTAGTTACATTGACGTCACATCACCATGAATAGTATTTTATTTAAACCTCAGATTATTGATAAAATTGTTATACCTTATTATCACTTTTGACTTTATCTACATTCTGAATAAACATACAATCTGTATTTATATGTATGGCGAGCAAATACGTTACAGGTTTACATGTGAACAGGAAAGCTTAATTTGCATTATGATATTTAAAATTTAATTTTATTAAAATGCGCTTGGGTATTATGATTTCTAATTGTTGTTTTCCTTAATGAATATGAAGCCAAAAAACTCCGGGGGTTAAATCTAAAGAAATCCTTTAATATAAAGAAAAATAACAGTAATTTTTATTCTACTTTCCTAAATTAACTAAAAGTTAAATTAGGAAAATTCAGCAATAAAAGGAGGAGTGATGAAAAATATGGAAAAACTTAGGTTTCTAAAAGTTGTCTATCTTCGATTATATCCCCCTCTGTTTCAAATGAATTTTATTTGGATTTTTATTTAGTTCACAAAGTATTTTCAAATTTAAACATATTTCATTCCATAAAAATTCAAAATACTTGCACCGGAGGGTGCATATATTGCTAGATACTATAATATACCAAGCGTTGGTATGATTCCTCGACGAGAAAAAAACCAGCAGAAAGTTTGATTGTAAAAATAACTACCAAACATCAACCAGGAAGAAAAAAAATCTTTTTGAAAAAAGAAAGGACCAAGATATTCGTCAACAAAAAAATAATCGATGGTACAGTTATTTGGCCAAAAGAAAAAAACAATGTATATGTATATATATGTATATAAAATACTATATATATTCATATAACCGCTAAGAAAGCTAATAAGAAAAACGTGCCTCAGGATACCTAAGTAGAGGTCAATAATAAAAATCAATAGCAGACGAACTACCTTAGTCGACTCATATATATACTATATATATATACAATATATATAATATATAGTATACTATACTAGTATATATAGGTAGGTTATCTAAGTTCTTTCGGCAGTTAAAAGATATTGTAAACTTAGAAATAATATATATTTCAGAAATTGACTGTGTCACATCCAGCTCTGTGTTTGGCAATATATACATATGCCAAAATCTATGTATTGGAAAATAGACTATCGATCTCCCAAAGCTAAAAAAAAAAAAAGTTTCCATTTCTAACCCCACACCCTTTTTAATTTTTTTGTAATTCATTTTTTTTTAATATTTAAGTTTAGTCTTATTTTTAAATATTTAAGTTTTTTGTTTTTTTTTAATATTTAATTAATTTTTTTAAATATCAAGTTTATTATTTATCTATATTTAAATATTTAAGGTGTATTTATTTATTTTTTCAAATATTCAAGTTTTTTTTGTTTTTTTCTTTTGTTTTTAATATTTAATTTTTGGGTTTTTTATTTAAGTTTTTTTTGTTTCTTAAAATAATCTTAATATTTATATTTTTAATATTTAAGTTTTATTTATTTATTTAATTTATTTTTTAATATTAAGTTTAATTATTTATGTAATTAATCTAATGATTGATGTTCTTTTTCTTCGGCTCGTGCTTAAATAGATAAAAAAATCGGTTGAAAAAAAAAAAGTTTTTATTTTTATTTTTAATTTTTTTTTAAATTTTAATTTTTATTCAATGATACACCTGATTTTCTTTTTCATTAAGAAATGAAGCGAAATGCCCCTGATATTGTACACGAACTCGTCTGCAGAAATGATCTCCGGTATTGTTGTTCTGTGTTGTTAAAAAATTCCCGGAGGATTTTTTTTTTTTTAATGTGGGAAACGGAATGTGTGGATGTTCGATATCTGAAGTGTTTCCTTCAAATATTCTGGTCTGTGGAGATTCTCCTCTGTTGTTCCCAGGAAGAATGGGGAATCGGTCAGCCAAAAAACACTTGTTCTCGCAGTCTTGCTACTGCAGTTTATTGACGTGGAATGGCCAACAGATTCCATCCAGAAAGATTTTCTTCCCTCATGAACGTTCCCACGGTTTTAAGTGCAAACTGCGTTTCTTGGTCTGACTCGATGCAAACAAATTTGGCCAGATACCAATAGTCGTCAACGAAGAAAAAAATCAATTTTCGTATATCATACAAACTTCTCCCCCTCTCTCTCTCTCTCTCTCTCTCTCTCCTCTCTCTCTCTCTCTCTCTCTCTCTTTCGAATAATAAATATATATAACTATATATTGTTAGGTGGTTGGTTTGAAGGCTAACAGCAATGCAAGTGTAAAGAAAAAATGACCTAACATAAACTAATTGTTTTTCTTTCACCCATTGAATTATTTTCTTAATATCGCGATAAAGATCCATTGTCAGATGATTTTGAAAGCTGAATCCATATAGAGCAGTTATCCTATTGTTCATTCTCTGTATGCCTATCAATATTCTTCCTGAATCCTTTGTGGTGTGTGTTCTGTGTAGTGTTAAGTGTGTGTGCACATATTGTATCTGTTGTTTCTCTCCAACAATGCCTAGTATCATCTAAAAACTTACTATACTTTACCCAAGGTATTATCGTCACCCTGTGAAAATGCACACTAGCTACGTCACGTATTTGATCCCGGGCGTCGACGAATTCTTAACAGTTCCCCCCCTCTCTCTCTCTCTCTCTTTTCTCTTCTCCTCTCTCTCTTCTCTCTCTCTCTGCGTGCTCTCCACACACACACGTTTATCTTCTCTTCTCTTGTCTCTGTTTTTGTCTGGCGACCCTCTCTCTCTCTCTGCGAGTAATAATATAAACGTAATATATATAGTATATATATATACATACTATATATATATACTATATATGGCCCGGAATATTGTGCTTAATTGAAGTCGTACCAATTTGAAAATTAATAATTGCATAATTAATGAAAACTGAGGCGACATACCTATCAAATGTCAAAAGCTAAACCTTGAAATAGCTATACCCGCCTAATCGAGTTAGAGTGCATCAATTAGTTAATTTTCATAAAAAACCATTATCAAAAAGACATTGTGTTTGTTACTTCTCAGCTATAATATATATATATATAATCATATATATATATATTATAATAGATATATATATGAACTGCAGACATCTAGCCGCCCACTGATGAACACTCTGATACCACGCGACAACAGTAATCTGCATGAAGGTGAATATATTATTCCCCACAACTGGTGGGTTAAACCTATTCTGAAAGGAAATTGTCTGAGGGCTCTCGCCTTATGTGAATAACTAAAATGCAGCTTTCCTTAAAAACTGTTAATAGGCCTATTACTAGTTACGCAAAAACATATATATATATATATACTATATATAATATATACATAATATATATATTTACCAACCCCTCTGCACGAGGCAAGATGTACACAAGGTCAATTTCTTAGGCGAGTTTCAAAACAGGTTTATGAATTGCAGAGTTTCCTTCTCCTAGACCGTTTGCCTAACAAGGTTAAAGAGCCAGTCTTCCTTACTATTAACATAGTGGAGGGGAGAGTAGGAATCATACATTTCCAATAGGTATTAGCGCAAGTGAAAATGCAATGACACGTCCAGACATTGAAATCGGGCGACGAGTCCATTCCCATGACTTTAACCATTACACCCACAATTCCTACGTGAAAACCTACAGTATGTATAAATAGTAAATACATTAGAAGAATAGAATTTTATAAATTAGATGGGGACATTAAACCCAGCAACTGGCATTTTGTATAATTTAAGAAACTTAATCTATTCATGTAAGCAAAAACCAAAATGGTTACCGACAAAAAATGTGCAATTTACAAAGTGATTGCAATAGAATGTTGTTGTTACGCAAGATGGCGGATTATTATCCTAACTTTATGAGCTAGAACTTACTATATTAGAAATATATGAAGAAGGCAATAAGTGAGAGATGATCGTTTTTACAAAATAAGTATGAGCAAAACAGGATGACACGATGTTTGACCCGTAGCGTGACCCCGAACTGGAGATTTAAGTGTCAACCGGAATTTCGGTGTTACCGGAAGTCACGTGGTGCCGCGAAACAACGGAAAAAACAGACCGGCCACGTTTTGTCTCGGAACGCGTAGGAACGGTACGCCTTTGCTGCCTAATATGGAAGTCACTGTAATCAAGTAAGGTGTTCTCTCTCTCTTTCTCTTTCTGCCTTACTCCTCTCCGATACAGCACACGAGACGGCACGATAATAAAGGCTAGCATTTTGACTACATATTCTTGCGTTGTAATTTATTAACAAGAATATAATTTTAGTACCGCTGAATATATCCTTGCCACCACCACCCCCCGTTATTATATCGCTTGGGACTGTACCAGATATACGAACAACGTTACAGATATTTGTTAGTGCCCGGAAAAAAGGGACAACTTACAGTTGAAAATATAGTTATGAATATAAACAAACATCAAAACTGAATCAAACTTTGGCATGTAGATAACCTATTAAGGGATGATATGCTCTGTATGTACATTTCAGCCCATTAGGCCTCATCAGCAGAAGCTATAGACAGAGCTTTGTGCGTGATTCGAACCTACCTGTCAGGTGACCCAAAAAGTGCGATTATACATACCAGTTTGAAATGAACGAGAAGAAGATCTGAGGAAGCCAGCTAGTATGGTTAGAATGTCAGCTGACAGGTTAAGGTTCGAATCATGCACAAAGCACTACCCTGTCTATAAGCTCTGCTGATGATGCCCTAATGGCTGAAAATGATAACAACAGCGATGCCTTTTTCTCGATTTGTTGTTCGCTTTACATTCAAACCGAAATGCACGCTAATTCATTTAGTTATAATTAATAATTAACAAAATTAGGTATGACTTAATAAGCACATGAATCGCCCACCAATTGTCGCTTCACCATTTCAAACGCATTGTTGACTACTTCACAACACACACACACACACACATATATATATATACTATACTATATAGATCATTTTTTATTTTAAACATGTTTTTTTAAGGTCAACGGACAGTCTTGTCTGACTAGTTTTTGTTCGATCCTTTCTAAGTATCTGGCCATTCTTTTAATATATCGGAATATATAATTAGTTTAACTTGTTGTTGAGGGGGTAGTGACCAATCATATTACGTATTTAATTTTTTTAACCAGATTGTCCTGTCTATAGTCGTACAATCTGATTGCAAAATGATATATGTTGTGAATGGAATAGTCTCTTTAAAGGTTATATTTTCCGCCAATTCTCCTCCCACCATTCCCCCATAACATCTTATAGACTGCTTCTCTATCCTCCTACTAATCTGCCTACAGCTAACTGTCTTGTTTACAAAGAAAACAACTGAAACAGATCTCAACCATTCCAGAGCTAGATGCACTAAGTCAGTGCAGAACCGCTCGTAGTAAAAAATTTGCAGAGTCTATACACCAATTCCCACCCGGATATTAAAATGATGACCAAACATTTAGAAAATCCAACAAAAACTCATAACGATAAGTTTGTCTGGTCAGTTCCAACCCTGCGCCCCCTCAACCACATATATATATATATTTATTTATTTATTTGAATATATATTCTTTGGTTTCAGTCGTTTTTTTTTCTTTCAACTATCTACTATTTCCATATATACACATATATATATATATAATCTGTAAAGGCCGCTCTATATGCTCCACGTTCGATAGGAGAGTGTTGCGCCGTTGGTGTTATCGCTGGTCATCAGCAGAATCCCTTCCAAGTCCTGAAAACCCACCCAGTGTGGCCTAAAGTTCAGTCACACCAGACAGCGAGGAGTCTATCCCTTATTCACTAAGCAGCGTGTAGACCGATTGGAGATTGTGTTGTTCCGGCAGTGCGTGACACCTATCATCTTCCTCAACTTTAACCGCACGAGTATATATAACTATCTATGAATCAGGTATATAATTATATATATTATGCGTAAAAAAGGGAATATCAAGTTCCAAACAGTGTAGAAAAGTATAAAACACGGGATGTTACACAGTAGATCGAAGTTTATAACGTAGTGAATGTGCGACGCATAACGTTTCGTTCTTTCAAGGCATCATCTACAGATACGAGCTAGTTTTTTATTGGAATGATTCGGTACTCGTACGCCAACCTCCTCCCCCGATCGACACCGCCAAGACACTCGCGAGCAAGAAAACTGCAACGATCAACACATAGCATCGTTCCTTGACAAAGTCTGAAAAGACACGCGAACAATTCTATAGCGTCACATCCACCACTATAATAAGAATTTCCATCTAGCTATAACATGTTGATCTACTTGTCTCCATATATATATCATATATTACATTTCCTTGCTGGGGAAGATTTGTTGGCAGAGGATTGCTGTTGGTATTTGGATGCTTGTTCGGAGATCGATTAAAAAGATGATTAAACTCTGATCGCTTTTCGCCTAATCGATAATGCTGAGACAGTGTCTAACGAACAAATCAAAGAATGAAAACACTGTTATAGACGACACAGTAATTCGAAACTTCCTTTCCGAATTACGAACAGAGTCAGTCGAGTCGAATTTGCCATTGTCAAGTCTTCACTAAATATTTCCGACTGCTTTGTTACTTATGTTCCAGAGGTCCTGGCGAGGCTTGCTGGGTCAGATCGTGGTCAATACTCCCCCGCTTCATCCCCTTCACTCCGTCCCCCACCCTGCACCCGCACCGTTTGGTGCACTACCAAACCATGCTAGGCTGACCGACGAACAATATGCTCGACACCCATACAAACAACCGGTGATCCATGAGTCTTTATCGATCCACAACACATTAATTCCTTACGGAAGTCTAAAAAAGACTTTTTTTTCCGCCCATATGTACGAGTATAAGCGTTAATTATTTAAAAGTATTCTAAACGTGCGTGGCAACCGGTTTCAGCAAGATTCAGTTTATGCTTTCTGTCTGTAGTTATTTGGATTTTTGGACCTTATGTGAAATATGCATACACTATAATCTTCGGCCGATAAACCCTCTTGTAACACTCGCACTTTTCGGAATGGAATATTGTATTCAATCCATTTTTACTTGTTTGTTATAGCGAATACTGGCCATTATATACAATAAATTTCTCACGCATTTGTTCACATCTTTTGATTCTTGATAACGAACTTTAGAATTTCTTTATTCTTTTTTCCGCCTTTTACGGAAGAAGAGTCTTCCGGTTTTCCTTTTTTCCTGTTATCCTTATTTTCTTCATCTGTCTCTCCCTGCTTCTTATCGGGAGGACCTCTTCTTCCGGTTCTCCCCTTTTTTTAATATATAGTTTTATCTTTCTACTTTGTCTTTTGCCGGAAATTCCCTCGTTTTCGTTGCACGATAGCCAGACAACTGCATGAGATGATGAGCGTATCAAATCTTCGTTACATCTTGCACTCAGCTTACAATTGCAGAGATTCTTGTCCACGTGCTAATCCGCACGTCCGTTCCTTTCTAGTGAAGTTGTGTGGGTGAAGGAAATATTCAATATACTCATCTCTGTACCAGGTAACATACATCGAGCGAGGCAAGGTTGAATCTGGTGTGCTCGACAGCTGTTCGGGCTTTTGCAGTCATGAAGGTCTGGAGTCAAGAACAAACTTGGAGCTATTATTGCTGTGCCTTGTGCCATTGGGAGTTTGTAATAACACAAGGTCGGCTCCTTTTCGACTTATGAGTATTTATGTCCGCTCAAATTATATATCTATGAGTCATATATATATTACCATGTCGGTACTGCCGTTCACGTATGTTCCCAGACTCAATTTACACTGACGCTCTCACCCCTCCTTCCCTACGAAGCGAGCCTAACATAAATCGTTCTTTTGGATGCCGCCCATTGATAATTTATTTAGGCAGACTGCTCTCCACAACGATTACAATATAAAGAGGTTTGTCTGGAACCACTCTTTCATTAGGTGCACTGAAGCGGATGCTAAGAACTGAGTCTCCATTGGCTTAGAGGATAGTCACTACCAACGACGCTAGGAAAATTATGCATCTCGAAAATTGAATAAGACAGAGTGGACTAAACAGCGGATGGGCGCGGGCATTCATCTCTGCTTTCCGTACGCGCCGTGTTCCCAACAATGCTCATCGGGTTGAATAAGAATCTTGTGTAATAATTGGGGAAACGCACAGCAAATAATGTTTCCGTTAGTTTCCATGAGAACAAAGAAGAACAAGAGTCCAGTGAGATAAGTAACATTGCCGCAGATACGAAGCAGAGAAATTCGACCCCGCACTAGTGAGGATGAACATTCTGATAGAGAAAAAAAATAGAATCGCCGATAAAAGTAAAAGGAGAGAAAGGGTGAACCCGGCATATATTGTTAATTTTGATGCCACGTGACCAGCCGATTCGCATGATACGTGATTTCGAACCTGAAATCCACAGAACAAAGTAAGTCCTGAGAATGCGTTAGAAAAAACAGCGATTAGAGATATTAAGACGCGTAGAAAAAGTGATGCAGAAAGTGAGACACGCAAAGGACAATTAGAACCACCCAGGAATCATGATGTGTAGAATAATCTTACTAAGTCCAATTACGTTCGAAGTTGTAGACAAGGCAATAGAGGTAGCCGTAACTCAATCACGGATCTAACCTTGTTGCCAATGCCTACTGCAGAAGTCAGTTATCTTATGAAGCCTGCATAACATCATAGATACAACAGCCAGATCAGAGGAATCAAGGAATGGGATCACCAGCAGTACCATGAATTGACTATTCCTGAACGTGCCGCGATAGGACCAGCTGTGGTTGGGGCACGTAGGTTGCAGTTGGTGTTATCCAGCAGTTGCGTATTGTGCCAAACCAACAGTATACTACGTGACTAACCACAGCTGGTTCAGTTTGTTCAGCCAGTTGCTGTTGGTCTAAACCAACAGCTATACTGCACTGACTGCCTGGTTCGTTGTGCTTAGCCTGTGTGTTGTCTAACAACAGGTACTACGTGACGGCAGCTGGCTGGTTCAATTGTGGCTTAGCGACGTTCTGTTGTCCAAAACCCAACAGTTACTGACGCACGGCTGTTCAGTTGCTGCTAAGCCTGTTCGTTGTGTCCTAAATCCAACGTATACTGACTGACTTGCTGGTTCAATTGTGCTAGGCGATTGGCTGATTGTCCAACCAACGAGTATATGACTGACTGGCTGGTTCAGTTGTGCTAGCCGATGTTTGACTGTTGTTCCAATACGAAACAGCTAGGATCTACGCGAGCGCTGGTTCAGTTGTGTCCTTAAGCGAGTTGATGTTGTCCAAACCAACGAGTTGTATCACTGACTGAGGACTGACTTCAATTACTGATCCACGAATATATATATTGAATTCGATATGTTTACATGGCAGAATATTTCTCATTCACTTTTTAAAAAAGTTTATGTGAGAAGACACGAAAAAGAAAGAGATGCGACAATAGGTATAACCAAATCAACATGATAAATGAATGTAGTCTATTTAAAAATTGGAACCATAGTTCAGAAAAAAACGAAAAGAGTATATAAATAAAATAAAAGAAAGACGAAGTACTTTCACAACACCGATGAGGAAAATGCGTATAGAAAAATAATTATCTATGTAAGCTTTTAGGATATAGAGATACCCTATGAAGTGGAGCGTCTCAAAGACCTTTTTTGCATTGTATGGTCTACAATTTGTTAAGACTCTAGCGGCTGCCTACCCACGGCGTCACGCCTAGTGGTAACGTGCTTATGGGATTTTTTTACAATGTGATGTCCCTGCTCGGACTCCATTATTACTTTGAATTCGTGACTTGAAAATCCTCTGTTGAACCCATTTATAATCCCCCAGCTGGTAAAAAATAGACCCTTGCATTGATCCCAGCTACTCTGAAAAGAAATGGTGATTATCCTACTATCTTAAAATATTAAATGAAGAAACAAACTTCCGTAGTCTATAACATTTAAATTTATTCTCATTTATGCCTTCACGTAATATAACATCAATCTCTACTTACTTTTTACTGCAACCAAGCCCTAGTGATATCTCAATGGTGCATATATATTTAGTTTTTCGTTTATTGTTTTATTTTCGAAGTTTCCCCGCACATAGAGATTCACACCAATCCGCCTTATATATGTATAAGGCCAACAAAGATAGTATTGCATTGTCATTTTCTGCACGAGAAAAATAACGTTTCCCCCGTGAAGACCGACGTGACAAAAAGATTCGCGACAGTGAGACTAGTCCTTTAGATGATTAGTTGGTTCATTTAATCTATTTCCTTAAC
>CM042158.1:36845779-36848820 GCA_023376005.1 Doryteuthis pealeii | reverse complement strand
GCTAGGAGCGTTCTGCTAGAAAGCCACAAGAGTTTCCTAGTTCTGATACCGGTCCTCGCAACGCTCAGCGTAGGAGCTAGCACAAGGATCGTGACGGCTTAAAGTTAAGGACCCTGACTCGTAGGTATGTGGGCGCTTTTAGGGTATGTGGCATTGAACTAAATCTAGACCAATTCCTACCTTTTCCTAGACATCTTACTTATTTACAAAACCAAACACGCCATTTAGAATTCACCACAAACCACTGCCAAAAATGACCCACAAACATACTACTTACACCATTGGGCACCACACCAAAAATAGAGCATTATAATAGGTTTTCACCTTAGGAGCCCGTCCACATCTGCACACTCGCTAGAAATTTAGAATTGGCTGAATTCACCCAAATAAAAAATAATGTGTGATTTACTAAAATTTTATATACGTCTAGTAATTCACCTAGATCGTATTCAAATACGAGGTAATCATAATTGTTAGGGAGGTAACTTCCAATTAACTTGAGCTACAATAGGTTTAATTTTGTTTTGTCCTTATACACTATTGGCCTCCTGTATACGGTTCTGTAATTGTGTTAGTCAGGCTAACACTGTTTTAACAACGAGATATTAACCAGACTTTATATCGCGCCATTAAATTTTATTCAAAAATTAAAAGGAAATAAACGTGTAAGAATTGAGCATCCATTTTAATTTAAATTTCTTTTAAGCAGAACTAAACACTTTTACACAACCTCAATATATGAATTATTATACTAAATATAAAATTGAATTATTAAAAAATAGAATGTGTATCCAAATCCTCTGTATTTTTTTCAAAATGTGAAGAGAGGAAAATACATCGTTTGATTAAACTTGCAACCATGTTGACCCTGCTTAATATAATTTTTTTTTACAAATTTCATCAAAAAATGTGGTTAATTTTATAAAAAACAATTCTAGCCTTGTGAATATCATGATACTAAAAACAATCCGATCACAATTTAAATGAGAGAGAGATCAGAGGAGAGAGAAGAGTTGTGTGGTGTGTGTGCGTGTGTGTATTTAATAAGTATTAATTTAGAAAAGAGAAAGAGATTAAAAACGAACAATAGTGAAGAGATAGTTGATAACTAGAGAGAAATGAGAGTAGTGTACTGCGAGAGGAGTAGAAAATAAGGAAAGCAAAGATAGAGTAAAATTAAAGAGGTTGAGAACAGAAGCGATTTTAATACAGATTCCAATGGAGAAGGTACTGAGAGAGAGGACAGAGAGGAGCGGGACAGAGATAGGGAATTTCTGGAGAGAAGGAAAGGTGAAAATAGAAGGAAGAAATGGAAGAGAACAGATTTTAATGAAAGAACGAAGTGTAAGAAACGGAGAAAGAAAAAAATAACAAGAAGGAAAATACAGAACGCATCAGACAACTGCATATCATGCAGATAAACGGATTTTTTTTTACCGCAAAACCAGATTTTAATCATACGAGCAAGAATATGCACCCCTCTAGGCATAAGCATTAATTTAATGCAACGAAATATATTAAATCTATCGATTAATAATGGAAATTCGCTTCCGGTTTTTGTTCTGTAACAAAACTACGTCATTGCTTTACGTCACATTACCCAAAATCGTATAACATAGAATAAATACACTCAAAATTTGAAATGCAAACATTTAGACAGTCCTCATTGTTTTTTTAAAAAAAACAATTTAATAAAAGCATGACTGCGTATATATATCTATATATAATTTGTTTTATTTTAATATATTATAAAAGTTTACATTTCCAAAGTTGTTTTATTTTTAATCCTTTAAGAATTTGATGATTTTACATTACTTAGGGTAAAAACTCGCTGACATTGAATTTTTTTAACTCCCACCCCTCAGGCACATGTTTCAAAAAAATCTAGTTTACATCGCCCGGAGGGCTTTATTTTGCTAGTTAGAAATAATTAAAGAAAGAAATAAAGAACACATATTAAAAGATTACTCTTATTTCAGTTATATCTTAAATGTTTCTATATAAAATCATTCATAGGATGATTTTAATACGTTTAAGAATAAAACAATAATATCAGATATCAATGTCACCAAGTAAATTATTTATTAAACACGATTTTGTTAAACAATTAATACAAATAAACCACACCAGTATTATGTAATCCTTTATTTCTTAGTGATAATTTTAAGACAACATTGCAGGGTTTAATGCACTAAAACATGGTGTTTTTGAAGCAAATTAACTCAGATTTTCATAGAGACTACCTAAAATTAATTTATTCTATGTAGCAATGATTTTTACTATAATTTATATATTTCATCGATAAATTATGCATTTGGGACGTAGTTTCGGTTAAAGGCAAATACTGAATATCCATTATAATAAGATTATAATGGGAGCATTATGTACGTATGTTGCGTAACCGAAAACTACTTACCACTTGAGCGTTTTCACAAAATTCCTTAGTTGTTAAGTTTTATTCTCAGTGAAATGAAATAGTTAATTTTATCTTAATTTAGCATCTTATATTAACTTATGTTCTATAAACGTCTAAGTCTTAGTTATATTGCCTGCCAAAACTGCCATATTATTAATGCATTTCAAATTCCTACAATGTTGTTGTTATATATATTAAGAAATACAAATTTATATAGTATATGGTGCAATAATTTGCAATAATGATTTTATCAAAACTTGGCTAAATAAATAATTATTTTGTTACTGATTTCTAAACTATCATGTTATTTTCAAACGTATTAAAAAGCAATCACATATTTATAATTTTTATATAGAAATCAATTTAAAAAAGATAGAATAAAATATATTTTTATATTTGTTTTCTGATATATTTCTTTAGTATTTAATTTTGAGAAGATGTTCGCTGAGAGCCTTCAGGCCCTGGGAATGACGTTAAACTCCTATCTGACGTGGAGGGTTTACAGTTCTGGAGGTCTGGGGAATGTGGAGCCAACCCATCCTCACCATTGCACTTTAGGTCCATCTGACCTAGAGTGGTATGACCTGTTTAGGGTCCCATCTATGGGTTAAATAGAAAAACATAA
>CM042158.1:36823279-36838279 GCA_023376005.1 Doryteuthis pealeii | reverse complement strand
ACAGCACACGAGCGAGCACGATAATAAAGGCTAGCAGTTGTGACTAATATTTCTCGCGTTGTAATTTTTATCAACAAGAATACATTTTTAGTACCGTGAATATATCGCCGCCACCACCACCGCCCCGTTATGTATATCGCTTTGGTACTGTGACCAGATATACGACAACGTTACAGATATCGTTTTATAGTGCCCGGAAAATGGGACAACGTTACAGTTGGAAATATAGTTATGAATATAAACAAACATTCAAAATGAATCAAACTTTGGCATTAGATAACCTATAAGGGGATGATATGCTCTGTATGTACATTTCAGCCCATTAGGCCTTATCAGCAGAGCTATAGACAGGGTAGTGCTTTGTGCGTGATTCGAACCCTACCTGTCAGGCTGACCCAAAAAGTGCGATATACATACCAGTTTAAAATGAACGAGAAATTCTGAGGAAGCCAGCTAGTGTAGTGGTTAGAATGTCAGCCTGACAGGTAGGGTTCGAATCACGCACAAAGCACTGCCCTGTCTATAGCTCTGCTGATGAGGCCTAATGGGCTGAAATGTACACACAGAGATGACTTTTTCTCGATTTGTTTACGCTTTACATTTAAACCGATATGCACGCCTAATTCATTTAGTTATAATTAATTAATTCACACAATTAGGTATGACTTTAATTAAGCACATAATCTCCCACAAATTGTCGGCCTTCACCATTTCAAACGCATTGTTTGACTACTTCAGACACAGACACACACACACACACACACACACACACACACATATATATATATATATATATATATATATATAGTATGATTTTTTTATTTTAAACATGTTTTTTTTTAAATCACCGGACAGTTCTTGTCTGACTGTTTTTGTTCGATCCTTTCTAAGTGTCTGGCCATCTTTTTAATATATTCGGTTAATATAGAATTAGTTTTACTTTGTTGTTGAGGTCAGTGGAAGAAACATTATTACGTATTAATTTTTTTAATACAGATTTGTCCTGTTTATAGTTTCGGTACATCTGATTGCCGATAATATATGTTGTGGGTGGAGCTCTTCTTAAATGGTTATAATTTCCCGCCAATTCTCCTCCCACCATTTCCCATAACATCTTATAAACTTGTGAGGCCATCCTCCTACTAATTCCTACTGCTACTGTTTGTTTAAAAAGAAACAATGGAAAGATCTCACCATTCCAGGTAGTGCAGAAAGCGCTCGTAGTAAATTATTTGGTGGATCTATACACCAATTCCACCCGGATATTAAAATGATGACCAAACATTTAGAAAGGATCCAACAAAAACTCATAAGATAAGTATTGTCTGTTCAGTTCAACCCCCCCCCCACACACACACACACATATATATATATTTATTTATTTATTTATTTATATATATATAGTTCTTTGGTTGCTCAGTCCGTTTTTTTTCTTTTCAACTATCTACGTATTTCCATATATACACATATATATATCTGTAAAGGCTGCCAGAGAGTGCTCCATCGGTTTTCTAGGAAAGTGTTGCCGTTTGGGGTTAATCGCTGGTCATCAGCGAGAATCCCTTCCAAAGTTCTGAACCCACCATGGGTGGGTATTGGTGTGGCCTAAATTCAGTATCAGCCAGACAGCAAGGGAGTCTATCCCCTTTTCACTAGCGCTAGACCATGGAGATTGTTTTGTCGTTTGAGGCAGTGCGTGACACCTATCATCAGCTCCTCACTTTACCGCACAGTATATATATATATATATATATATATATATATATATATATATATATATAGGAGTAAAAAGAGGAAATCAATCCAAGTGTAGAAAAGTATACAAACACGAGATGTTACACTGGATTGAATTTTATAACTGGTAGTGATATCGACGCCATAACGTTTCGTTCTTTCAGACCATCTACAGGACACGAGCTGAGTTTTTGTATTGAATGATTCGGTACTCTTCCCAACCTCCTCCCAATCACGACCGCAAGACACTCGTCTGTAAGAAAACTGAATCCTTCAACATTTAGCTCGTGTTCTGACGAAAGTCTGAAAGACCGAAACGTTATAGCGTCCACATCACTACCAGTAATAAACTTCCATCATGTATAACATGTTTGTCTACTTGTCTCCATATATATATATATATATATATTTCCTTCTGGGGAAATTTGTTGGCAGAGATTGCTGGTTGGTATTTGATGCTTGTTCGGAGATCGATAAAAAGATTTGATAAACTCTGATCGCTTTCGCCTAATCGATAATGTCTGAGACAGTGTCTAACGAACAAATCAAAGAAGCCTGTTAATAGAGACACAGAATTCGAACTTCCTTTCCATTTACAACAGAGTCGAGTCGATTTGCCATTTCAGGTCTTCACTAAATATTTCGACTCTTTACTTATGTTCCAAGTCTGCAGCTGTGGTCAGATGCGGTCAATACTCCCCGCTTCATCCCCTTCTTGACCTCCGTCCCCACCCGTGCACCCCTCCACCATTTTGTGCACTCCAAACCTTTGCTAGCTGACCGACGGACCAATATGCTCGACACCATTACAAACAACCGGTGATCCATTGAGTCTTTATCGATCGCACAATCACATTTAATTTCCGAATCTAAAAATAGACTTTTTCCCCAAGTACGGATAACGCGTAATTTATTAAAAGTATTTCTAAACGTGCGTGGAACCGGTTTTCAGCAAGATTCATTTATTGCTTTCTGTCTGTATTATTTGGATTTTTTGGACTTTTATGTGAAATATGCATACACAACGTTTCGGCCGATAAACCCTCTTGTAACACTAGACTCACTTTGTCGGAATGGAGAAATGTATTCAATAAATTTGTTACTTTGTTGTATAGCCGAATACTGGCCTTTATATACAATAAATATGCCCACGCATTTTTATCTTTTGATCTGATAACGAACATTTTTTATATATTTCTTTATCTTTCTCTCCGCCTTTTCACCGGAAGAGGAGTCTTCCGTTTTCCTTTTTTCTTTTATCTATTTTTCATCTTCTCCCTGCTTCTTGACTGGAAGACCTCTCTTCCGTTCTCCCCCTTTTTTTAATATATATTTTTTATCTTTCTCTTTGTCTTTTTGCCGGAAGCTTCCCCTTCCGTTGCACGATATGCAACAACTTGATGAGATGATGACGTATCAACTCTTCGTTACGTCTTGCACTCAGTTACGAATGGAGAGATTTCCTGACCACTTTGCTAACCGCACGTCTCTTCCTTCTAGTGAATGATGTGTGGTAAAGAAGTATTCAATATACTTATCTCTGTACAGGTACTACATCGGAGAAGGCTTGAATTCTGGTTGTCGGACAGCTGTTCTGTTGTTGGCAGTTCTATAAGGTCATGGAGTCAGGACAAACTTGGAGCTGAAAGTTATCTTGCCTTGTGCCATTTGGAGTTTTAGTAATAACACAAGGTCGCTCCTTTTCCCTTATGAGTATTTTATTTCCCTCAAATTACACCTGCCGAGAGCAAGAAATTTAATGTCTTACTCCGTTCACGTATTTTCCCAGGCTCAATTTACACTCTGACCTCTCACCCCTCCGTTCTCCGTTCTCGCCCATTACGTAACACTCGAGACTTCTTTGGATGTCCCATGTAATTCATTTAGGCAGACTGCTCTCACTACGATACAACTATAAAGAGTTTGTATTGAAAATCACTCTGTCATTAGGTGCACTTGAATGCGGGATCCTATAGATTGAGGTCTCCATTGACTTAGATAGTCACGTGACCAAGCGACGCAAGTGAAAGTTTCATTTCGAAATTAGTTGAGACAAGTGGACTAAACACGGAGGACGCGGCTTTCATCTCTGCTTCCGTACGCGCCCTGTTAACAATGTATCGGTGAAAAAGGATTTGGTGTAATAATGTTGGGAAACGCACAGAAATATGTGTCCGTGTGGTTCCATGAGAAGCAAAAAGAACAAGAATCCAGTGAGAGTAACATTTGCCGCAGATAGAGAGAGAAATTCGACCCGCTAGGAGGATGAAACATCTGATAGAAGAAAAAATAGAATCCCGATAAAAGTAAAAGGAGATAAAGTAACCCGCATATATGTAATTTGATGCCACGTGACCAGCCGTATTCGCATGATACGGTTAGTTTCGAACCTGAAATCCACAGAACAAATGTAAGGTCCTAAATGCGTTAGAAAAACACCGATTAGAGATAATAAGACGGTTAGAAAGAAGTGATGCAGAAAGTGAGACCGCAAGGAAATAGAACACCAGGAATCATGATTGTAGAATAATCATACTAAGTTCCAATTACGTTCGAATTGGTAAGACAAGGCAATAAGTAGCCGTAACTCAAATACGGATCTAACCTTGTTGCAATCCTACTGCAGAATGTCAGATTATTTATGAAGCCTCATAACATCATAGATACCAAGCAGCCAATCAGGAATCAAGGAATGGGATCACCCAAATACATGAATGGACTATTTCTTGAGTTCCATATGTACCAGCTGTTTTGGGCACTAGTTCAGTTGTGTTTATCTCCAGTTGCTATGTCCAAACCAACAGTATACTGACTGACTAACTAGCTGGTTCAGTTGTTCTTAGCCAGTTGCTGTTGTCTAAACCAACAGTATACTGACTGACTGGCTGGTTCAGTTGTGCTTAGCCTGTTGTGTTGTCTAAACCAAACAGTATACTGACTGACTGGCTGGTTCAATTGTGCTTAGCGAGTTGCTGTTGTCTAAACCAACAGTATACTGACTGACTGGCTGGTTCAGTTGTGCTTAGCCTGTTGTGTTGTCTAAAACCAACAGTATACTGACTGACTGGCTGGTTCAATTGTGCTAGCGAGTTTGCTGTTGTCCAAACCAACAGTATACTGACTGACTGGCTGTTCAGTTGTGCTTAGCGAGTTGCTGTTGTCCAAACCAACAGTATACTGACTGACTGGCTGGTTCAGTTGTGCTTAGCGAGTTGCTGTTGTCCAAACCACAGTATATACTGACTGACTGACTGACTTCAATTATGATCACAATATATATATTGAATTTCTATATGTTTATGCAAATATTTTTCATTCACTTTTTAAAAAAAGTTTGATGTGAGAAGACAGAAAAAGAGAAGAGATGACGAATTAAGTATAACAAATAAATGAATAAATGAATTATTTTAAAAAATTGAACCATAGTCAGAAAAATAACGAAAACGAGAAAAATAAAATAAAAGAAAGACGTAAGTACTTTCACACACAGGCATGAGGAAAAATGCGTAATAGAAAATAATTTATCTGATGTTAAGCTTTGTAGTGATATAAGAGACTTACCCTATGAAGTGGAGCGGGCAAGGACCTGTTTTGCATGTAGGTCTATAATTTTGGTAAGACTAGCGGCGGTCACCCGGCGTCACCTGGGTAGTGGGGGATTTTTTTAAAGTTAGTCCTGCAGATCCATTATTACTGAATTGTGAGTTGAATCCTCGTGGGATACCCCATTTAAATCCCTATGTAAAAAATAGACCTTGCATTGATCCAGCTACTCTGAAAAGAAATGTTAATTTCTACTATCTAAAATATTAAATGAAGAAAAAATTCCGTGCTGTTATCATTTAAATTTTATTTTTCAATTATCTTTCACGAATATAAATCAAATCTCTATTATTTTTACTGAAAAACCAAGCCCTAGTGATATCTAATGTGTATATATATTTAGTTTTCGTTTATTGTTTTATTTTCGAAGTTTTCCCCGGACATATGGATTCACACAATTGCCCTTTATATATGTAGATGGCCAAAAAGAATAGTATTGCTGTCATTTTTCTGCAGAGAAAATAAACTTTCCTCCGTGAAAAACCGAACGTGACAAAAAAGAGGTTCGCGACAGGAGACTAGTCCATTTAGATGCATATTTTGACTGCATGTCATTGCATCAGCCTAATCCTATTGTCTAGAGGTTAGGGAAATAGATAAATTGAACAACTAATCATCAAATGACTAGTCTTCCTGTCGCGAAACCTCTTTTTGTCACTTCGGTTTCACGGGAAAAGTTATTTTTCTCTGCAGAAAATGACAGCAATACCTTTCTTTTTGGCCATCTAATACATTATATAAAGGGCAATTGTGTGAATCCATATGTCCGGGGGAAAACTTCGAAAAAAAACAATAAACGAAAACTAAAATATATACACATTAGATATCACTAGGCTTGGTTTTTCAGTAAAAATAATAGAGATTGATTTATATTCGTGAAGATAATTGAAAAATTAAAATTTAAAATGATAACAGCACGAATTTTTTTCTTCATTTAATATTTTAGATAGTAGAAATTAACATTTCTTTCAGAGTAGCTGGATCTAATGCAAAGGTCTATTTTTTACATTAGGATTTAAATGGTTATCCCACGAGGATTCAACTCACAATTAACAGTACTAATGGTCTTGCAGGACTACTTTAAAAAAACATCCCCCACTACCCAGGTGACGCCGGGTGACCGCCGCTAGTCTTACCAAAATTATAGACCTACATGCAAAACAGGTCCTTGCCCGCTCCACTTCATAGGGTAAGTCTCTTATATCACTACAAAAGCTTAACATCAGATAAATTATTTTCTATTACGCATTTTTCCTCATGCCTGTGTGTGAAAGTACTTACGTCTTTCTTTATTTTATTTTTCTCCGTTTTCGTTATTTTTCTTGACTTATGGTTCAATTTTTAAAATAATTCATTTATTCATTTATTTGTTATACTTAATTCGTCATCTCTTCTCTTTTTCTGTCTTCTCACATCAAACTTTTTTTAAAAAGTGAATGAAAAATATTTGCATAAACATATAGAATTCAATATATATATTGTGATCATAATGAAGTCATCATCAGTCAGTATACTGTTGGTTTGGACAACAGCAACTCGCTAAGCACAACTAACCAGCCAGTCCAGTATACTGTTGGTTTGGACAACAGCAACTCGCTAAGCACAACTGAACCAGCCAGTCAGTCAGTATACTGTTGGTTTGGACAACAGCAACTCGCTAAGCACAATTGAACCAGCCAGTCAGTCAGTATACTGTTGGTTTAGACAACACAACAGGCTAAGCACAACTGAACCAGCCAGTCAGTCAGTATACTGTTGGTTAGACAACAGCAACTCGTGCTAAGCACAATTGAACCAGCAGTCAGTCAGTATACTGTTGGTTTAGACAACACAACAGGCTAAGCACAACTGAACCAGCCAGTCAGTCAGTATACTGTTGGTTTAGACAACACAACTGGCTAAGAACAACTGAACCAGCTAGTTAGTCAGTCAGTATACTTGTTGGTTTGGACAATAGCAACTGGATAAACACAACTGAACTAGTGCCCAAAACAGCTGGTACATATGGAACTCAAAGAATAGTCCATCATGTATTGGGATCCCATTCCTTGATTCCTGATGGCTGCTTGGTATCTATGATGTTATGAGGCTTCATAAATAATCTGACATTCTGCAGTAGGATTGCAACAGGTTAGATCCGTATTGAGTTACGGCTACTTATTGCCTTGTCTTACCAATTCGAACGTAATTGGAACTTAGTATGATTATTCTACAATCATGATTCCTGGTGTTCTATTTCCTTGCGGTCTCACTTTCTGCATCACTTCTTCTTACCGTCTTATTATCTCTAATCGGTGTTTTCTAACGCATTTAGGACCTTACATATTGTTCTGTGGATTTCAGGTTCGAAACTAACCGTTATCATGCGAATACGGCTGGTTCACGTGGCATCAAATTAACATATATGCCGGGTTACTTTATCTCCTTTTACTTTTATCGGGATTCTATTTTTTCTTCTATCAGATGTTTCATCCTCCTAGCGGGTCGAATTTCTCTCTCTATCTGCGGCAAATGTTACTCTCACTGGATTCTTGTTCTTTTTGCTTCTCATGGAACCACACGGACACATATTTCTGTGCGTTTCCCAACATTATTACACCAAATCCCTTTTCACCCGATACATTGTTAACACGGGCGCGTACGGAAGCAGAGATGAAAGCCGCGTCCTCCGTGTTTAGTCCACTTGTCTCAACTAATTTCGAATGAAACTTTCACTTGCGTCGCTTGGTCACGTGACTATCTAAGTCAATGGGAGACCTCAATCTATAGGATCCCGCATTCAAGTGCACCTAATGACAGAGTGATTTTCAATACAAACTCTTTATAGTTGTATCGTAGTGAGAGCAGTCTGCCTAAATGAATTACATGGGACATCCAAAGAAGTCTCGAGTGTTACGTAATGGGCTGAGACGGAGAACGGAAGGGGTGAGAGGTCAGAGTGTAAATTGAGCCTGGGAAAATACGTGAACGGAGTAAGACATTAAATTTCTTGCTCTCGGCAGGTGTAATTTGAGGGAAATAAAAATACTCATAAGGGAAAAGGAGCGACCTTGTGTTATTACTAAAACTCCAAATGGCACAAGGCAAGATAACTTTCAGCTCCAAGTTTGTCCTGACTCCATGACCTTATAGAACTGCCAACAACAGAACAGCTGTCCGACAACCAGAATTCAAGCCTTCTCCGATGTAGTACCTGTACAGAGATAAGTATATTGAATACTTCTTTACCAACACATCATTCACTAGAAGGAAGAGACGTGCGGTTAGCAAAGTGGTCAGGAAATCTCTCCATTCGTAACTGAGTGCAAGACGTAACGAAGAGTTGATACGTCATCATCTCATCAAGTTGTTGCATATCGTGCAACGGAAGGGGAAGCTTCCGGCAAAAAGACAAAGAGAAAGATAAAAAATATATATTAAAAAAAGGGGGAGAACGGAAGAGAGGTCTTCCAGTCAAGAAGCAGGGAGAAGATGAAAAATAGATAAAAGAAAAAAGGAAAACGGAAGACTCCTCTTCCGGTGAAAAGGCGGAGAGAAAAGATAAAGAAATATATAAAAAATGTTCGTTATCAGATCAAAAGATTAAAAATGCGTGGGCATATTTATGTATATAAAGGCCAGTATTCGGCTATACAACAAAGTAACAAATTTATTGAATACATTTCTCCATTCCGACAAAGTGAGTCTAGTGTTACAAGAGGGTTTATCGGCCGAAAACGTTGTGTATGCATATTTCACATAAAAGTCCAAAAAAATCCAAATAATACAGACAGAAAAGCAAATAAATGAATCTTGCTGAAAACCGGTTCCACGCACGTTTAGAAATACTTTTATAAATTAACCGTTATCCGTACTTGGGGGAAAAAAGTCTATTTTTAGATTCGGAAATTAAATGTGATTGTGCGATCGATAAAGACTCAATGGATCACCGGTTGTTTGTAATGGTGTCGAGCATATTGTCCGTCGGTCAGCTAGCAAAGGTTTGAGTGCACAAAATCGGTGGAGGGTGCACGGGTGGGGACGGAGGTCAAGAAGGGGATGAAGCGGGAGTATTGACCGCATCTGACCACAGCTGCAGACTTGGAACATAAGTAAAGAGTCGGAAATTATTTAGTGAAGACCTGAAATGGCAAATCGACTCGACTCTGTTGTAAATGGAAAGGAAGTTCGAATTCTGTGTCTCTATTTAACAGGCTTCTTTGATTTTGTTCGTTAGACACTGTCTCAGACATTATCGATTTAGGCGGAAAGCGATCAGAGTTTATCAATCTTTTTCGATCTCGAACAAGCATCCAAATACCAACCAGCAATCTCTGCCAACAAAATTTCCCAGAAGGAAAATATATATATATATATATATGGAGACAAGTAGACAAACATGTTATACATGATGGAAGTTTATTACTGGTAGTGATGTGGACGCTATAACGTTTTCGGTCTTTCAGACTTTCGTCAGAACACGAGCTAAATGTTGAAGGATTCAGTTTTCTTACAGACGAGTGTCTTGCGGTCGTGATTGGAGAGGAGGTTGGGAAGAGTACCGAATCATTCAATACAAAAACTCAGCTCGTGTCCTGTAGATGGTCTGAAAGAACGAAACGTTATGGCGTCGATATCACTACCAGTTATAAAATTCAATCCAGTGTAACATCTCGTGTTTGTATACTTTTCTACACTTGGATTGATTTCCTCTTTTTACTCCTATATATATATATATATATATATATATATATATATATATATATATATATACTGTGCGGTTAAGTGAGGAGCTGATGATAGGTGTCACGCACTGCCTCAAACGACAAAACAATCTCCATGGTCCTAGCGCTAGTGAAAGGGGATAGACTCCCTTGCTGTCTGGCTGATACTGAATTTAGGCCCACCACAATACCCACCCATGGTGGGTTCAGAACTTTGGAAGGGATTCTCGCTGATGACCAGCGATTAACCCCAAACGGCAACACTTTCCTAGAAAACCGATGGAGCACTCTCTGGCAGCCTTTACAGATATATATATGTGTATATATGGAAATACGTAGATAGTTGAAAAAAAAAAAACGGACTGAGCAACCAAAGAACTATATATATATAAATAAAATAAATAAATAAATATATATATATGTGTGTGTGTGTGTGGGGGGGGGGTTGAAACTGAACAGACAATACTTTATCTTATGAGTTTTGTTTGGATCCTTTCTAAATGTTTGGTCATCATTTTAAATATCCGGGTTTGGAATTGGTGTATAGATCCACCAAATAATTTACTACGAGCGCTTTCTGCACTACCTGGAATGGTGAGATCTTTCCATTGTTTCTTTTAAAACAAACAGTAGCAGTAGGAATTAGTAGGAGGATGGCCTCACAAGTTTATAAGAATGTTATGGGAAATGGTGGGAGGAGAATTGGCGGGAAATTATAACCATTTAAGAAGAGCTCCACCCACAACATATATTATTCGCATCAGATGTACCGAAAACTATAACAGGACAAATCTGTATTAAAAAAAATAATACGTAATAATGTTTCTTCCACTGACCTCAACAACAAAGTAAAACTAATTCTATATTACCGAATATATTAAAAAGATGCCAGACACTTAGAAAGGATCGAACAAAAACTAGTCAGACAAGAACTGTCCGGTGATTTAAAAAAAACATGTTTAAAATAAAAAAAATCATACTTATATATATATATATATATATATATATATGTGTGTTGTGTGTGTGTGTGTGTGTGTTGTGTCTGTGTCTGAAGTAGTCAAACAATGCGTTTGAAATGGTGAAGGCCGACAATTTGTGGGAGATTATGTGCTAATTAAAGTCATACCTAATTGTGTGAATTAATTAATTTATAACTAAATGAATTAGGTGCATATCGGTTTAAATGTAAAGCGTAAACAAATCGAGAAAAAGTCATCTCTGTGTGTACATTTCAGCCCATTAGGCCTCATCACAGCAGAGCTATAGACAGGGCAGTGCTTTGTGGCGTGATTCGAACCCTACCTGTCAGGCTGACATTTCTAACCACTACACTAGCTGGCTTCCTCAGAATTTCTCGTTTTCATTTTAAACTGGTATGTATATCGCACTTTTTGGGTCAGCCTGACAGGTAGGGTTCGAATCACGCACAAAGCACTACCCTGTCTATAGCTCTGCTGATAAGGCCTAATGGGCTGAAATGTACATACAGGCATATATCATCCCCTTATAGGTTATCTAATGCCAAAGTTTGATTCATTTTGAATGTTTGTTTATATCATAACTATATTTCCAATGTAACGTTGTCCCATTTTTCCGGGCACTAAAACGATATCTGTAACGTTGTCGTATATCTGGTCACAGTACCCAAAGCGATATACATAACGGGCGGTGGTGGTGGCGGCGATATATTCACGGTACTAAAAATGTATTCTTTTGATAAAATTACAACGCGAGAAATATTGTAGTCACAACTGCTAGCCTTTATTATCGTGCTCGCCTCGTGTGCTGTATCAGAGAGGAGGAAAGGCAGAGAGAAAGAGAGAGAGAACACTACTTGATTACTTTGACCCCAAAACTAGGCACCAAAGGGCCGTCCGTTCCCCTACGCGTCCGAAAGCCAAAAAGAGGCCGGGTCACTTTTTTTCGTTGTTCCGTCACCACGTGACTTCCGGTCAACACCCGAAACTTCCGGTTGACACTCAATTCTCCATTCGGGGTCACGCTACGGTCAAACCATCGTTCATCCTGTTTTGCTCATCACTATTTTTTAAAACCTTTATCATCTCTTATTTCTTCTTCCTCCTTTTCTAATATGTAGTTCTAGCTCACAAAAGTCAGGATAATATCCCCATCTTGCTACACAACGTTCTATGCAATCACTTTTAAATTGCACATTTTTTGGCTGTAATCATTTGTTTGCTTACATCAAATTAGAATTAAGTATTCTTAAATTATACAAATATGCACAGATGCTCGGTTTCAAGTGTCCACATCTAATTTATAAAATCGTATTCTATTCTTCTAAATGTATTTACTAATTTATACATACTTATATGGTTTCGTGTAGGAATTGTGTGGTGTAATGGTTAAATCATGGAAATGGACTCGTCGCCCCGAGTTCGAATTCTGGACGTGGTCATTGCATTTCACTTAGCGCTAATACCCTTTTGGGAAAGGTATGTTTTCTACTCTCCCTCCAACTATGGTTAAATAGGGCAGACTGGGCTCTTTAACCTTGGTTAGGCAACCGGTCTAGGAGAAGGAAAACTCTGAATTCAAGCCTGTTAAACTCTGCTTAAGAAATTGACCTTGTGTCACATCCTGCTCGTGCAGAGGGTGGATATATATATATATATATATATATATATGTGTGTGTGTGTGTGTGTGTGGTGTTGTTGTGTGTGTTTTCGCGTAACTCGTAATCCTATTATAACGTTTTAAGGAGAGCCGTAATTTTAGTGTAATTCACAGCCCTCAGCACATTTCCTTTCCAGATAGTTTAACCCACCAGTTGTGGGGAGTATATATATCATCTTTCATGCAATACTGTTTCGCTGTATCAGAGCTCTTCAGTGCGGCTAGAGTCAGCAGTTTCATATATATATATATATATATATATATATATATATATATATATTTCTCTCTGTCTATCTCTCTCTCTCTCTCTCTCTCTCTCTCTCTATATATATATATATATATATATATAATATTATATATATATATATGAGAGAGAAGTAAACAAACAATTTGTTTGATATGGTTTTTTGAAAATTCATTAATTGATAATTAATGAATTAGGCGGGCATACCTATTCAAATGTTTAGCCTTATATTTGAATAGTTATGCCCACCTAATTCATTAATTATCAATTAATTAATTTTCAAAATTAGATACGACTTCAAAAAAGCACACATTCTCCAAATATATATATATATATATATATTAATATATATATATATATATAGAGAGAGAGAGAGAGAGAGAGAGAGAGAGAAGAGAGGGGGCGCCAGACAGACAGAGACAGAGAGAAGAGAGAGATGTGTGAAAGAAAGAGTGTGTGTGTGAAAGAAAGAGAGATAGAGAGAGAGAGAGAGAGAGAGAGAGAGAGGAGAGAGAGAGAGAGAGAGAGAGAGAGAGAGAGAGAGGGGGGGTGCGTGTTAAAATGGTTAGAGTTGTTGGAAATGAATTCGTCGACCCCAGATCAAATACGTAACGTAGTTAGTTGCATTTCACATAGAGCTAATACCCTTGGGTAAAGTATGTAGTTTTAGAATGATACTAAGGCATCGTTGGAGAGAAACACACACACATAAACATACACACACACTTACACGTACACACATGCGCACACACACACACACACACACACACACAGGATTCAGAGGAATATATGACCAAGCATACAAGTGAATGAACATATCCTAGCCATAGGATAACAGCTCTAGGACTTCAGCTTTCAAAAATCATCTGACGAAGGGACCTTTATCATGAAATATTAAGAAAATAATTCAATGGTAAAAGAACAACATCATAGTTACTTCCTTTTTTTTACACTTGCATTGTGATAGCCTTCAAAACCAACGACCTAACAATATATATATATATATATATTATATATATTACAAGAGAGAGAGAGAGAGAGAGAGAGAGAGAGAGAGAGAGAGAGAGAGAGGAGGGGGGGGGGAGTTGTATGATATATGAAAATGATTTTTTCTTCGTTGACGACTATTGGTATCTGGCCAAATTGTTTGCCTCGAGTCAGACCAAGAAACGCAGTTTGCACTTAAAACCGTGGGAACGTTCCATGAGGGAAGAAATCTTTCTGGATGAGAATCTGTCCTGGCCATTCACGTCAATAACTGCAGTAGCAAGACTGCGAGAACAAGTGTTTTTGGCTGACCGATTCCCATCTTCCTGGAACACAGAGGAGAATCTCCACAGACCAGAATATTGAAGAACACATCAGATATCGAAACATCCACACATTCCGTTTCCCACATTTCCCCCAAAAAAAATCCTCCGGGGAAAAATTTTAACACACACAGAACAACAATACCGAGATCATTCTGCAAGACGAGTTCGTGTACAATATCACGGCATTTCGCTCAATTCTGAAAGAAAAAGAAAAATCAGGAAATCATTAGATAAAAATTAAAATTTAAAAAATTAAAAAATAAAACCTTTTTTTCCAAACACATTTTTAATCTATTTAACACAGAAAGAAGAAAAAGAACAATCAAATCATTAGATAAAAATTACATAAATAAATAAACTTAATATTAAAAAAAATAAATAAATAAAACTTAAATATTAAAAAAAAATAAACTTAAATATTTTTTAAAATAAATAAGATAAACTTAAATATTAAAAAAACAAAAAACTTAAATATTTAAAAAAAAAAAAATTAAATATTTAAAAAAATAAAAAAAACTTAAATATTTAAAAAAAAAAAATAAACTTAAATATTAAAAAAAAACAAAAAACTTAAATATTAAAAAAAAACAAAAAAAACTTAAATATTTAAAAAAATAAATAAAATAAACTTAAATATTTTAAAAAAAATAAATGAATTACAAAAAAAATTTAAAAAAAGGGTGTGGGGTTAGAAACTGGAAACTTTTTTTTTTACTTTGGTAGATCGACTTGTCTATTTTCCAATACATAGATTTTGTATATGTAT
>CM042158.1:36808279-36818279 GCA_023376005.1 Doryteuthis pealeii | reverse complement strand
ATACAGTTACATAATCTCCATTATAATCTTATTATAATGGATATTCAGTATTTGCCTTAACCGAAACTACGTCCCAATGCATAAGTTTATCGATGAATATCTAAATTATAGTAAAAATCATTGATACATAGAATAAATCTAATTTTTAAAGGGTAGTCTCTATGAAAATCTGAGTTAAATTTGCTTCAAAACACCCCATGTTATTAGTGCATTTAAAACCCTGCAATGTGTCTTAAATATCACTAAGAAATAAAGGATTACATAATACATGGTGTGGTTTATTTGCATATTAATTTTAACAAAATCGTGTTTAATAAATAATTACTTGGTGACATTGATATCTGATATTATTGTTTTATTCTTAAACGTATTAAAATCAATCCTATGAATGATTTTATATAGAAACAAATTAAGATATAACTGAAATAAGAGTAATCTTTTAATATGTGTTCTTATTTCATTTCTTTATTATTTCTAACTAGCAAAATAAAAAACGCCCCTCCGGGCGATGTAAAACTAGATTTTTGAAACATAGTGCCTGAGGGGTGGGAGTTAAAAATTCAATGTCAGCGAGTTTTTACCCTAAGTAAGTAAAATCATCAAATTCATTAAAGGATTAAAAAATAAAACAATTTGAAATGTAAACTTTATATATATATTAAAATAAAACAAATTATATATAGATATATAATACCAGTCATGCTTTTATTAAAACTTGTTTTTAAAAAAAACAATGAGGACTGTCTAATGTTGCATGTTCAAATTTTGAGTGTATTTATTCTATGTTATGACGATTTTGGGTAATGTGACGTAAGCAATGACGTAGTTTTTGTTACAGACAAAAACCGGAAGCGAATTTCCATTATTAATCGATAGATTTAATATATTTCGTTGCATTAAAACTTAAATGCTTATGCCTAGAGGGTGCATATTCTTGCTCGTATGATTAAAATCTGGTTTTGCGGTAAAAAAAATCCGTTTATCTGCAATGATATGCAGTTGCTCGATGCGTTCTGTATTTTTCCTTCTTGTTATTTTTTTCTTTCTCCGTTTCTTACACTTCCGTTCTTTCATTAAAATCTGTTCTCTTCCATTTTCTTTCCTTCTATTTTTCACCTCCTTCTCTTCCAGAAATTCCCTATCTCTGTCCCGCCTCCTCTCTGTCCTCTCTCTCAGTACCTTCTCCATTGGAATCTGTATTAAATCGCTTCTGTTCTCAACCCCTCTCTTTAATTTTACTCTATCTTTCTTTCCTTATTTTCTACATCTCTCTTCCAGTAATACTCTCCATTTCTCTCTAGTTATCCAACTATCTCTCTATTGTTCGTTTTTAATTCTTTCTCTTTTTCTAATTAATTCTTATTTAATACACACACGCACACACACACACACTCTCTCTCTCTCTCTCTCTCTCTCATTAAATTTGATCGATTGGTTTTTAGCAATGATATTCACAGCTAGAATTTTTTAAAAATTAACCACATTTTTTGATGAAATTTTAAAAAAAAATTATTAGAGGGTCACATTTCAAGTTTAATAAAGTGATTTTCCCTCTCTTCACATTTTGTAAAAAATAAGAGGATTTGTAAAATTCTATTTTATATTCAATTTTAATTAGTATAATTCAATATTTGAGGTGTTAAATTTTAGTTCTGGCTAAAAGAAATTAATTAAAATGGATGCTCAATTAATTACACGTTTATTTCCTTTAATTTTTGGAATAATTTATTGTAATAAAGGCTGGTTAATATCTCGCTTGTAAAACAGTGGTTAGCGCTGACTAACCAATTACAGAACCGTATACAGGAGCCAATAGTGTATAAGACAAACAAATTAACCTATTGTAATAAGTAATTGAAAGTTACCTCCCCTACATTATGATTACCTCGTCTTTGGAGAACGCTCTAGTGAATACTAGACTATATAAACTTTTAGTAAGTGCACACATTATTTTTATTTGGGTGAATTCACCATCTAAATGTTTAGGTGTGCAGATGTGGACGGCTCTAAGGTGAAAACCTATTATAATGCCTCTTTTTGTGTGGGTGCCATGGTGTAAGTAGTAATGTTTGTGGTCATTTTTGGCAGTGGGTTTGTGGTGAATTCTAATGCGTTGTTGTTTTTTATAAGTAAGATGTCTAGGAAAGGTAGGGAATTGTTAGATTCTAGTTCAATGCCCTACCTAAAAGCGCCACACCTACCATCAGGTCCTTACTTTACCGCACAGATACCTGTGCTACTCCTACGCTGAGTTGGCGAGGACCGGTATCGAACTAGGAACCTTGTGGTTTCTAGCAGAACGCTCTACCGACTGAGCTAACCCGATATTATTTTTTCTTGAATTTGTTTCATTTCCTTTTTTTTTACACAGGCATAATTGTCATATAATACCATGATAAAGGGTGAAGGTCACTCGGAATATTAGAATAAATAAACCCAACCGGGGACAAAACTACGGGAGGGCATTGAAACACTGTTTTTTGTTTGGCTTATTGTTTTTGTTCCCCTGTTCATCTTTATGATAAAGAAAAAGTCCACAAGAACAAAGTTGATGCGCAATATATATATATATATATATATATATATATATATATATATATATATATATGAACGATTGGACATACCTTAAGAAGATTTTTATAAGTGTCGATGCGAGAGCGTTTTAGTAAAAGAACCATAAATACAGAATTCCGCTAAAAAATATCAATAAAGAAATCGACCCTGTTGTAAAATAACGACAGTTTTACTTATTTTTCAAGATAACGGTGAGGGGTTTTTCCCCAATCGGATAACTTGATCTTTGAATTAACTTTTTTCTTTGTAACAAATCTTTATGTTCGTTATTCTTTTTGCGAGATTTAAAAAAAAAAAAAGTTCACAAATATTTATGTTTCTTCCTTTAATATGGTCTAAACTGATCACGTGACGTGTTTTGGTGGTACCTAATATACGGCCATATTTTATGTAAAAATATGAGTGTAACGTGACATATACATTAACACGAAAAAGTTTTTAGCAAACATGTATTAGATGAGAATGGAAAAGTTTAAGGGTGAATCATCATCGCCACATAGCTTTGTTTCTATTTGACAAGCGGTGAGACGTGGGGAAGTGGGAGGGAGGAGGAGTGAGATGTCATATTGTGAATTGAGTTTGGAATTATGAGTTGAATCGACCGGATGTGCTCTCTGCTGTTGGGATTTGGGGGAAATAAAAATCTCATGAGAAAAAGAAGTGGCCTTGTGTTATAACTAAAAACTCTAAATGGCACAAGGTAAGATTGTTCCCCAGCAGCCCAATTTGATTTCCAGCCTCTAAACATCCAGGAATTTTCAGCCAACTCCAGCATTGACTCAGCAACCAGGATCCCCACCTCACCAATGTACTACCGGTACAAAGATAGGTATATAATTAAATAATTTCTGTATCAACACATTATCAATCCATTCGAAGAAAGAGCCAGAACGTAACATAGAGTTGACACGTCATCTCTCCATTCCTAAAGGAGATCTTAGTGTTACCCTACCAACAATCCTTTATATTCTTTAAGAATTCATAAGCATGCACGCCTTATATCATTCCTATGGTAACTTTAGATATTAAATAATAGGTAATTCACAGTTAGGATCACGTGGGGGCTAAAATAAAATTCAAATAAAGAACTTAAAAAAAATCTCATGCACTTTCACCGGAAGAACCCTCCGAGCATGTGCGGAAAAAAGGACCCACTTACAAGGCCGAGGATAATCTATCGGACATTCTGACTTAACACTACTACTGTCTTCCTTGCTAAGGGGTGGCTATGACCCGTGACTAAAGCATAAAACCACCGTCTGTCTTGGTCTCTTTCTTTTCTTTCCTTGAATTCCTTCTTTTTCAGCGCGGCCACCAAATAAGATGGTGTTAAACGGAACTCCTAAAAACACGCACCAAGGATAACCACCGTCATCTTTTAAACCTAAAATACAAAATCTCTTGTAACCCCATAACCAACACTAAAAACACATTTGAAAAATCGATTGAAGATAATTAACACAAGGATATTTTGATTCCACAAAACACGATTTCTGTCTACAATTGAAGACATGAACGTGTCTTTGTCAATATTTTTAAGCCACGTAATTATTATTATTATTATTATTATTATTATTATTATTATTATTATTATTATGTGTCATTGAAAACTAGACAGAGGACGTCATCTTATGAACGCGTCTACGCACGTCGACTCGATTCAGTTTAAAAAGATACATCATTCTTTGACATACAAGTCACGTGAATACTTCAACTTCCTGTCACGACAGTACATGAAACAAGACAGGGAACATCGACTGTGTATTTTGAAAAAAAAAGAAAAAAAAAAGCAGATAAAGAAAAAAAGTCATGCAAAAATATATATATATATATCTTAAAAGAACCAGTTCCACCACGACTTGGTAAACCTTTTATAAGAAGCGAAAATTTAGAAGAAAAAATTGCTGGAACAATTCGGCTTCATCATGGTCGTACTATTTTTTCCCAGCTTGTATGCATCGCTTGTTCTTCCTGGACCGTGGGCCAATCGCCGTTGATTTTGAAGAATCTTTCAATGCTTCCTAAATCATCTTTGCTCTTACTGGCTCTTATTCTTCCCAATATGTTGTTTTTTTTTCTATTAAAACTAAAACTGAAATATGAAGAAAGATAACATGAATAACATAATTCCTGTCTCTATGATATTTTTATCTTATTTCTTTAAACACGTAAACATTCAGCTAACAGAAAGTCGTGAGAAAATCAAATAAAATAAGTTATGTGATATTCCTGTCCTTATATCTGTATTCATTCGAATTGTCCATACTTTGATGACATTTTTATTAATGTTTGCTTAACGCTGTGTCAATGTAATCTACAATCCGTGTTCGAGAATAGTTGTAACCTAAGTGTTCCACCACTGATTTTCAAGGCTAACACGACCGTTAATCTACAGGGTCATAGCGTAGCGCGTTTCGATCTAAAAGGAGTGATGACGTAATAAATGTTATAATCTCGAATAAATGTTACACCTCCGAATAAAGCAATGTATAATTAGTGAAATAGATCACTAATAAGGACTGAGTCTATTATAGTAGTGGCCACCCCACCGGAATTTAACACGTTTCAATTTTCCTTCTCCTAGACTGGTTGCCTAACCAATGTTAAAGGGCCTAGTCTGTCCGACTATTCTACCCATATCCGGAGAGAGATTAGTTGGATTCATACCTTTCCCAAGGGTATTAGCGCTATCTGAACTGTAGCATCGTTCAGGATTTGAACTCGAGTCGACGAGTCCATTTCCTACGATTCTAACCATAAGACCACACACCTCCAAACAATGTATACTTTACTGTATTGCTTTATCGGGGATATTAGATGAATGGGTAATAAGCATAGATTAAATTACTACAGAGTTTAAATGTATAAAATTTGCGTATGAATTGATATATAAACAAATATGATTCAAATGGTAAATAATAATAATAATAATAATAATAATATAATAATAATAATAATAATAATTGTCACTTCCCTTATTTGTTTTGAAAGAAAACAATAAATACATCGCAAAAACACATCTGATTCATCTGACTGCCAGCGTTCCATATATCATGATGACGTAACAATGGTAATAGTAGGGTGGGCAAATAAATACTTTTTTCCTAAAAATTGAATAAGACAGGTGTTTTCTATGGCCATTTTTGCTGCCGATTACAACTGATGAGATCATTGACCTAGGATGTCATTTTAGGTTGGTTCTGTGAGAATCTTCAAAATGGCGTTTGAAAATCATTATTTTTGTTAACGAAAAGGATAATATATGGATAAATAATGGTGTAATATGTCTAATCATAGGGTTTCTTAGTGACAGAATATGAAAATACATTCATTTTATTGATTTAACCAGCTCAAATTTCTTCTTTTTTTTTTAATTTAACAAAGAGGGGGGGGGGGTTAAAAAATAAAATAAAATTAAGAAGAAAAGGGAAAAAAAAGAAAAAAAAAACTTACAACAGCCGTTCTTCCTGGTAGTAAGACCAAAAGTAATAAATGGCTGGAGGTCAGGTGACCAGTACAATAAAACTATGGTCATCAAGAGGCGAGGTCATGTGCCGAGAAGGAAGGGTCGGGATTTGATCAACCTCGATTGGTCCCCTGGGCGAGGAAATCCGTTGTTGAAAGACCAGAAATTTCCAATGATCCCAAGGATATAACAACGCTGATGACTTCCCCCTCAAGCATCTTATAGATGTATTTTACAAAAAATATCGTGTAAAAAGATGAAAATTATAAGTAAGATTAGTGACGTTTTTGCCCAGAGATATCACTAATTACACATGAAGTTTGCAATAGTTAATTTCCACACATAAGAATTTTCCATATAAGTTAAACACTTGACTCACAGATTTGCCCTGATTCGGTTATCAAATTTACCAAACTGGGATCCACATCCTAAGTTTGTGAGGGGTGCATACTGTAGTCCCTCTCTCACCATTAGTGTTCTACCTCTAACAGTTGCTTCATAACAGCATCAGTAACTTTATCCATTACTGCAGCTTCTTTTACATTCTTTAATTCCTTGAAAACAATCAATTTGGTTTAAAAGAAAACTTTCACCCGAGCGCCTGTGTTTGTGCATGTATGTGTGTGTATGTTTTTGTTTCCTTATCGGATGTGTAGGTTATGTATGTCGTATATAGTTGGGTCGTGTTAATTGAGGAATGTGGATGAATAATATTAACTTTAAGATTGCAAATGTTGTATATTATGGGCGGGTAGGGGTTATGGAACGGCGGTGCTGGTTAATATGATGTGTAGCGGTGTCAACCGGACGTTGTTGCACGCGCGCTCGCACGTAAGCACTGTTAAAATACCACACACTCACAGATCAACGTATTATGTGTGTGACCAGATACTACGCGTACGCAACCTTTATGCAGCCCATAAACACTCTCACACATTCAATTCACCTTCACATACATACAAACATCATTTTATCCAATCATATGCATACTGTGTCTATTGAATTTTTTGAAATTTTTTGTAATTTTTTCGATTTTCCTTACATTTGAAACATCTTCACCTGATGATTGCATCGCATGAAACAAATATGGTTGTGAATGTTCCTTTGTCACCTAATAAATAGATATGTAAAACCTTTATATATCTATCTTATTATATTATATAACAGCTCTATCTTATATTGAACACTCTACCAATAATACTGCCTTTGGTACACCATTCCTGCAAAAGCTGAAACAGTGACCATCTCACACTATCGTATATATATATATATATATATATATATATATATATATATATCTTATTATAATGGAGATTGTGTGTTTTTCTGTCTGTAACCGAAACTATATTCCTACTCAAGTCACAATTCTCTTAGTTATTGACATCACATTCTCCATGATTTTATTTTTATCTAAACCTCAATTATTAATAAAATTGTCTTATATTATTAATATTGTTAACTATGTTCTACATACTGACAACATGCAATTATATTTATATATACAACAAAATAGCGGTTTACAGTGTGAACGGGAAGGCTAATTTGCATATTAATATTAAAAAATCGAATTTAATAAATATGTGCTTAGTATTATTGATTTCTAACTGTTTGGTTTTATTCTAATGAATATAAGCAAAAATCTCTTCAATGAATCTTAAATGAAATCCATAACAAGATAAAATAACTGTCATTTTATTCTTTACTTCCTCTTATAACTAAATACTTAAATTAGAAAAAATAACAATGAAAGACGAGAGTGATGGAAGAGTAAGTTTCAGTTGTTCCATTTTTTATTATACTCCCTCTGTTTCAAATCTTTTTATCTGTATTCTTATTTAGTTTCATTAGCCTTTCTAATTTAATACAATATTTTATTACATTAAAACTTAAATACTTGCACCCGGAGGGTGCATATATTTGCTAATATATATATATATATATATATATATATATATATATATATATATATATATATCACAAATTCTTCATCGCTGCTGTCACTACTACACAGTTTGTGATCTGATTCACTGACTACATTTATGTCATTGTGAATGAACGTCCACCGTTAACCAAATATTATATTGGCTACATATGCAAATATTCTGCAGACTGCATTCAGGAAAGCTCTGAATTCTGACTAACACTGGACCAACCAACGAATTAGAGGCTCGTTGAATGATATGTGTCCATTTCTAACCTTCACATTCAGGGGATGCAAAAGCACAACTGGTGGTGGTATCATTTTCGCCAACCTGTGGAAAAGAATTTTTTTTATCCGTAAATAAGTTTTTATTTTATGTAGGTTTCTCACTGTACTGGAAATTATATCTACTTCATCTATTTCATCAAAAACAGATACCAATGCGTCTTTCATCATCAACTGATCTAGTTCGCACTGATCTTTTATTCTTTTTCTCTGTTGCAAGACATTTCTTCTTTGCAGAACATTCTCGACTCCCCTTTCTCTTCTTCATCCTTATCTAATCTTTAGGAACTATGCTGGTGCAAACTGCTTTGTAAGCTCTGAAATAGTTCTCCTCATAAATGTCCGATCGTCAGTCATGTCACCCGTGTTACCTTTGATCCCCGTTAGAAGATACGTTAAAAACTACGTCACGGCTTACGTCACAGATTCCTCATTAAACTAAAGCATTTATCAATGAGAACCTAATTTATAATCAATTTGAGTCATACTTAATATTAAAGAAAAAATTGCTTTATATACAGTATGAAGTTGTGTTTGTAATATCCGATGGTCTAGACGATTTTTAACGAATCTTTCAATAAATGCATGTTTAGTTATATACATTTGTACATCGTGATTTTTATTTTTATTTGAATTTATAATTATATTCTAATACCAGCAACATGGCTACCATCTCTAGGATCTAGAACAGTGGTTCCCAAACTTTTTCAGGTTAGCTTGTTTCATTCTCAAGAACAAATTCTGGTACATGCATGTACAATTTTAATGTATCGTCAAAATTTAGTTTCTCGCACAATTCCTAGTGGATCACCGTTTAAAAAAAACTCATGTCTAGCCTTGTGTTCTCATTGTGCTAGTTGCTGAATACATGGTTGATTGTCTCATATCTGTCTCTACAAACTCTGCTAAAGTGTTCTTCCTTTGGATTTGATATGATGCATCCTTAAATGGACGTCTGTCAATATCAGACGATTAAGTAGTTAACCACCCACCTATTCGGGCTATTGATTGGCTAAGGTGTGAACCACGTGACCTCGTTTCGTCTATAAATTTAAGTGGTGTATTGCAACGCATCTTATATATATTCCGTGGTGTAATGGTTAGCAATCTAGATTCGCAGGCCATTGTTAGTGAGTTTGATTCACATTGGGCGCCCCATACTTCTGGCCTTGTGCTGCATCTAAGCTTAGCTTAGTAAATAACTACATACCAAAATAATCCAATAGTAACTACATACTTTTTAAAATAAATTGTTTAAAATATAGAATTACTCTTCCATCACCCTGCATATATTAACCACGCATCCTACTCCATGCGGATCAGACACAAGGTCCAATTAATATGGGGCTACCCACGAACCGAAGCTCATATGAAGTCAGGCTCAAAAATGCGTGGATCCCCTCGGTATTTCCCCTCAAGGAGGACACCTTAAACACTTGGCAATAAATCCAGCCCTGTCTCTTTTAAACAAGGGGTAGGTATTGCCCGGAGGGATGGATCCCTGGGATCACGCCGTTAGTTTAATTCCTCCCCGGTCCAATGGCCGAATCCCCCAGACACAATCACCATGTATATAAGGCGCCGTTGCGAGAAAATGGGCACGGCAACGCAAGTTCAAATCTTGGATGAGACTTGTTACATTTAACATGGTGGTGTAGCGATTGTCTGCCCCTTCTGGGATGGACTTTTGTCCGAAGCGGTTGTATTCCCTTGCCGCCTGGATTTCGCCATAGGTGACACTACTAGCCGGGTAT
>CM042158.1:36800779-36803279 GCA_023376005.1 Doryteuthis pealeii | reverse complement strand
AATCCCCTCTCTCTCTCCCTCTCTCTCTCTTCGTCCATCTCCTCTCTCTATCCCTCTCTCTCTCTCTCTCTATATTATATATATATATATATGTGTGTGTGTGTGTGTGTGTGTGTGTATCAAGTGTATGGTTGTCACTATCACACTTGGAGTAAGCTAGCGCACCGTATTATTAGGAGAGTGCTCAATACCTACCTCATCTCTCTTTCTCTTCCCATCTTTCTCTCATTCTCTCTATCTCTCCTCCTTCATCTCTCTCTCTATATATATCTCTCTCCCTCCATCCCTCTCTCCGTCCATCCCTCTCTCTCCTCCATCCTCTCTCTCTCTCCCCTCTCTCTCTTCGTCCATCCCCCCTCTCTCTCCTCCCCCTCTCTCTCTATATATATATATATACATATATATATATATATATATATATATATCAAAGTGTATAGTTGTCACTATCACACTTGAAGTAAGCTAACGCACCGTATTATTAGGAGAGTGCTCAATATCTGTCTTAGTGCGTTAATAAATAAATAGATAAATAATAAATATATATTTATGTATATGTATGTGAAGAAGTGGCTCAAAGAACAGTCAACCTAAATTTACGGGACAGGGATACATGCTGAACATTGATTCAGCACTGAATATCATTGTAATCCAATTGTCCACACGCCATAATTATTTCTCTTTGCAATTTGTAGACAATATTTGAAATCAAGAAATGGCTGATCATGTGTGAAGTGAAAGAAAAGAGATTACGTTATGAAAAAGAGCTACTGGACAGTAGTAATGGATCTGCCAGACAAATTTGCTAATTCATTACACAAAGATGGGACACCCGTCAAAGGTTCGTTGGTATAAAAATAAACATATAATTTTTCTTTACCGTATTTGATCGTATATAATATGAAAGCTCACTTTGTATGTGACCTATTTATCTATACACTAGTTTGAACCATTCAAAAGAAGAAACATTAAAACAACTTCTGATGATTTTTCTTTGTTAAATTTCAGCTTACAGAAATAATGAAAATTATGAACGTAATCAATGTTTAACATTTTACAATGTTGAATAAATAAGGAAAATAGATAAATAGGAATTTAAAAATAGTCAAATTTAAAAAAAAAATTAAAATCAACAAAGAGGGAAAAAACTTACAACAACCGTTCTTCCTGGTAGTAAGACCAAACTCGAGTAATAGAATGATTGTAATATAAATTAAGAGAGCCCTATTGCCATTGGCTGGAAGTCAGGTGACCAGTACTATAAAACTATGGTCATCAGGAGGCGAGGTCATTTGCTGAGGGGGAAGGGTCGAGGTTTGATCAACCCCGATTGTCCTTGGGTGAGGAAATTCGTTGTTGAAAGACCAGAAATTTCCAATGATCCCAAGGATATAACAACGCTGATGACTTCCCCCTCAAGCATCTTATAGATGTATTTTACAAAACTTATAGATGTATTTTACAAAAAAAAAAAATAAATAAATAAATAAATTGAAATTTACAATAGCGAAAAACAAGTTATGACTACCAGCTTTTTTAAAAATTCTATGAAAAATCAACTAATTGTCAAATTTTCACGAAATTTTCGTTAATTATTCATCTGTTGATGAAAATATGTTTGAAATAGTTTTTTTCTTAAAATGAATTAAGGGAAATATTTTTTAGGAGCTGCCCCTCCTATTTAATTTTATGAAATCTGAAAAAAAAAAATGAACATATAAGAAACGATTTTTTTCTATAAAGATAAGAGTCTGAATAATTATATCAGAAATTTTTTATAAGTACTACCTACTTACGCGTGCCACCCCTCGGTGATCCGGAGAAGCTTTGTAGTTGCGTGTCGGTTAGGAGGTGGGGGATGGATGTCGTCACATTGGCTAAATACTGGATCATTCCATTTTTATTGTGAAAAAAAAAAAAAGGAAGAAGTAAGATATGCTACACATCTGGCAAGCTGTCGATAAGAAGACGGTTGAAATTATGTATTTATTCACTCCGTTCGCCAGGTTTGTATTCAGAGCTTTCCTTCTCCTAGTATGGTTGCTGAAAAATGATTAATGAACATAGTCTGCCCTACTGTTTACCCATAGCTGGAGGGAGGGTAGTTGGAGGCAGACCTTTCCCAATGTGAGATGCAAATAGTCTCACACAGAATGGGACTGAAAATGTCTAATATGAAAAAAAGTATATTAGTGGCACGTGGAAATCATCGACTTGAATTCAGACATGGACGAGGGTATCACATAGCGCTAATACACTTGGGAAAGGTATGCATTAGATCACTATACCTACAGCTGTGGGTAAATAATAGAATATATTGAGCTAGTTAACCATGACTAGGTAACCAGACGAGGAGAACGAAAACTTTTATTCAACCATGTTAAATTCCACTTAAGAAATGTGTCACATGCTCATCGTGTGGAGGGGTTGGGGGTTTAATATGAGGTCAATCGGGTCGGAATAGTCATGTAAGTCGCCATTTTGTGGCATATAAATACAATAG
>CM042158.1:36788279-36790779 GCA_023376005.1 Doryteuthis pealeii | reverse complement strand
TCCTCATCTTTCTTGTTATTTGTACAACGTTTTGGCCGATGTGTCCTCTGGCCTTGTTCTGTTATTTCTTGTCGGACTTGGAAAACTTCTCGAACTCGGGAACCTTCTTGTCGTAAACGGGGGCCATCGCAGAACTTTGAACCGAACCATTTATTCAGTCATGGGGGTATCCTGTTCTCATTCCACTAACCATAGCTGGGTTAAGCTGTGTTAATTATCTTTCTATGTTACAGCCCCTGACCAGGATTGAACCTGCAGCCTAGCAATAACTGTCACTTAGAACCGTCTTAACCGAACGCCTTTATCCACTCTGCCATGTGTCCAATTGGACAATTCAGAATTTTAGGAACTTATAAATCTAATGTCTTGTTTTACCTAGAATATCTACCTTTTTACTTACGTAATTTTTTTTACCGTGGCTCATATTGCGTTTGTGTTCCTAATCTAATCCATCCGTTTTAATTATAGGATCCCGTATTGTATTCATCTCTATAATTGGTCTACTTAAGAGGTTACTATAGTCTATCATATAAGCTGATTCTTTGAAGCATCTTCTCTTTCCAATGTTCTTCCCTATCTATTATCTTAACTTTATCCCATAGGGGCAGATGGTTTGCTTTTTCATTCCATATATATATTTACCAACCCCTCCGCACGATCAGGATGCGACACAAGGTCAATTTCTTACGCGGAGTTTAACAGGTGTGAATTCAGAGTTTCCCTTCTCCTAGACTGGTTACCTAGCCATGGTATTTACCTCGTACCCCCTTGCACGGGTTAGGCACAAGGCCCTATTAACGTGGGCCACCCACAAACTTAAGCTCATGGGTGGCGGGTGAAAAATTGCGTCGATCCCGTCGGCATTTGCCCACAAGGGGGCGCCCCGGGCGCTGGGCAATAAACCCAGTCCTGCCCCTTTAAATCAAGGGGGCAGGTATTGCCTGGGGGGATACCCCCTGGGATCGACGCTATTAACTTGTAAAGATCCAGGGCCGAAGCCACTGGACTCCCGGCGTTGGCCGGATCTACATACTAATAACATGGAATTGTATTTATATATACAACAAAATAGCAGTTTACTGTATGAACGGGAAGGCTAATTTGTATAATGGCATTAAACATTTGATTCTAATAAATATGTACTTATTTTTATTGATTCCTATTTGTTTGGTTTTATTTTAATTAATATGAGCAAAAATCACTTCAATAAATCTTAAAAGAAATCCATTAACAAGAAGAAATGAATGTCATTTATTCTGTACTTCCTAATTTAAATAAATAGTTAAATTAGGAAAATTAAGCTATGAAAGACGGAAGTGATGCAAGAGGTAAATACGATGTAGATAAGGGCAACATTATTAACAATGTAAAACAATGTTATTAATAATTGAGGTGTAAATAAGAATAAACCCACGGAAAGTGTGACGTAAATAAATAAGGGAATTGTGACTTGAGTAGTAATATAATTTCGGTTACAGACAGACAAACACACAATCTTCATTATGATAAGATTTGATTTCATCTTTAAAAATGGAGATATTTCGCTAAATAAACATTTATAACCATTTATCATTGTCTTTCTTTTAAAAGAACATTTTAAAGAAATTTCAGTCATAATTTTAATTATTTTGAAAAAGTTTTTAAAAAAATAGATAAATTAAATAGAACAACAATTGTTACATAACTAAATGCAGGGTCGGATTAGCTCAGTCGGTAGAGTGTTCGGCTAGGAATCACAAGGTTCCTAGTTCGATACCGGCCCTCGTAAACTCAGCCTACGAGTAGCACAGGGATCTGTGCGGTAGAGTAAGGAGCTGATGGTAGGTCTGGCGCTCCACCTCAGATGCAAAAAAAAACAACAATCTCCTTGGTCTATTGCTAGCGAAAAGGAGATAGACTCTCTCGCTGTATGGCTCATACCGACATTAAGCCGCCCCGACGACTTTACTTACTTACTTTACTGTAAAAGCAGTAAATATAACAAACATATATATATATATATATATATATTATATATATATTATATATATGTCCACGTTAATATAGACAAACGTAGCTAAGATTTGATGCGCACCCGCGAGCAATAAAGAACTCACCGCTAAATAATTGCAGTTACTTAAAACACACACACACATACACGCACGCGCATGCACGCACACGCACATACGCACGCGCACATACACACGCACACACACACACACACACACACACACACAGAGGACATAAGTAGCTGCCGTAGGTAGGTATCTTTAAAGAGGATTTGAATCGTTGTTTTGCAATTAGTATTTTTGGTGTAGATATAAGTGCAATAAACACATGAACAATGCAATAAGAATTAAATAAAGAAAAGAACAATGAAATAGGAATTGAATACAAGTTGTATAGGGACAGTTGCCGTAGGTGCAAACAGAAACAACTTGACTATCTGTAATAGTTCTTTTTTTATTTTTGTCAGTTCAGATTAGTTATGATTGCGCTGCAACTGTGAAATAACTATTAT
>CM042158.1:36760779-36783279 GCA_023376005.1 Doryteuthis pealeii | reverse complement strand
CCCAATTATTAATAAAATTGTTTTACATCATTAAGACTGTCGACCATATCTACATACTAATAACATGCAATTGTATTTATATATACAACAAAATAGCGGATTACAGTGTGAATGATAAGGCTAATTTGTATTTTGATATTAAAAAATTGATTTTAATAAATATGGGTTTAGTATTATTGATTTCTAATTGTTTGGTTTTATCTTATTGAATATCAGCAAAAATCTCAGGAATAAATCTTTAAAAAAATCCATTAACAAGAAGAAATAACTGTAATATTATTCTTTACTTTCTATCTCAACTAAATAGTTAAATTAGGAAAATTTAACAAAGACAGGCGGGAGTAATGTAAAATGATGGAAGAGTTAGTTTCAAATTTGTTGTATTTTTCAATCATACCGCCTCTGTTCAAAATCTTTTTATCTGCATTGTTATTCAGTTTCAGCAACCTTTCTAATTTAATATATTTTATTATATTAAAACTTAAATACTAGCACCCGGAGGGCGCATATATTTGCTAGTATATATAGTTAAGATTTAATGGCAAAATGGATGAATCGATAAAATAAAAATGATTGAAATGAGTGGGATAAATGAAAAATCCTTTCCAAGGGACCTTTCTCAAAAGTATATATATATATATATATATATATATATGAAATAATACATTTTTTGAGAGAGGAGTCCCCGATGGAAAGTTTTTCTCATCTATTATTAGACTCTTTTGAAGCATCAAGTTAATACAATTATTCTATAAGTTATTAGAGAAGATAAAATCAGTCCCTTACCTTTGTGATTTCTATTGAAAAAGGATTTAAATTTGTTTTATTATTTATATATATCTCATCTAATATATATATATATATATATATATATATATATATATATATATATATATATATATATATATATATAATTATATCATGATGGTAGATCTACAACTTAATAAATATGAAATTAACATTAAGGCAGCACTGCATTTAGTAAACTTATTTTCAATTAATGTGTCTAAATATTTAACTCTACAGTATCCATCGAAACAATGAAAATATTTTTTTTTGTTCACCGTTGTTATTTCATCTTGTAAATTCTGTCATTAAAAAAAATGAAAATAAAACAAAATATGTTTTCATGTCATTTGTGTTGTCTCGATTGACTCTTCCCTTTTACCTCACACAAACGGTCGCCATTTTGGTAATCTTTCCATATTTACGTATCTTTGCATTTGTTTTGTTTTTTTTCTATCTTTATTGTTTTTCCTTTGTTGTTGTATTTACCGAATGTAATTTATTAGACCTTCAATTCTTATTGATTTTGTAACTTTTTTTTTCTTTCTTTCTTCCATTGTCTCTTTCTTGCTTCCTTCATTTCTTTCTTCCTTCCAATCTTTCTTTTTCACATCCTTCATTTCTTTCTTTCTTTCTTCTTCCTTTCTTTCTAACGTCATTACTTTTTTCCTTCTTTCTTTCTTCTTTCTTTTTTCCTTCCTTTCTTCCTTCCTTCCTTCCTTTTTCTTTCCTTCTTTCTTTTATATTTCTTTCTTCATTTATTTCTTCGTCATTCATTTCTTTCTTTCTTTCTTTCTTTCTTTCTTTCTTCTTTTCCTTCCTTTCTTCCTTTCATTCTTGATTTCTTGATTTCTTGATTTCTTTCTTTCGTTCTTTCTTTCTTTCTTTCTTCTTTGTTGCCTTTCTTTCTTTCTTCCTTTCTTTCTTTCCTTCTTCCTTCTTCTTTCTTCTTCTTAGTTTTCTTCCTTCCTCCCTTCCCTTTTCTTTCTTTCTTTCTTTCTTTCTTTTTCTTACTTTTTCCTTCTTTCTTTCTTCCTTCATTTCTTTCTTTCTTTCCATCTGTTCCGTCTTTTTTCATTACCGTTCATTTATATAAATCCTTTTGTGCTTGATATTTTTTTTCTTTTGTTGTTATTTTTGTAATTCTTATTTTTTGTTTATTCTTTTCTTTCATCCACCAGAAATCTCCACTCCCGTATTCCTGCTACTCCCTGGAACACCTGGCGGCCAAAATCTCATTTCATTACGACAACGCAGGATTGGTTGGAACGCATATAACAAATTGGATGAAGCCGCAGGATAGCAAAACAAATTGGCATGTTCCTTAGAAGCGTTCGACCAGCAAAAAAGGCGGGAACGTCTCTAGTTGTTACCGTTGTTGTTTTCGGCCATTTTGCCTTAGCGATCTTCCCTTATTACTCAAGTGCACTTTGAATATCAAACAAAAATAGCACCATCACCATTATCAACAAAAGAAGAAGGAAAAAACATTAAAGCCAATAACAACATAGATAACAATGTATATAAAATATACAGTAGTAACAATAAATTACGTTATAAAAACTTTCTTTTTTTTCTTCTTCCCTTTTAAAAGCTTTTTACGCATTTGTTGAATATCTATATATGTGATAAGTAATGATATTTTTTTCTTTTTCTTTCTCCTTCCAAAAAATCACTATGTCCATCATATCTAACTCTAACTGAATAAATGATTAGCCTTTCTTTCTTTTTAAATAGCGCTATTTTATTTTGTGTCTTAAATGAGAAATTATTAAGACAATACCAATACCTTTTGCGAATACTTTCATCTATTCCTCTCGCCATTTATATACCCAGTACGAAAGGGTTAACATAAGTAATGACATTTTTTTTTCATTTCTCTTCCAAAAGATCAATACGTCCATCATATCGAACACTAGCTGAATAAATGATTGGTCTCCTTTTCTTTTTAAATGGCGCTATTTTATTTTGTCTCTTAAATGCTAAATTCTTAAGGGAAGTATAGGTGGTCTGGAGTTGGTCATTTCCTTCTCCTAGATTGGTTGCCAAGAAACGCCAATATGAACATAGATAACGATGTATGTAAAATATAAAATCATAGGATTTCATTACGACAACGCAGGATTGGTTGGAACGTATATAACAAATTGGATGAAGCCGCAGGATAGCAAAACAAATTGGCATGTTCCTTAGAAGCGTTTGACCAGCAAACAGTAAAGGTGGTCCTAAGTTAGCCCTTTCCTTCTCCTAGACTGGTTGCTAAGAAAAAAATGCCAATAAGAACATAAATAACGATGTTTAACAGGTTTGAATTCAGAGTTTTCCTTTTCCTAGACTGGTTACCTAGCCATAGTTAAAGAGCCCAGTCTCCCCTGCTATTTACCCATAGCTAAAGGGAGAATCAGATTCATACCTTTCCCAAGTGTATTAGCGCCATGTGTAATACAAACAGCTTCGTCCAGGAATCGAACTCGGGTCGACAAGTTTATTTACTACGACTCTAACTATTAGACCACGCACATCCTTAAATGAAGTATAGGTGGTCTGAAGTCGGTCTTTTCTTTCTCCTAGACTGGTTGCCCATACATTATACAAACAAACTTTCTTTTCTTTTCTATCCTTTTAAAAGCATTCTATTTTACCCACTTGTTGAATAACTATGAATATATGTAATGACACTTTTTTTTGTTTTCCATACCTCTTCCAACAGATCACTACGTCCAGACTGACGCCAGGTGTGGCTCTCCACCTCAGATGCAAAAGCAATTTCCTTGGTCTAGCGCTAATACAAAGGGGATAGACTCACTCACTGTCCGGCTACTACCGACCTTAGGCCACCCCGACAACTTTACTTTTTAATTTTTACTTTAATACTTTTAAATGCAATAGTCTCAAGTGAAGTATAGGTGATTGAAGTCTGTCTTTTCCTTCTCCTAGACTGGTTGCCATACGTTATGAAAACAATCTTTCTTCCCCTTTTAAAGTTTTGTATTTTAACCCTGAGTTGAATATGAATGTGATAAGTAATGCCATTTTTATTACAGATTTTTCATTCCTCTTCAAATCGATCAGGATATCCATCAAATCTAACTCTAGAAAATCACAAAGAAAGATCATTATTTTTCGTTTAATCTCTCTACCTAAGAAAAACAAAGGGAGGTAATCGCTTTCTATTTTGGCTTTAATTCTTTTCATTTCTTGTCATTTTCATTTATTTATGTATTCATACTGTAAACCATGTATTAATCACAACGGGAATAGAAATCTAGGCCCGACTAGGTCGCGAATGTGATCCACTGGGAATTTTGCAAAAAATTAAATTTTGACCATACTAGAAAATGTATATGCATAAACAAGAATATGTTTTTGAGAATGAAACGCATAAAATTATCTGGGAGTTTGAGATAAAGATGGACCACCCTGTCCCAGCCAGGAGACCAGACCTAGTGTTGATCAACAAAAAAAAAGAACAAAAAAAGAAAGAAAACATGTTAACTGGTGGATGTTGTGTTCCCAGATGATCATAGGGTTAAGCCGAAGGAAAATGAAAGATGGATAAATACCTGGACCTTGCCGGAGAATTGAAAAAGATATGGAATATGAGAGTGAAAGGGATAGCAATTTTAGTTCTGTTAATAATAATAATAATAATAATAATAATAATTATTATTATTATTATTATTATTATTATTATTATTATTATTAGTAGTAGTAGTAGTAGTAGTAGTAGTAGTAGTAGTCTAGCCGACTGCAGCAGTGCAGTAGTCTGGATGGTCTCAATTCTTCCTCTGATTTCCAGATCCTCCAGTTTTTTTCCAAGTTTATCGGGACTGTTCCAAATGCACCAATTACAATTAGTATCAATTATTATTATTATTATTATTATTATTATTACTACTACTACTTCATTTGACTTTCTTGCTTGTTGACGCTGCTGCTGCCATTTTTGCAATTCCTTCTGTCAACCATTTTTTTTTGCTTCTGCAACTGTCTATGCCAAAGCTCCCGTCAAACATAATCTGTTCTTTGTAGCTAATATCAAATGAAAAAAAGCCTGCACATGCGCATGACAGATTCCGGCCTCGTTTTGATGTTTTGCTTGAGTCTACTTCAGCAAAAAAGCAGCACACAGCAGCCATTGACAACAAGTGTTTTAATAATAAAGCGACAGCCGACGAACAATGGTTATTGTTTAATCTTTGCAAGACAACGAAGAACATTTGTGTGTCTGTGGATATTTATAACTTCTGTGCTTGAATTATTTGAAATGTAAATGCAAATGTCGGCTCTCGTTTTCCATAGATGATGCTAGAATGCGAAAAAAAAGTTCAATATCAACAACAACAATGTTTACACTGAAAAAGAAAAGAAGAAATAGACAAATAGATGCAATTATGATAATCATGGCTTTCAAATTAGTCCAATCACTAAAGTTTAAGTATCTACAAAATCTTATAATTCAATATATATAATATATATATATATATATATATATATATTATATATATATATATGGTATGTTGGTTGGTTTTGAAGGCTGTCACAATGCAAGTGTAAAGAAAAAAACACCGGCAAATACACCACATACAACAGGATAACAGACCACCTAATAGACAGTAAACTTACACACCCGCACCCATAAACAATCAAGCAATATCTGGAAAGTTAATCTCAGACACATATCAATAAAAAAGAGATCAGATGATCATGTCAATAAAAAAGAAAGAAAAAAACCTTTCTTAGAGGCAAATCCAATCTGGAATAATAATTGAAATAAAATAAATGATCAGACACACAGACATAAGCACACACGCACACACTTACACACACAAGCACGCACACACACACACACTTACACACACAAGCACACACATAAACAAGCACCCCAACCACACACACACACAGAATTTGGAAGACCCGAGACAGAACAATTTGAGCAACTGCCAGCACCACTTCAGTTCGAGTATTCTTCTGATGATGGGATTTTTCATCCTGAAATATTAAGAATAAAGTAACAGGTTAACAAACAACATCATAGTTACCTTCTTTTTTCTTTACACTTGCATTGTGACAACCTTCAAAACCAACCAACATACCAATATAAACACAATGCTCCAAGCAAATTACAAAACCCTTTTATATATATATATATATATATATATATATATATATATATATATATAATTTATTTATATTTTGCTTGAAGGCAATTACAATGCGTATATCGCATAAAATTCGATAATTATAGAAGATAATAATGACAAGTGAATTTCGGTAAATAATTATCCTGTGTGTAGAACATCGTACAGACTGTTTCAACTTTATTAAGTCTCATCAGCGATGTATACTAACGATTTCCCTCCGACAGAAATCGAAACTGGGACTTCAGCAGATAGTCAGAAACCATACTGCTTCGGCCACGATACAGCACGGGAAAATCCTTGCGAAATTAACCTGTCAATGATACTGATACGTCTCTACCATATGGTTTCTGACTATCCTGCTGTCGTTAGTATACATCGCTGATGAGACTTAATAAAGTTGAAACAGTCTGTACGATGTTCTACACACAAATAATTCTTTACCGAAATTCACTTGTCATTATTATTTTCTATAATTATCGAATTTTATGCAATATGCGCATTGTAATTGGTTTCAAGCAAAAATATAAATAATAATATATACTTTATCAACAATGCTTCTAAAATAAACAAACATCCAAAAATGTTATATATATATATATATTATATATATATACATATAGGAGGTTGATGCAGTTTGGAATAAATTAATAATACGTATGCATCAAAAGAATTGAACTGAAGCAGTACAGCTATGGCATTTCTGCTGTACTGCTTCAGGATAAAATTCAAGAAATAATTAAAAAAAATACAGGTCAGCATTTCAAGCAAATTATGAAACTCTCTTATATATATATATATATATATATATATATATATATATATATATATATAGTAACCAACTGCTAGTAACCAACTCTCTTTAATCTATCTATCACTCTCTTTCTCTCTCTCTCTTTTCTCTCTCTCTCTCTCTCTCTCTCTCTCTCTCTATATATATATATATATATATATATATATATATATATATATATAGTAGTATGCTATATATATATTTTTCCATCATATATATATGTATATAATATATATATATGATTGAAAATAGATAGAAAAAACAAATGATAATACTAGTATGCTGACAGATATTTGTTTCGATGTAATACGCATTTTTAAACAAATTTTAAAAGACATTCTGGTCCAGAACGTGAGCGTTGTTTGTGCCTCTCGTGCCAAACGGTTAACTATTCTCTCTTTCTTGAGGAAGACCCTTTTTATTAAAAGGCCGACACAGATATCTGTCAGCATACTACTATCATCATTTGTTTTTGCAATCTATTTTCAATCATACTGTCGGATTTATTTCCATTTATTATATACTTATAATGTCTACAGAAAAACGAAATACTGGATTGATTAACTTTTCATCACTGGAGGTTCATTTTCTCGTAAGATACCCACAGTGAATCGACATACTCGCAGATTGAACTCCAGACCTCATCAGATATTTATTGATTTCATTACTAGTCTGTTATCCAACCCCTAATATGCCAGCAATTCTTTTGACAATCCAATTTCACGGAGAAAATTTAAAATTCCATGACAGACGAAAATTCATTTCCGGATTCTAATGTATCGAAAAGGAAATCGCTGAAATTGAAACACGATTCCCCTCGCAGCAATGGAGCACGTTCCACGAATGCGTTTCACATATGAAAATATCACAGGTCTCTTGAAGGGCATTTTATGTCAAGAATGAAACCCCGAAATCGAAGGTGATATTGTATTCCTTGTATTTTATGTTTGTTTCCTCAATAAATCAATGTGTTCCCCCATATCAAAGCAACACTAGCCACAGACAGCAAATAATTCTGAATCTATATACTAATACTCGTTAATGGTTAAAGTCCTGGGAAATGGTCTCGTCGAGCCGAGTTCAAATTCTGGATGTGGTAATTGCATTTCACTTAGCGTTAATACCCTTGGGAAAGGTAGAATCCTCCTCCTCCTCTGGCTATGGATAAATAGAAGGGCAGATTGGGCTCTTTAATCTTGGTTAGGCAGCCGGTCTAGGAGAATGAGAGCTCTGAATTCAGACCTGCTGAACTCCGCTTAAAAAATTGACCCTGCTTCACATCCTGCTAAATATATATATATATATATATATATATATATATATATATATATATATATATATATATCTGTTCGGTCCCATGAAAGAGGGTTTGAGAGGCAAACATTATTCCAGTGACGAAGAAGTGAAATCTGTAGTGAAGAAGTGGCTCCAAAAACAGTCAACATAATTTTACGGGACAGTGATACATGCTCTCATTCGAAGGTGGAACATTGCTATTGAGAGAACCAGTGACTATGTGGAGAAGTGGGGATGTCATCCATAGAGGACCAACTTCATTTTGCTGTATGATACATGTTCCTGTGTTGGAAATTATACCTGTACTAAACAAGATGGCATTACTTTTTGACTCAAACTCGTATATATATATATATATATATATATATATATATATATATAAATAAAGATAAATCTAATGAGTCAGACGAACCTACTAAAAGTTTCGCTTAATGCTCTTCAGGGCTAAGATCTGACTCTACTTAGGTATTGAGCACTTTTTTACTTATTAGATTTAGTCTCCTGGCGGTTTTGTATGAATATATATATCTTATATATATATATATATGCATATAAATTGTTTTTTCTTTTGGCCAAAATATTGTACTAATAGATTATTTTTTGTTGGTACGATTATCTTGATCTTTTCTTTTTTCCAAAATTTTTTTCTTCCCGGTTGATGTTTGGTAGTATATTTTTACAATCAAACTATTTGCTGGGTTTTTTCTCACCGCGAGGATTTACCAACAAGTTCGGTATATTAAATTATATATATATATATATATATATATATATATATATATATATATATATATATATATATATATATACGTGTGTCCTTCAAAAAATTGTAAGTCTCACCTAGACAGAAGACTCACCACTTATAAAGGTACCAAATAAATCTAATTAAGATTTGTCTTAATATATGTGCAGGTGAAACAATTCATTCTTTGTAGATTTTACAGCATGCCAACCCTCGTTGGTTTATTTTATGCCGAAGGCGTTTTGTTCTATTCATACTTGATGGGTATAAGCTTTTTAAAAACTCGTCTTTAACACATTTTCTTCTAACTAATCCATAGATAGGGTCCTACAAGTACTAACTTCCGGGTCAAGGTTGGACCCGTGCGTAATGATGAAGGGATACTCCATACTCCCCAGTGATCCAGAATTGGCACTTCACCGATATGCAGTTTAACCCCAAAAAGTGACCCTCAGCCTCATATGTTCACACTGGGAGTCAGGAATGAGAATTATAATATTGGTAGTGTTAAGTTTTTAAATGCCATCCTTGGCCAGTTGAAAAGGGCTAAAAGTAAGTAAGTCCTCAATTATGGAATCCTTTGGTAAGCAAATAAGTCCTATCCTGCGTATAAGTTCTATCCTGCGTATTGTTAAAGGTCCAGTGATTTATCCTTTGTCCGTCGTCCACGAAAGGCAAAGTAGTTATGGCCAGTACTGTCTGTTTAAGTATTGTATCAGCACCAGAGCACTACCAGTGATTGGCCAAGAGTTTGATCCCATGGTTCTCACCGAGTCTATAAGTAGGAGTGGACTTTTGACACACAGTGTGGTGTACTGGTTAACATCGTAGGAAATGTTACAACTCTACATAATGCTTTTCAATTTCACATTTCGATTTCAATGGTTGCCTGCAGTAAAGAAAAAAAGAAAGAAGGAAAATACTTGAGAGGTTTATAACTGAATTGCTCGAAGGCTTTGAATGTAAGTGCATCATATGCTTACTTAATTTAATTAATAACATTATACATGTCAAAGCAGATAATTAATAAATGCTAATTATAGATTGTTTTAAATTATTTATTTAATTTTCATTTACTAAGCTTAGCTTAGGTTACGAAAATGCCAAAGGCACCTAGTGAAAACCGAACTCAATGACAATGGACTGCTAGTTCAACTCGTTAAATAGTTCACCATGACACGCATCAGACTTTGTTGGTTTGTTGTCACATTGTGGGGTTGCCATATCCACGCTGATGCAGTTAGAGCTTTATCCTGGATCTTTTTATGTATCTATCTATGAGAAGTAAACAAACAGACGATGTTTGTGATATGGCTATTTTCAGCCGACAATATTTGGGAGAATATGTGCTTAATTGAAGTCGAACCTAATTTTATGAAAGTTAATTCATTAATAATTAATTAGGCGGATTTACCTATTTAAATGTAAGGCTAACAAATCGAGAAACATCAGTCTCTGTATGTACATTTCGGCCTATTTCATCAGCAGAGCTATACATACGAATCTGTCAAATCAACTTTTCTCCACACCACATTCAGCAAGATTATTCGTTTTTGTTAAGTAGTAGGTTTATATTCTCTTAAGTAACCTCTACACGAACTTACGATATGGCTATTTTCAGCCGACAATATTTGTATGTTTTATCTATTCATTCTCGAGTCGGATCTATCTTCCTACTTACTATTACATCTACCGGTCTACCAGACTTTTTATCATTCATTTATATATCTATCTATTTATCTATCTCGTCTAGTATTGTCTATCTCACTTCCTACCTATTCGCTGATCTATGTATGTGTCCTGGTTATGACGCTAAAATATATCTAGTGGTGAGTTTACATTTTCGGAATTTCTTGAAAGGGATTAGTATACCTTCATTACCATTTTATCATAGGGTCAATTTTATGAACAGGTTGGTTGGTTGGTTGGTTGGTTGGTTTACATGTCAAACCTTGGGTTATTTTATATCGAAGACATTTTTGTTTTATTCATTCTTGTTAGGTATTCACTTGAAAAAAACATTTCTTTTCGTATACTAAGTGAATGCAGCAAACTAGCACAAGGGCAGTACAATACTTGGTAAGAATAGGTTGGAAAGGGGATCCATTATGAATTCTACAAGGAAGTAGATTTTGACCATGCTATTAAATATATTTATATTAGGTATATGCACAAACCGTAATCTATCAAGAAAACGGAACGCTTTAATTTCTCTGGGACTTTGAGATACCGACGGATAACCTAATCCCGACTAGAATACCAGGCCTAGTATTAATTAACAATAAGAAGAGAACTTGTGATCTAGTGGATTTTTCCATACGACGGATTACAGAATTTTAAAAAATGAAAGAAAAGGAAAAAATACCAGAGGACTGAAAAAACTATGGAAAATGAGGATGAAGATAATACTAATTGTATTTTGTGTACTTGTAATATTCTCCAAATGTTTGAAAAAACTGAAGGAACTGGAAATTAGAGGAAGAATCGTGACCATTCCGACAATAGAATTGGTAAGGTCTGATAGAGTCACGGAGACCTAAGGAGACTGGCTATTATTCAGACTCCATTGAAAGACACAAGCTAACGCTGTTGTAATAAACTCAAAAGGAGTGGTATAATAGTAATACACAGGGGAATAATAATTTCATACAATCTGGTAATAGAGATGAAACAGTAAATCACTTGAGTTATTAGTGTAAACTAACGCAAAGGTAATACAAGAGCATGCATGATTGGGTGATGAAAGTGATCAACTGGGAACTATGCAAAATACTGAGGTTTGACCATACTACGGTATATGCACAAAACATAAATGGAAAAATATAAAATTCTGTGGAACTTTAAGATATAAATATATCATTCAATCCCAGACAGAAGACCAGTCTTAGTTTTTATCAACAAGAAAAGAAAAAAACGATATGCAAAAGTGATGTATAACAACTGGAGAGGAGACGAAATATTTGAAATTGGTGCGGACTCTGGGATCGAACCCCTGTCTTTTTATGTGGCTTCTGTGATTAAAGTAGAACTTCATCAAAATCGAATCTGTGATCCAAATAAATCTCCCATCGTCATCAATAATAGTGTGGAGCCTGGATGTATTGATCTCTACGTTCTGGCAATGTAGGTCCAAATTAACGGAGCATATGCAGTCGCCCAGGGCGCCATGCACCAGGTGTCGAGTACGACTTTCCAAATACAAATGAAGTGCTAATCTTAGTAAATAACTATACAAAAATGAGTACATGGGTACCCATACGGGGTAATGGTTAGTAAGTTTTAGTAGCTGACTATTGTTAATGAGTTCCATTCTCACTGGGTGCCTCGTAATTCAGGTATTGCGCAACATCTAATCTTAATAAATAACAAAACAAAAAGAGAACAGGAGCACCTATTATCAGATCATGAAGGTTGATTGGACGACTGTATTTTACCGGAGTCAACCCTTGTTGGGTTATTTTATGCCAAAAACATTTTGTTTTATTCATTATTTGATGCTATTCAACATTTTTTCAAAAATTTTTTTTTAACACATTTTAAACACATCTATTGATCTATTTAACCCATAGGTGTGATCATAGAAGGTACCACGAGGCCGGGTCAGAGTGGACGTGTGGGTAATGGCAATGAAGGAGCACTCCATATTTTCCAGAGCTCCAGAAATGGGTATGAAGTTAAACTGTATCTAATAGTGAAGTTTCAATTCTGGAGCTCTGGGGTGTGTGGAGTACCCTGCATCGTCATTAAACCCAGATCCACCCGGTGGTCGTACCGGTTAGGGCGCCAAGTATGGGTAAAATAGAAAAAATTGAATACCATGAAGAACGAATAAAACAAAACATCATCGACATAGAACAACCCCAGCATGGGTTGACATGCCGTAAAATCCAACCAACCAACCTAAAGCAATATGTTTTCTGTTAGTATTATCTGCGTTATTCGGACTATTGTCCCCATCTTCATTGTTATTTGTAGAACGTTTCGGCCGATATGCCCTCCGGCCTTCTTCAAGTATTTCTTGTCGGACTCGGGAACCTTCTCGGACTCGAAATACCTGAAGAAGTCTGGAGGGCATATCGGCCGAAACGTTGTACAATAACAATGAAGATGGGTACAATAGTCCGAATAATGCAGATAATACTAATCTTCAAGCCTTATCTCAAACCTTCAGAGAAATGTTTTCTGTTGTTCTTTCTTTCTTTCTTTCTTTCTTTCTTTCAAAACACTGTTCGGGTCCGAGAATTTTCAATCTTGAATTCATGCGTAGAATGATATTCTTGAAGCAAATTAATGCCGTAAGGGCGGAATCAACCTTTATGCAATATTTTGATTTTAATGTTTCCCATTTTAAGTAAAAACATTTTCTTTGACTAACAAAATTAATTTCCATTTTTCATATTTCATGAAATATAGAAAACGCCGACAAACAGAACATTTCGTGTCACAATTCATCTATCTATCTATCTATCTATCTATCTATATATATATATATATATATATATATATATATATATATACCCAAGCGTGTTGGTAAATCTTGCGGTGAGAAAAAACCAGCAAATAGTTTGATTGTAAAAATATACTACCAAACATCAACCAGGAGAAAAAAAATTTTGAAAAAAGAAGAAAGACCAAGATAGTCGTACCAACAAAAAATAATCTATTGGTACAGTATTTGGCCAAAAGAAAAAACAATTTATATGTATATATATTATATATATATATATATATATATATATATATATATATATATATATATATATATATACCACTAGGAGAAAGCTAATAAGTAAAAAGTGCTCGATACTAAGTAGAACCAATAATAAAGATAAATCTAATGAGTCAGACGAACCAACTATAGTTTCGCATAAAGCGATTAGGGCTAAAGTTATATATATATATATATATATATATATATATATATATATATATATATATATATATATATATATCTTTCTTTCTTTCTTTCTTTCTTTCTTTCTTTCTTTCAAAACACTATTCAGGTCCGACAACTTTGAACCTTAAATGCAAGCATCGAATTATATCCCACGAGCAAATTAACGCCGTATGAGAACTGTTTTATTTTGTCTGATTATTGTAATAACCTTTTTTTTATTCTTGCCATGTGTTTATTTTCACACTATAATGTATAAATAAATAAAGAAGATGATACTATAAGGCGCTGAAATTTAGCGCCAGGAACCTTCGGATCGTCCTTGGTGTTGAATAATACATTTACAAACAAGCTACAATTTTTTTTTCTTTAACGTTACGAAAAGAGAGAAATAAAGCTTGCATAAAATAAACGTCCAGAATGGATTAGCATTACCTCAAAAGTGAAGACAAGTTTCTTACATATTAACACTCTCTCAGATTAACATATCACTCATTGCCGAAAACCGACAATTTCGGTTTCAAAAGGAGATATTTACCACATCATCGAGAATAATAATAAAAAAAATAAAACAATATAAAAAAACTTGTTGCTGTAGATCTTATGGCTCCTTTTTTAAACCTCGAAAACCACCGAGCGGTGGGGATTTGGTTTTTAAATCAATACTGTTAGGTTTCTGTTCACGATTGAGTACAGAGTAGTCAACCCTTATATTCAAAAGAACGTTACCCTCTTCATCTCATTATTATTCAAATAACGGCCTTGCCAATATTTGTACGAGAGAAAAATACAAAGGGAAGGATGTTTAATGACCTACGCCTCTGCGGTAACTTTATTTTTATTTTATTTTTATATCATCTATACTTGGTAACTCTCATAATTATCATAGATTTGGGAATGTTCGTGTCAGCAAGTGACTTTCCCTTGACCGCGGCCGACAATTCCTGGATGTAGAACCAAGGACCTTTACTTAGGATGCGGTCGAATGTTAGAGGTCAAATACATTTTCCTTCAATTTCTGACCTAAATCTAATTTGGCAAACAGGTCCACGTGTCGAGAGAGGATATCAGCAAAATGGGAAGGTTAAGAGATGTCTCTTTGCTTGGATATTTATGCCGATAGCATATTAATTTCGATTGATTGTAAAACTCTTATTTTCCACTTGTTTTCATAATAGAAGAAAGACATACAAAATAAAGATCCGTGTGGCTTTCACATAAAAAACATTACCAAATGAACGTCGATTTAATAGCTTTTAAAAGAAGGTGTTCTTCATATCATCCAACTCCTCGCTGTCCCGTTTCTTATGCTGTAGAATCCGCCGACGGCACCTGTAACAGGTCCTCCTGTTAAATGTGGGTTGCGACCCATGATGCTTAGGGACAGAATCCTGGTCCACGACATCTAATACTCCACTTTGGCTCTTTATATATTTATTTTCTGGAGGCGCGTGGTCTAATGGTTAGAGTCGTGGGAAATGGACTCCTCAACGCAAGTTCAATTCCTGGATGAAGCTGTTGGCATTTCACATAGCGCTAATACCCTTGGGAAAGGTATGAAACCAATTCTCCCTCTAGCTATGGGTAAATAGCAGGGCAAACTGGACTCTTTAACCATGGCTAGGTAACCAGTCTAGGAGAAGGAAAACTCTGAATTCAAACCTGTTAAACTCCGCTTAAAAAAAATTGACCTTGTGTCGCATCCTGCTCGTGCGGAGGGGTTGGTAAATATATATATATTTAGTGACTGTGTCTCTGTTCATATCTATCTATCTATCTATCTATCTATGAGAGTTATGTCTCTTTAATCACAAGTCTATCTGCTTAAAGTGACGAACACCGTTTTCCCGGAACTTATGTAGATAGATAGCTACAGGTGCATTGCTATATGGTTGTTTTGTATTAGTGTTTCATTGGCCTGTCTATTTTTGCAATAAAAATCATACGTGACTATGTGAGATTTAGGTTTCTTTTACCACACGTCTATCTGTTACCATGACGGACACTGTTTCCCTGGAACTTATGTAGATAGATAGCTACAGCTGCATTGATATATGACCGTTTCCTATAAGTGTTTCATTGGCCTGTCTATTTTGCAATAAAAAAGCATACGTGTGTATGCGAGGGTTAGGTTTTTTCACCACTAGCCTATCCCTTAAAGTGACGGACACCGTTTTCCTGGAACTTATGTAAATGTATAGTTACATCAGCATTAATATATGGCTGCTTTATATTAGAGTTTCAATAATAAAGGATCTTTTTCTGCACATTTGTCTTGTAAATGTGATGCCTTTAACAAGAGAAAAAAGTATTCATATTTTCTATAACAGAATAAAACAGAAACAAAACATGCCTGATGCCATGTTAGAGAGCGGTTTGCCGGAACAGTTGTCATTATGTCTTCACGCGAAGTAGGGTAATTATTTTTTAACTTGTTTGTTCTGTCAATCTATTAATAATGGAGATTCGCTTCCGGTTTTTGTCTGTAACAAAAACTACGTCACTGCTTATGTCACATTACCCAACATTGTCATAATATAGAATACATACACTCAAAATTTGAACATGCAGCATTAGACAGTCCTCATTGTTTTTTTAAAACAAGTTTTAATAAATACATGACTGGTATTATATATCTATATATAGTTTGTTTTATTTAATACATATTTAAAGTTTACATTTCAAATTGTTTTATTTTTTAATCCTTTAATGAATTTGATGATTTTACTTACTTAGGGTACAAACTCGCTGACATTGAATTTTAAACTCCCACCCCCTCAAGCAATAGGTTTTAAAAATCTATTTTTACATCGCCCGGAGGGTGTTTTTTATTTTGCTAATTATAATAAGATTAAAACTTAAATACTTGTGACCGGAGAGGCATATTTTTGCTAGTTTTTATAATAAAAATTATACGCGCGTATGTGAGTGCTTTTCAACACAAGTCTATAACTTAAGCGCATGGTGTAATGGTTAAAGTCATGGGAAATCGACTGTCGCCCCCAGTTCAAATCCTGGACGTGGTAATTGCATTTCACTTAGCGCTTGGGAAAGGTATGAATCCTACTCTCCATCTAGCTATGGGTAAATAGTCGGGCAGACTGGGCTCTTTAACCTTGGTTAGGCAACCGATCTAGGAGAATTCAAACCTGTTAAACTCCGCTTAAGAAATTGACCCTGTGTCACATCCTGCTCGTGAGGTAAGTAAGTAAATAAAGTCAATGGGGCGGCCTAAAGTCGGTATCAGCCAGTCAGCGAGGGAGTCTATCCCATTTTCAATAGCGCTAGACCAAGGAGATTGTTTTAGCATCTGAGGTGGAGCACCACACCTACCATCAGCTCCTTACTTTACCGCACAGATCCCTGTGCTACTCATACGCTGAGTTGGCGGGGACCTGTATAGAACTAGGAACCTTGTGGTTTCTAACCGAACGCTCTACCGACTGAGCTAACCCAGGGTTTGGTAAATATATATAACAGAGTGACGGACGCCATCTTCTTGGAACTTGTGTAGATAATTAGTAGCTACTCAAAAAGTACCTACGCATTGCTATTTGGCTATTTTGTATTGGAGTTTTAAAGTTTCTTTAAATGAATGCTCCTCTCTTTCAGAGTTGTCTCATAACGTTTAATGTGATGCCTTAAAATAACAGACATTTCCACATGCTGAGATTAGAAAAAAGGATTTTAGTTAAAGCCCTTGTGTGTGATGGGGAGCAGGTGGCTGAAACAGTTGTCTTTGTTGGATTCAAAGGATAGGTTTATTATAATTAATTGAACAGACAACTCCGATCAAGGGTGTTAAATATACCAATAGACTTTAATACATGACAGCACGTGGAGAAGCATTTATACAACGAGATACATAAGAAACAACATGGTAGATATATGAGTAACACATATATGAGACAAGATACAAAATGGAAGTATAACATAGATACATAAATGTACTTATAAAAGATAGGCAGAGTTCATAAGACAAAGTCACTTACTGACTTAGTGTTGGGGGATGAAACCCCCCAAACAAGAAGGGTGCCGACCAAAGTGCCTAACCCATATGCGTTCGTCAAGTCCCAGAGAAGAAAGGGATTCAAACTTGGCGCTTACCTGCTTAAATAGTCATAGCGCCTGGTGCAGAAAACAGAAACACAAGGGAAGATAACTCTTCCAGCGAACAAGGGCAGACAATCCCACATCATTATGTACCTTCGGGGTCATGTTTCCTTTTATAGTTTCATTGGCCTCTCGATTTTAGCAATAAAAAATTACGCGTGTGAGTATGTGAGGGTTAGGTTTCTTTTACACCAAGTCTATGATTTAGTGCGACGGACACCGCTTCTTGGAACTTATGTAGATTGATAGCTACAGCTGCATTGATATATGTCTGCTTCGTATTAGAGTTTCAATGTTTCTTTAAATGAAGGATCTTCTCCGTATTTGTCTCATAACGTTTAATGTGATGCCTTATAAAAAACAGGGATTCACACTTGCTGAGATAAAATAAAAAGCAAACATATATATATATATATATATATATATATATATATATATATATATATATATATATATATATATATATATAAAGATAAAATAAAAAGCAAGGGAAAGGCAGAATAACGGGAAAAGCTGAAATCTTGTTTTACAATCAATAAGAATTAAAAAAACAACATTTAGATAAATACACGAATTAATGAAAATAATTTCTTTTATATCATGAGAAAACATATGTATCATTTATTTTGTGTTTGTGGATTTTTTTTGTTTATTTTATTTTATATTATTTGATATTTTTCAAAATTATTTTTATTATTTTTTTATTATAATGCTTTTTGTCCCAGCTGATGTTTTTCTTTCATCTTCTTTTCTGTTTGACAGAGTTCTCTGTTAAAATCAGCTTTGTATCTCGTGTTAATATATTCTATATGTTATACATCATATAATCTTTGCTAATTCTTTATGTTTTACTTTATTTTAAACCTTGACCTCTTTTTAATATAATAATCATGTATTTGCAAAAGATTAGAACAACTTATGATAATGAAGAGACATTGTCAGTAATGACTGATGGGTTGTGAAATAGATCCGTGAAGTGTTTTATGCAACGCTTCATGATAATCTCGGGGCTTTTATGGAGATGAGACCCGTTGTGTAACGGCTAACGTGCGGACATTGTTTGAGTTTGAGTTCAAGTTTTGTTTAACCACATATCAACCTTTGTGTGTCATTTAATGCCAGAAAGAGTTATATAGACATTTTTTACATATGGATTCCAGTTTTTAAAGTAGAGTTTTTATGGTAGAATTCGGTTATGTTTGGTTAGATCTTGTTGACGAGGTTGCCTTTTTGTTTAAATTTAAAATGTCTTTGGGTTTATATTTTTGTTAAGGCCTTTTAAGTTTTTTGTCTGATAATATTTGGTGCGGGTTTGTCTGAGACTGTTGCAGATTAGGAAGATGTGTTTGATAGCGAGCTGTACCTTGTATAATGGGCATACTGGGGCGTCCCCTATTTTAAAAGTTGATAGTGATGTGGATGTGCTCAAACGCAGTCTGGAGAATATCAATTCTTTTGTGTTTTTTTCTGTTGTCTATCGGCCACTCACCGATGACTTCTTATATCTCATGGAGTTTATTATGAATTTGATCATACCATAATTTTTACCATTTGTCAATAAGGACTACGACTTCTAAGACAAGTGTCAGGATTCTTGGCCTCAAGAAGCGGAAGCATCAAGACTCGTTTGATGAGAATGATCATCGGATCAATAAACTTTTGGAAAAGAAAAATAAGTTGTACCAAAAATATAACGGTGCATCTGCTAAAGACCGTGAATCTTCACGACAGGATTTCAGAAGTGTAAAATCATCATTCCAACGCAGCTTACGTAGGATGAAAAATCAGTGCTGGCTAGATGTTAAGTTTTTAAGGGCAATTGCTTGGCCGTATAGCAGAAGCACTTATCTAGTGGAATCCTTGATAAAGAGTCCGTCTACAATGTGAATACTTTGGTTACTAAATTGTCCTCGGTTACTGGTATTCATATATATATTTACCGACGCCTCCGCACGAGTAGGATGTGACACAAGGTCAATTTATTAAGCGGGGATTAACAGGTTTGAATTTAGAGTTTTCCTTCTCCCAGACCGGTTGCCTAACCAAGATTAAAGAGTCCAGTCTGCTCTACTATTTACCCATAGTTGGAACGAGAGGTTGGATTCATACCTTTCCAGTAGTATTAGCGCTATATGATCTGTAGCTTCGTCCAGGATTTGAACTTGGATCGTCGAGTCCATTCCCTACGACTCTATCAATTTCATCAAGCGCCTCCAATCAACCCCCACCAATTCTTTGATTAGGGAAAAGGCCATTTTCTTATTGAATTCGATCCAAAAAAGCAATGAGTTTGCATGCCGTAAAATCCAATCAAACAACCAAACAGCCACATCTTATGAGTTCAATAGAAAAAATATGTTTAAAAAATTGAGTTTAAAAGTTTAAGTACCCATTTAGATTTAATAACGTAAACGTCTGCGGGGTAAAATAACCCAACAAGGGTTGACATACAGTAAAAACCAACCAACCAACCAACCAACCAACCAACCAACCACATCTCTGAATTAAATTTTTAAAAATGTGTCCTAAAAAGTGAGTTTAAAAGAATCGAGTATCCATTAAGAATTAATAAAACAAACGATTTTGAATTAATAAAACAAATGGTTTGGCATACTATAACATCTAGCCTTTTTATATTTATTATATTAATGAAATAGATGTCTAATTAGGACAGAGCCTATCCTAGTAGTGAACACCCCAAGCGGAGTCTAACGGGTTTGAATTAAGAGTTTTCCTTCTCCTAGACTGCTTGCCTAACCAAGGTGAAAGAGTACAGTCTGCCCTACTATGTACCCATATCTAGAGGGGGAGTAGTTGGATTCATACCTTTCCCAAGGGTATTAGCGGTATGTGAACTGCGGCTTCGTCCAGGATTTGAACTTGGCTCGACGAGTCCATTTCCTACGACTCCAACCATTACACCACAGGCCTAAAAAAAAAACAAAAAAAACAAACAATTCTCTGATTAGGGAAAGAGCCATTTATTATTGAATTCGATCCAAAAGAGCAACAGTTCCGACTGTCTAGCTCGGCCATTTTCGACCAGTTCTGGCAAAAGTTTCGATTAATCAGAATATCGTTTCCCTATTCTCAGACAATGACGTCTTTACTCAATTATCTCCCGCCTTTTTTTTTGTTCTTTGCTCTTCTCTTTCTTTTTCTTTTTCTTTTTCTTTTCTTATTTCTTTCTTTTCTGTTTTTGTTTTCTATTTCAAAGTTTTCCCGCCTCCTAGCCAACATATATATTTACTTATGCATGAATCAGCAGCAACGATTCAAGCACCCATCGTTCGTTAAAAAGTTTTGGGTGATATTCCGCCTCTTCTAAACGCTTTCATTTTCAACGCTCCGATTGCACGGAGAGTCGACGACCACGCAGATATTTCACTTTGCATGAATGTCGGCAGAATGTTGAGAGCTCGCCAACAACTATTAGTGTACCAATTAAGATGTAAGCGCTTTCCTTTCCAATATCGATTATGATATCGAACAGGCAAAGTGAAACTCTAATGTCAGTCTATTCTTGTATATGTACTCTTTCAAAGGTCTTACTTATCTATATCTACATCTATCTCATTGCATCCTTATCTATCTATCTATCGATCGATCTATCTATCTACCGATCTATTTATCTATTCATCTATTCATGTATCTATCTATCTATCTATCTATCTATGTCAATACCTATCTATCTATTTATCTATCTCTGGATATCAGTGCGTTTATTATCTATCTACCTATCTATCAATGGTATTATCTATTTATCTATCTTGTATATGTACTCTTTCAAAGGTCTTACTTATCTATATCAACATCTATCTCATTGCATCCTTATCTATCTATCTATCGATCTATCTATCTACCGATCTATTTATCTATTCATCTATCTATCTATCTATCTATCTATTGCTCTATGTCAATACCTATCTATCTATTTATCTATATCTGGATATCAGTGCGTTTATTATCTATCTACCTATCTATCAATGGCATTATCTATTTATCTATCTTGTATATGTACTCTTTCAAAGTTCTTACTTATCTATATCTACATCTATCCCATTGCATCTATATCTATCTATCTATCTATCTATCGATCTATCTATCTACAGATCTATTTATCTATTTATCTATCTATCTATCTATCTATCTATCTATCTATCTATCTATTTCTCTATGTCAATACCTATCTATCTATTTATCTCTGGATATCAGTGCGTTTATTATCTATCTACCTATCTATCAATGGTATTATCTATTTATCTATCTTGTATATGTACTCATATGTATTGCATCCATATCTATCTATCGATCTATCTATCTATCTATTTATCTATCTATTTATCTATTTGTATATCTATCTAGCTATCTATTGCTCTATGTCAGAACATATCTATCTATCTGTCTAACTATCTATCTGTCTCTGGATATCAGTGCGTCTATTATCTATCTACCTATCTATCAATGTTATTATTTATTTATCTATCTATCTATGTAAAAATCTATCCATCTATTGTATGTATGTCTTTCTATATATTTATTGACTGGATCGTACGGTTCATATCTATCTATCTATCTATCTATGTGAATGTCTATTTATCTATGCCAATATCTATTTATCTATGTCAATACCTATCTATCTATCTATCTATCTATCTATCTATATATATATATATATATATATATATATATATATATATAATTGGATATCAGTGTTTGTTATCTATAAATCAAT
>CM042158.1:36735779-36758279 GCA_023376005.1 Doryteuthis pealeii | reverse complement strand
CGATAAACACGGGAAATTGATTTTGCCAGGAGGGGGGGGATGGGATATGAACGAACGGGCGGCAGAGGTAAGGAGGAGCGGGCGATGGTAGCGGCGAAGGTGTCTCCATGTGACGATATATAAAATATCAAAAACGATTGAAGGATAAAAGTAACAAGTAAAAGGTAGACTGTTAGCTTATTGATTTATCATTGTTCGCCTTTCTCGCAATTTCTTTCCAGAATAGAAAATTTATTGTTCACTCAGAGACGAGAAATTGCCATAAGATTATCAAAAATCTGCGCAAACAAGTGCATACAATGCGAACGCCATGTCGACTTATTGAGTCGGCTAAGGCGCCCCCTGACGCAGAAGGGCTTTCACCAAGGGGGCCTCTATTATAGTTAAGTTCGGGTATACGAGAAATTCTTGTCTACTGGAGATTGTACAAGATCTACTGTCGCTGTTTCCTTTATATGACTGGCTGATTGGTTGGATTTTACGGCATATCAACTCTTTTGGGTAATTTCATGCCGAGGACGTTTTTGCTTTATTCATTCTTGATGGGTACTCTTTGTTTGGTTTGTTTTGTTTTATGGCATATCAACCTCAGTGAGTCATTTAATGCCGATAAAATTTTGAAATAAATCAATTCTTAATGGATAATACAATTTTGTTTATCAACTCATGTTTTTCTATTTAACCCATAGATGGGTCTTTGTTTAACTAAATTTTGTAAACACATTTTTAAAGCTAATTTCTTTCTATTTAAGCCATTAACAGATACTACCACACCGGTGGACCTTGTATTAATGGTGATGAAGGTGTACTCCACATTCCCCAGAGCTCCAGAAATAGATTTTAACGTAATACCGAGGTCATTAAGAACCTCAGCCACCTCCTTCTCGCACATATATGATAAAAACTATTGGGGGTCGTCGTAAGAGAAATAGGGTTGCGTCAATCATAGGTGCTACGGCTTGACGTGACCAGCTGATTGATTGCAGGGGGCTCTCCTTCCGCTTTTCTAACCTAAGTAAGGGCCAAAGTGGAATGTCGCATGTCATGGACTGAGCCACCAAAGTCCAATACTTAAACATCACCGGTCGCCACACACGGCCAACATGTGGCTCCGTTGGGGGTGTTCCTGCTTGGTATAAAACTTGTAGAACTAAGAAATTCCAAATAACCTTATAAATGCAGATTTGTTTTAGGAGGAGGATTTATGATTGTAGAAACCCATTGTATAATGGTTACAGTCTTAATAAATAGGCAACGTGAGACGATTTGAAATTCTGGACGAGGCTTGTTTGCATTTCACACAGAACTAATAATCTTGGAAAAGGTATCCAGTTATTCTTCCCAAGCTATGGGTAAATAGTAGGATAACTGGGCTCTCTAACCTAGGTTAGGCAACCAATCTAGGAAAAGGGTAACTCTGAAATTAAAACTTGTCAAACTCCGTTTAAGAAATTGACCTTGTGTCACACCCTGTTCGTGCGAAGGGAGAGTAGTTGCATGCATAACTTTCCCATGGGAAATTCAGCCTTGTCCAGGATTTGAAAACTGGTCGACGATTCCATTTACTATGACTCTGACCATTACACCAAGCGCCTGAGTTATCAATAGTTGTAAATAGATACATATTCATAGTTGTAGCTAATGGAATCCTCGACCCAAGTTCAAATTCTGGACGGGGCTGTTTACATTTCACATAGCGCTAATACTCTTGTGAAAGCTATGTATCCAACTATTCTTCCTTCAGCTATGGGTAAATAGTAGGGTAAACTGGGCTCTTCAACTTTGGTTAGGCAACCCGTCTAAAACAAGGGAAACTCTGAATTTCTTGCTTGCTACTAGTCCCATGTAAACAAGTACGACCTGTTCCATGGTCGGGTTGTCGGTGATTAAACTGACACCCCTTTCAGGCATGCTTCGGTTTATCTGGTGAGGTTGGTGTGGGGACACTCAGCATCAATGAAAACAAGAGATGTCAAAAAGCGGGTGGGGGTCCAGGGAAGCCAACGGCCATCCACATCATTAGTAGTAGGATTTGGGTAGGCTCGCCTCTCGTGAAGTGAATCAATACTGAGACAGTACGCTGCTGCAGTTCGGCAGTCCAGTCGTCCCGAACTTTCCACTGCTACCGGGCCAACTGCTCAGGTACAACTTTCACTTCATATCAAGTGAAGTCATTTTCGTCTATGAAGGACATCTATAAGCACGTCCGCATAAACACAAAAAATATTTAGAATTCACAAGCACCAATCAATTAAAGCGGGCGTGTTAAAAAGACTATCGTTGATTAAAATGCACTTGGGACACTATCTAACCCTGAGTGGTAGTATCTGTTAGTGTTCCATCTATGGGTTAATATAAAATATGAGTATAAAAATGTGTTTAAAAACGGAGTAAAAAATATTTGTATACCCAATAAGAATGAATAGGTATTCGGCATAAAATAACCCAAGGGCTGATGTCATAAAATTCAACCAACCAACCAACCAAACAAACAAACAAACAAACAAACAAACAACAGACATATGGGTCCTATTTTAAATCGTAGATGCGATTGTTTCCATTTTAGGTCTTGCCAATATTATTGGGAACGTCATCCTCATTATCAGCGGTCATCGGTCTTTGAAGGTCTTCCATACGAGATACAGAATCAACACAGCTGATTGGTGTAGGTTTTCACTGGTCGACCTGCATTGTTGTGTCCGTGTGTAGGTGTCCACAGGAGATGGTCACATGATTTCATCCTTGCTTCTCTAGAACTATCCAAATTATCTTGATCTTCTTACTTGCATGTTTTGTGTGATATGAAAGTAAAGATTTAAAAAATGACTGCAAGCAAGACAATAATGTTGATCAAACAAATAATAATTCAAGACAAATAAAAAAAGAGCAATTGAAATAAGATGATTTCAACGGGACGTTTAGAATATAAATTCTTACGACAGTGATAAAAAAATTACAAATGAATCAAATGTTGTTATTAAATAACCCATAAGATGTTGACATGCCGTTAAAGAAATAAACCAAAACTACGAGGGTGAGTCCAAAAGTAATGCCATTTTGTTTGGGACAGTTACAATTTTCAACACAAGAATAGGTATCATACATCAAAATGAAACTGGTTTTCTGAGAATCTCATCACTATTTCTCCACATAGTTACTATTTCTCTAAATAGCTATGTTCTATCTTCGAATGACAGCATGTATCCCTACCCAGTAGTATTCTGTTGACTGTTCTTTAAGCCACTTCTTCGCTACAGATTTCACTTCCTCGTCACTGGAATAATCACTATCATCTCTTCGGCCCCATGAATGAGGGTTTGAGAGGCTAACATTATTCCAGTGACGAGGAAGGTAAATCTGTAGTGAAAATGTGGCTCAAAGAAGAGTCAACATAATTTTACTGGCCAACAAGTAGAACGTTACAATTTTTTGGATGATGTATGAAAGTCTGCCTGTCGTTCTCTGATTGGTTGATGGATGCCAATAGGCCAAGAGTGAGAGAAAGAGAGGGCGATGAGTTAGCAGTCTGAGCCGAGTGTTGGAAGAGAGCTGGCGTAAAATGGGTGTCTGTTCTCCCAGGCATTTTTACTTGTGATAAAATAGATGAGCTCATAAAAAAACAAGAACGACTTGTGTTTGTTATTAAAACATCAACATCACAAGACAAGATATTACAAAAGATTCCAAAGTAATTTCCAGACTCGAAAAAACACCGAAAATGCCATCCAGCCCAACAACAGATCCACCAACGGATCCAGACAGACAGATCCAACCATATCCAACCAAGGTGGAAAGTGAAAAGATAAGTATACAGTTATCCCGATTACAAAAAAACTTGTAATGATTCATAAGCTGTAGATTCTTGTTAGGGCAGGTTTATCAAACAAAGATAAAGGATCGTATTCTTACAATAGACAAAACCAGATGGACTGACGCCCAAATTCAAACTCCCGCGAACTAACAGACATCCTTAGAGCTAGGGAAGGAAAGTATGTTTCTAGTAACAGAGGGAGAAAGACAGTGGCCAGCGAAGGGGCCAGTCCTTTTAGAACCGGATTAACTGAAAAGACAAGTAAGCTCTAACACCAATAAGACTTTGTAAAAAGGGAGAATTTAAAAACCAAACCACATCTTTGTAACTTGTTGTTCATTTGATCCAATATATAATGCACATATAAAGGACATTTTTTGTTACAACTCAAACTAATTTGTTCATTACTTGTACCGTTTTGCTTGTTTCTTTGATGTTACATTTCACATAGAATTACCTGCAACCAACATACAACTAACTCCTTTCAATGGAATCACGCTATAATAATAATAATAATAATAATAATAATAATAATAATAATAATAATAATAAACAAAAAAGAAAGAACTTGTCAATTGGTGGGTTTTGCAGTGCCAGCAGATCACAGGGTGAAGCTAAAGGAAAATGAAAAAATGGACAAATATCTGGACCTTGCCAGAGAACTGAAAAAGTTATGGAATATGAAAGTGAAAGTAATACTAATTGTGGTTGGTGCACTTGGAACAGTCCCAAAAGCATTAGAAAAGGGTTTGGAAAGTTTGGATATCAGAGGAAGGATTAAAACCATTCAGAACACTGCACTGCTGCTATTTGCCAGAATACTCAGAAGAGTCCTGGAGACCTGAGGAGACTTATTGTCACTCCAGTAAAAGACCATCAGCTAACACTGATGTGAAAACTCAAAAGGAGTAAATAATAATAATAATAATAATAATAATAATAATAATAATAATAATAATAATAATATCTGAACAAAGCATTTGAAACACAGAACCCAAAAATGTATGCATACATGAAAGAAGGGTACTCACTTTTTGACGGCTATATATTTTATATTTTTGGTAACAGTTTTAATGATGTGAAGGTTGGTAATGAATAACACCTAATAATATCTACTTTCATTGTGCAGTGGTCCACTAGAAATAACAATGTTCACTATCAATAATTAAATAAGTAAACTTATAATCGAATTTCAAACTATGTAAAAAAATAAAATAAAAAAAGAGCGAAAATAACCTTCTCCCCCCCAAAAAAAAAAACAATTGAGCTGGTCACTACTTGAATAGGCTTAGTCCTAATTAGTGATCATTCTCTACACATTACTATAGCAACCAACATTACGTTTTGTATTTCTTTTTTCTTTTTTATGTGACATTGTTCATATTGAGTAATGTGCGAAAATAAACCATTGTCTTTTTCTTCTTGTTGTCTGCTTAGTTACTTCTTTAAAATGTGGGAAGTTTTTCGGACCATATGACCTTAAGGCACTCCTTCCGCGATCTCGACTCGTGGGGACACTTTTCTCATTTACAACGTAAAAATCCGTTTGTTTGTTAGAGATTAGAGTTAGGGGTTAAGGTTGGTTTAGCGGTTAGGGTTAGGGTTAGAGTATAGTTTTATAATTTAAGAACAAAAAAAAACCTCTAAAAATCGTCTGGAAACAATTAACCGGATTTTGACGGTGTAAATGGAGAAAACGTCCCCACGAATCGAAATCGCAAAAGGGGTACTTTAAGGTCATATGGTCCATTTTTTCTGCCACACCCTGTATTTTATTTATTCTTTAAAATGTTAGAATTTAACCCTTTTAAATATGTAGGGCAAATTATTTAAAAATACGAATGCATTGCCAAGTGTGCCAGAAGCACTTAAGGGAAAGCACGGTTTGTCGATCTATCAGCAGATGGTGTTTCTCTACTGTAATTATTAAAAATATTATTCAACAAGACTCCTTACTAAAACATGAAGCAAATGAATTTCTTTGTTAGAGCTGCTTTTTATTGATCGATATATCAATATCAATATTTTCCGCTCTGCTTTGCTGCACACAACATGCAAACCATCTTAATCAATCGGTGCGCTCACATCAAACACCTCATCGAGTAATATCGATTATTGATCTCTGTGTAGATACGCGTTCAATTTCTAAATATCATTCACAGTTTCTTGGGAAACGTTACTTGTGTTCTATGCGCAATTGATGAATATCTGAATCGTGTGTTAGATAAATGTAACTCCGAAACATGTTTATACGTAACCAAAGATTTTTAAAACACAAATAAAATCTTAGTTGTTTTTTTTTTGTTGTTTTGTTTTAATGTCTGCTGAAATAATGTTTATGAGGTGTCGTTTATATCATATCATCATCATCATCCTCATCATCATCATCATCATCACCATCATTATCATCATCATCATCATCAAGTCATGCTGATGACACAGATTCCCTTGGTTTTCTATCGCTATCCGTCTCTATGGTGCATCCTTCTTAAGAACTCTAAACTGCATCCAAAAAGCTGATGAAAGTAACCCAGATTCGTGTATTAGAAAAAAAAGTTACTCCGAAGAACATGTCTGTATATAATCAAGGATTTAAAAATATATCTAGTTGATTTTCTTGTTTTAAATCTACTGAAATAATTTTTATAGGTGTTTATCATCATCATAAGCAGCAGCAGCATCATCAGCACAGCAGCATCAAGCCATACTGATAGCACAGCTTTCCTTGATTTTCACTCGCCATCCGTCTCTATCGACCATCGCTCTCGGGAGGTCCTCTAGACTGCATCCAGTGTCCGAAAAATCTGATCTAATATAATCCTGAATCGTATATTAGATGAAATAACTCCGATAAACATTCTATACACCACCAAAGATTAAATATACATCTAGTTGTTTTGCTGGTTCCAATGTTGACTGAAATAATCTTTATTGGTGTTTGTTATATCATCATCATCATCATCATCATCATCATCATCATTCATCCTTCATCAAGTCATACTGATAGCCCAGATTCCCTTAAAAGTCTCTGGTCATCTGTCTCGATTCGTCATCACCCTCACTAGGTCCTCTAGACAGCATCCAGTGCCAGCGTAAAACTGATGAAGATAATCCGGAATCGTGTATTAGATAAACCCAACTCCGAAAATTATGTTTACCTAACCGAAGATTTAAAAAAATATATTGTCTTTTGGTTTGGAGGTTGATTTTGAAGGCTATCACAATGCAGGTGTAAAGAATAAGGTAACAATGGTGTGGTGTTAACCCTGATTTTATTCTAGAATTTTCGAGATAGAATCTCTTTTTCAGCAGCTGTAGATTCTTGACGACTTCAGTTCCATGGTCAATTTATTAAGCGGAGTTTAACAGGTTTGAATTCAGAGATTTCCTTTTCCTAGACTGGTTACCTAGCAAGGTTGAAGAGCCAAGTCTGCCTGCTATTTACCCAGATGGAGGTAGAATTGGATTATACCTTCCCAATGGTATTAGCGCTATGTGAAGTTCAAACGGCTTCGTCCAGGAATTGAACTCGGGTCGACGCGTCCATTTCCTATGACTCTACACCATTAGACCACGCGCCATCATAAATTGATCTATCATTACCTGATTACGGTTTTGTCTTTCTGTGACTAGTACTTTAACGTGTTGTTAAAACACAGTTATAAAGCTGAATACTTTTGGATAGAATATATATGAACAGTAAGATAAATGATTGTGACAAAGATCTTATGCGAGTACTGATAGAAACGAAACGTACGGCACGGCGCCGCACCGGAATATTAAACAAAAAATTGTAAAAAGTGAAGAGTGCAGTTACAAGAATATGAATTAAAAAACTTGTATAAATTAATGTAAATATTGATTCTTAAGAATAATATCTGAAGAAAATACCAACCAAAATAGCTATTACTGATAATAATAAATTATAATTTAGCAAGAACACACAGGGGTCGTGTCGCGTAGTGGATAAAGTGGTGGACTGTGACATCATCGTGAACGAGTCGAACTCAAGTCGCGCTATTACGTTCACTTTCGAAATAATAACATTAGCGGAAAAAGGTATGGAACTTCCTTATCCCCAGCAATGGCCCGAATAGTACAAATTGCTACTATAGAGGATGATTAGGTATTAAGTAGTCCAATAATTTTGATATGCTTTAAATAAAGAAACCAAGAACATATAATAATGGTCAAATATATAAATTACCCACCCCTCTGTACGAGTAGGATGTGACATATGATCAATATATTATATGGAGTTTATCACATTATTTGTATTATTCGGACTATTTCCTCATCTTCATTGTATCTGTACAACATTTCGGCCGATGTGACCTCCGGCCTTCATAAAGTATTTCTTAAAGTATTTCTTGTCGAACTCGTAACTTCTAGGACCCGGGTAACTTATTTTTGGACTCGGGACCTTCTTGTCATAATTGGAACCTTTTGTCGTAAAGCGGGAGCCATCAAGAAATACCGGAAGAGGTCGAAACGGTTTGTACAATGATAACAATGAAGATGAGGCAAATAGTCGAAAATAATACAATAATACTAATTATCAAGCCTCATCTCAAAAAATTCATGTGAAATAAGTTTTCAGTTCAAAAGAAGTGTTCAGTTTTTGATTCTCCTAGACTGGTTTGGCATAACCAGGGTTAAGATCCCGGCCCCACTAATTACTCAGAGCTGGAGAGAGTACATTTCCTAGATATTGTAAATCCTCAGAAATTCTTTTTTTCAAAACTGTCCGTTTGGTAAACGTATCATATTTTGTTGTCTGTCTAACACTCGTGTTTAAACTTCGAGTGAATAAAGTTTTGATTTTATCGGCCATAAAATTTTTGAACTACACCTGCCGGTCATGAGAGCCCCTTTCTAACGCTATGTGAAATGTAAAGGGTTGGTTTCAGGAGTTTTGAACTCAGTCGACGTGTCCATATCCGACGAAGACCAATACACCGGGCGCCTCAGTAAATAATGAAAGGTCAAATATAGAAAAAAAATATGGGCCGGACATGTGAACTCTAAATGGAATTAGCCATAGATTTTTGGGGGTGTTGGGAGAAAACAAGCAGTTGGATTTGCCAAATTTAAATATTTGGTAAAAGTCCAACAATATTAGAAAAATGGGCAGGGTGTTCATATGGAGCGATTTGAGAAAAAAAAAGAAAAATGCTCATTTTTTTTATCAAAGAGTGTTAACTAAATTGCCAACAGTAGAGAGTTTCAGACCTTTGAGGTTAAATCGAACCTTATCGACCATCCCCATATGTCCCCGGCTGCCGAAAGAAAACAAATTCAGGGAATTAAACCGAATTTAGTGAAATTTTCAAAGTGATGATATCATTAATGAAAAAGAATATAATGCACCGCAGTTAATTCATTTAAAAAACTTAACATTTTTTCAGGTCAGTTAAGCTTTGAACACCCATATTTGAGATCTGCGTTTACGTGGTTCAAAGTTAACAGACCTGTAAAAAATATACAAGTTTTTAAATAAAATAACTGGTTGAATTATATTCTTTATTCATTAATATATCAAACACTGAAATTTCATTACTTCATTAATTACTTAATTTTTGGTATTTTTTTTTTCGGCGGGACATTACGATGGTGGAATTTAGGTTGGTTAAGTTCGATTTACACCCTTTAACAATCAATTTTCCAATACTTACACACTTTAGTAATACCTATTTGTATTCGTTTGAAAAAAAAACTAGGGTTAGAGTTTAGGGTTAGGGTTTGGGTTTGGGTTGGGTTAATTAAATGGGAAAGATGAATAAATAATTGGCTCCTTTTTTCTGGTCCGCCCGTTACAAAGTGACAAATAAAAACAGAATCCCACAAATTTTGTAATAAAACTGAGTTAATTTTACTATGTAGAGTTAGGGTTAGGGTTTGAGGTTGGATTGGGGTTTCGGGAAAAAACGCTCTAAGTTGGTTGTTTTTTTTGTTTTTTTTTTCAGTGAAACCCTTCGCCTACGCACTTTAATCGTAGCTGGTGTTTTTTCAGCAGCACCGGCTAGCGGTTTTTGAGGGGCAGGAGGCTGAGACGGAAACTACGAGAAGAGTACCCTTGTTAACTTCACCCTCATTGTGGAGGTGTGTAGATTACACGAGACCATTTCATACCCAGTGTCTTCCCTACTATTTATCCATGGCCGGAGGGAGAATAGTTCGATCGTCTTTCCAAGGGTATTAGCGCTACGTGAAATGCAAACAAAAAGGGTGTCAAGTATTTGAAACCTTCTCATGTGTAGATTTCTTACACGCTCCACAATTGGGTGTGAAGTAACAAGGGTACTCTTCGCGAGTTCGTCTCAGCCTCCTGCTCAAAAACCGCTAGGCCGGTTGCTGCTGAAAAACAGCAGCTTACGATTAAAGTGCGTAGGTCGAAGCGGGTTCACTTGAAAAAAAACAAAAAAACAACCACTTAGAGCGTTTTCCGAACCCCAACCAAAACTCAACCCTAACCCTAACTCTACATATTTAAAATTAACAGTTTTATTACAAAATTTGTTGGGATTCTGTGTTTTTTAATTTGTCACTTTGTATCGGGGTGACCCAGAAAAAAAGAGCCCAAATTATTTATTATTTCCGCATTGAATTAACCTAAACCCAAAACCCAAACCCAACCCTAAACTCTAACCCTAGTTTTTTTTTAAAAGAATACAAATAGGTATACTAAAGTGTGTAAGGTAATGGAAATATTGATTGTAAAGGGTTAAATCGAACTTAAACCAACCTAAAATTCCACATCGTATGTCCCCCCGCCGAAAGAAAAAAATACAAAAATTAAGTAATTAACTGAAGTTAATGAAATTTTCAGGTTGATATATTAAATGAATAAAGAAATAATTTCACGCAGTTATTTTATTTAAAAACTTGTATATTTTTACAGGTCAGTTAAACTTTGTACCACGAACGCAGATTCTCAAATATGGGTGGTTCAAAGTTACTGACTGAAAAAATTAAGTTTTTAAATGACATTGAACTGGTGCCATTATATTCTTTATTCAATTAATTATATCATCACTTGCAAAATTCACTAAATTCGGTTTAATTCCCTGATTTGTTTTTTATTTTTCGCAGGGTGACATATGGTGGTGGTCCGATAAAGTTCGATTTAACCATCAAAGGATCTGAAAACTTCTATGTTGGCAATTTAGTTAACACTTGATAAAAAAAATGAGGCATTTTCTTTTTTTTCAAATCAAATGCTAACATATCACTGCCGCATGTTTTCTCAATTTGTTGGCTTTTACAATATTAAATATTGGCAATCCAACTGCTTGTTTTCCTCCCACCCCCAAAAAATCAGTGAATTCCAATTTAGACGTTTTCACAATTCCGGCCATATTGTTTTTCTATATTTGACTTTCATTATTTACTGGTAGGCGCCCGTGTTTGGTCTTCGGTAGGATTGGACACGTCGACTAAGAGTCAAATTCCTGACAAACCCGTTTACATTTCACATAGCGTTAGAAAGGGGCTCTCAGAACGCAGGTTGTAGTTCAAAAATTTATGGCCGATAAAATCAAATTTATTCACTTCGAAGTTAACAACATGTTAACAGAACAAAAATGATACGTTACAGAAACGAAAGTTTGAAAAGGATATTTGCTGAGGAATTTACACATGTATGGAATGTATCTCTTCTCCAAGCTCGAGTAATTAGTGGGGGGCCGGGTCTGTTAACCCTGTATGGCCAACCAGTCTAAGGAGAATCAAAACTGAACACTTCTCTTTGAACTGAACTATTTCACTGAATTTTTGAGATGAGGCTGATAATTAGTATTATTTGTATTGATTCGACTATTGTCCTCATCTTCATTGTTATCTGTACAACGTTCCGACACTCTTCCGGTATTTCTTGATGGCTCCGTTTACGAAAGAAGGTTCCAATTATGACAGAGGTTCCCGAGTCCAACAAATAAGTTTTCCGGTCTCGAGACAGTTACCGAGTTCGACAAGACAATATTTTAAGAAATACTTTATGAAGGCCGGAGGTCAACATCGGCCGAAATGTTGTACAGATAACAATGCGAAAATGAGGACAATAGTCCGAAATAATACAAATAATGTGATAAACTCATATAAATATAATTGATCATATGTCACATGCCCTACTCGTACAGAGGGGTGGGTAATTATATATTTGACATTATTATTATGTTCTTGGTTTCTTTAATTTAAAGGCATATAAAATTATTGGACTACTTAATACCTAATTCCTTATAGTACAATTTGTACTATTCGGGCCATTGCCTGGATAAGGAAGTCCATGCCCTTTTCCGCAATGTATTATTTCGAAAGTGAACCGTAATAGCGCGACTTGAGTTCACCTCGTCAGATGATGTCACAGTCCAGCCACTTTATCCACTACGCGACGCGACACGACCCCTGTGTGTTCTTGTAAATATTAATTTTAAATAGTAATAGCTATTAGGTTGGTATTCTTCATTTATTTCTAAGATCAATATTACTTAATTATACAAGTTTTTTAAATTGCAATATTCTGTGAACTGCACTCTTCACTTTTTACAATTTTTTTTTTAATTTCCGGTGCTGCGCCGTGCCGTACGTTGTTTCTATCAGTATAGCTAAGATCTTTGACACAATCATTTACTTACTGTTTCATATATATTCTATCCAAAAGTATTCAGCTTTATAACTGTGTTTTAACAACACGTTAAAGTACTAGGTCACAGAAGACAATACCAGTAATCAGTTGTAATGATCAGATCAATTTATGATGGCCGCGTGTCTAATGGTTAGAGTCATAGGAAATGGACGCGTCGACGAGTGTCAATTTTCCTGGACGAGCCGGTTGAACTTCACATAGCGCTAATACCCATTGGAAGGTATGAAAACCAATTCTACCTCCATCTAATGGGTAAATGGCAGGGCGACTTGGCTCTTCAACCTTGGCTAGGTAACCAGTCTAGGAAAAGGAAATCTCTGATTCAAACCTGTTAAACTCCGCTTAATAAATTGACCATGGGAACTGAAGTCGTCCAAGAATCTACAGCTGCTGAAAAAGAGATTCTATCTCGAAAATTATAGAATAAAATACAGGTTAAAACAACACCATTGTTACTTATTCTTTACACCTGCATTGTGATAGCCTTCAAAATCAACCTCCAACCAAAGACAATATATTTTTTTAAATCTTCGGTTAGGTATAAACAATAATTTTCGGAGTTGGGTTTTATCTAATACACGATTCGGATTATCTTCATCAGTTTTACGCTGGCACTGGATGCTTCTAGAGGACTAGTGAGGGTGATGCGAATCGAGACAGATGACCAGAGACTTTTAAGGGATCTGGGCTATCAGTATGACTTGATGAAGGATGATGATGATGAGATGATGATGATGATGATGATATAAACAAACACAATAAAGATTATTTCAGTCACATTGGAACCAGCAAAACAACTAGATGTATATTTTTAAATCTTTGTGGTGTATAGACATGTTTATCGGAGTTATTTTTCTAATATACGATTCAGGATTATATTAGATCAGATTTTTCGGACACTGGATGCAGTCTAGAGGACCTCCCGAGAGCGATGGTCGATAGAGACGGATGGCGAGTGAAAATCAAGGAAAGCTGTGCTATCAGTATGGCTTGATGCTGCTGCTGCTGATGATGCTGCTGCTGCTTATGATGATGATAAACACCTATAAAAATTATTTCAGTAGATATTAAACAGAAAATCAACTAGATATATTTTTAAATCCTTGATTATATACAGAAATGTTCTTCGGAGTAACTTTTTTTCTAATACACGAATCTGGGTTACTTTCATAGCTTTTTGGATGCAGTTTAGAGTATCTATAAGAAAGGATGCACCATAGAGACGGATAGCGATAGAAAACCAAGGGAATCTGTGTCATCAGCATGACTTGATGATGATGATGATGATAGATGATGGTGATGATTGATGATGATGATGATGATGATGATGATGATGATGATGATAAACGACACTCATAAACATTATTTCAGCAGACATTAAACAAACAACAAAAAAAACAACTAGATTTTATTTGTGTTTTAAATCTTTGGTTACGTATAAACATGTTATTCGGAGTTACATTTATCTAACACACGATTCAGATATTCATCATTGCGCATAGAACACAAGTAAGTTTCCAAGAACTGTGAATGATATTTAGAAATTGAACGCGTATCTACACAGAGATCAATAATCGAATTACTCGATTGAGGTGTTTGATGTGAGCGCACCGATTGATTAAGATGGTTTGCATGTTGTGTGCAGCAAAGCAGAGCGGAATATTGATATTGATATATCGATCAATAAAAGCAGCTCTAACAAAGAAATTCATTTGCTTCATGTTTGTAAGGAGTCTTGTTGAATAATATTTTAATAATTACAGTAGAGAAACACCATCTGCTGATAGATCGACAAACCGTGCTTTCCTTAGTGCTTTGGCACACTTGGCAATGCATTCGTATTTTAAATAATTTGCCCTACATATTTAAAAGGGTTAAATTCTAACATTTAAAGAATAAATAAAATACAGGGTGTGCAGAAAAATGGACATATGACCTTAAAGTACCCCTTTTGCGATTTCGATTCGTGGGGACTTTTCTCCATTTACACGTCAAAATCCGGTAATTGTTTCCAGACGATTTTTAGAGGGTTTTTTTTGTCTTAAATTATAAAACTATACTCTAACCCTAACCCTAACCGCTAAACCTAACTTAACCCCTAACCCTAACCCCTAACACAACGGATATTTACGTTGTAAATGAGAAAAGTGTCCCCACGAGTCGAGATCGCGGGGAGTGCCTAAGGTCATATGGTCCGAAAAACTCCCACTTTTAAAGAATACTAAGCAACAACAAGAAGAAAGACAATGGTTTATTTTCGCACATTACTCAATATGAACAATGTCACATAAAAAGAAAAAGAAATACAAAACGTAATGTGGTTGCTATATAATGTGTAGAGAATGATCACTAATTAGGACTAAAGCCTATTCCAAGTAGTGACCAGCTCAATTGTTTTTGTTTTTTGGGGGGAAGTTATTTCGCTCTTTTTATTTATTTTTTTACATAGTTTGAAATTCGATTATAAGTTTACTTATTTAATTATTGATTGTGAACATTGTTATTTCTAGTGGACCACTGCACAATGAAAGCGGATTTATTAGGTGTTATTCATTACAACCTTCACATCATAAAACTGTTACCAAATATAAAATATGTAGCCGTCAAAAGTGAGTACCCTTCTTCATGTATGCATACATTTTGGATCTGTTTCAAATGCTTTGTTTCAGATATTATTATTATTATTATTATTATTATTATTATTATTATTATTATTATTTACTCTTTTGAAGTTTTCACATCAGTGTTAGCTGATGGTCTTTTACTGGAGTGACAATAAGTCTCCTCAGGTATCCAGGACTCTTCTGAGTATTCTGGCAATAGCAGCAGTCAGTGTTCTGATGGTTTCAATCCTTCCTCTGATATCCAAACTTTCCACACCCTTTTCTAATCCTTTTGGGACTGTTCCAAGTGCACCAACTACAATTGGTATCACTTTGACTTCATCTCCATACTTTTTCAGTTCTCTGGCAAGGTCCAGATATTTGTCCATTTTTTCATTTCCTTTAGCTTCACCCTGTGATCTGCTGGCACCAATCCACCAATTGACAAGTTCTTTCTTTTTTGTTTATTATTATTATTATTGTTATTTTATTATTATTATTATTATTATTATTATTATTATTATAGCGTGATTCCATTGAAAGGATTAGTTGTATGTTGGGTTGCGATGTAATTTATGTGAAATGTAACATCAAAGAAACAAGCAAAACGGTACAAGTAATAACAAATAATTGAGTTGTAACAAAAATTGTCCTTTATATGTCATTATATATTGGATCAAATGAACACAAGTTACAAAGATTGGTTTGGTTTTTAATTTTCCCTTTTTACAAAGTTTTATTGGTGTTAGAGCTTACTTGTCTTTTCAGTTAATCCGGTTCTAAAAGGACTGGCCCTTCGCTGGCCATGCCTTTCTCCCTCTGTTGCTAGAAACATACTTTCTTCCCTAGCTCTAAGGATTCTGTTAGTTCGCGGGAGTTTGATTGGGCGTCAGTCGTCTGGTTTGTCCTATTGTTAGAATACGATCCTTTATCTTTGTTTCATAAACCTGTCCTAACAAGAATCTACAGCTTATGAACCATTACGGTTTCTTTTTGTAATCGGGATAACTGTATACTTATGTGTCTCACTCTCCACTTTGGATATGGTTGGATCTGTCTGTCTATGTCCTTGGTGGATCTGTTGTTGGATGGATGGAATTTTCGCTGTTTTTTCGAGTCTGGAAATTACTTTGGAATCTTTTTGTAATATCTTGTCTTGTGATGTTGATATTTTAATAACAAACACAAGTCGTTCTTGTTTTTTTATGAGCTCATCTTTTTACACAAGTAAAAATGCTTGGAGAACAGACACCCTTTTTACGCAGCTCTCTTCCAACACTCGGCTCAGACTGCTAACTCATCACCTTCTCTTTCTCTCACTCCTGCGCTATTGGCATTCATCAACCAATCAGAGAACGACAGGCAGACTTTCATACATCATCCAAAAAATTGTAACTTTCTACTTGTTGGCCCAGTAAAATTCTGTTGACTCTCTTTGGGCCACTTTTTCACTACAGATTTACCTTGCTCGTCACTGGAAAATGTTAGCCTCTCAACCCTCATTCAAGGGGCCGAAGAGATAATAGGGATTATTCTAGTGACGAAGAAGGGAAATCTGTAGCGAAGAAGTAGCTTAAAGAACAGTCAACAGAATACTATTGGGTAGGGATACATGCTGTCATTCGAAGGTAGAACATAGCTATTTAGAGAAATGGTAACTATGTGGAGAAATAGTGATGGGGTTCTCAGAGAACCAGTTTCATTTTGATGTATGATACCTATTCTTGTGTTGAAAATTGTAACTGTCCCAAACAAATGGCAGTACTTTTGGACTCCCCTCGTAGTTTTGGTTTATTTCTTTAACGGCATGTCAACATCTTATGGGTTATTTAATACAACATTTGATTCATTTGTAATTTTTTATCACTGTCGTAAGAATGTATATTCTAAACATCCCGTTGAAATCATCTTATTTCAATTGAACTATTTTATTTGTCTTGAATTATCATTTGTTGATCAACATTATTGTCTTGCTTGCAGTAATTTTTTAAATCTTACTTTCCTATCACACAAAACATGTAAGTAAGAAGAACAAGATAATTGGATACATCTTGGGAAGCAAGGATGAAATCATAAGTGACCATCTCCTGTGGACACTTACACACGGACACACCAATCCAGGCCGACCAGTGAAAACCTACACCAATCAGCTGTGTTGATTCTGTATCTCGTATGGAAGACCTTCAAAACCGATGGCCGCTGATAATGAGGATGACGTTCCCAAGAATATTGGCAAGACCTAAAATACAAACAACCACATCTACGATTTAAAATAGGACCCATATGTCTGTTGTTTGTTTGGTTGGTTGGTTGGTTGGTTGGTTGGTTGAATTTTATGACATCAGCCCTTGGGTTATTTTATGCCGAATACCTATTCATTCTTATTGGGTATACACATATTTTTTACTCCGTTTTTAAACACATTTTTATACTCATATTTTATATTAACCCATAGATGGAACACTAACAGATACTACCACTCAGGTTAGATAGTGTCCCAAGTGCATTTTAATCAACGATAGTCTTTTTAACACGCCCGCTTTAATTGATTGGTGCTTGTGAATTCTAAATATGTTTGTGCTTATGCGGACGTGCTTATTGATGTCCTTCATAGACGAAAATGTCTTCACTTGATATGAAGTGAAAGTTGTACCTGAGATGTTTTAAGTCAGAAGAGGTTGCACAGACCTCAGTCCACTGCCTTGGCAGTTCGGCAGTTGGCCCGGTAGCAGTGGAAAGTTCGGAACGACTGGACTGCCAAACTGCAGCAGCGTACTGTCTCTGTATTGATTCACTTCACGAGAGGCGAGCCTACCCAAATCCTACTACTATCGATGTGGATGGCCGTTGGCTTCCCTGGAGCTCACCCGCTTTTTGACATCTCTTGTTTTCATTGATGCTGTGTGTCCCCATACCAACATCACCAGATAAACCGAAGCGTACCTGATAGGGGTGTCAGTTTAATCACCGACAACCCGACCATGGAACAGGTCGTACTTGTTTACATGGGACTAGTAGCAAGCAAGAAATTCAGAGTTTCCCTTGTTTTAGACGAGTTGCCTAACCCAAGTTGAAGAGCCCAGTTTACCCTACTATTTACCCATAGCTGAAGGAAGAATAGTTTGATACATAGCATTCACAAGAGTATTAGCGCTATGTGAAATGTAAACAGCCTCGTCCAGAATTTGAACTCGGGTCGAGGATTCCATTCGCTACAACTATGAATATTTATCTATTTACAACTATGGATAACTCAGGCGCTTGGTGTAATGGTCAGAGTCATAGTAAATGAAATCGTCGACCAGTTTTCAAATCCTGGACAAGGCTGAATTTCCCATTGAGATAATACCCATGGGAAAGTTATGCATACAACTACTCTCCCTTCGCACGAACAGGATGTGACACAATGTCAATTTCTTAAATGGAGTTTGACAAGTTTACCCATAGCTTGAGGAAGAATAACTGGATACCTTTTCCAAGATTATTAGTTCTGTGTGAAATGCAAACAAGCCTCGTCCAGAATTTCAAATCGTCTCACGTTGCCCATTTATTAAGACGGTAACCATTATATAACGGGTTTCTACAATCATAAATCATCCTCCTAAAAGAAATCTACATTTATAAGGTTATTTGGATTTTCTTAATTCTAGAAGAGTTATACCAAGCAGGAACACACCCAACGGAGCCACATGTTGGCCGTGTGTGGCGACCGGTGATGTTTAAGTATTGGACTTTGGTGGCTCAGTCTATGACATGCAGCATTCCACTTTGGCCCTTATTGAGGTTAGAAAAGCAGTGCGAGAGCCACCTGTAATCAATCGGCTGGTCACATCAAGCCGTAGCACCTATAATTGACTCAACCCTATTTCTCTTACGACGACCCCCAATAGTTTTTATCATATATGTGCGAGAAGGAGGTGGCTGAGGGTCTTAATGACCTCGGTATTACGTTAAACTCTATTTCCGGAGCTCTGGGGAATGTGGAGTATACCTTCATCCCCATTAATACAAGGTCCACCGGTGTGGTAGTATCTGTTAATGGCTTAAATAGAAAGAAATTAGCTTTAAAAATGTGTTTACAAAATTTAGTTAAACAAAGACCCATCTATGGGTTAAATAGAAAAACATGAGTTGATAAACAACATTGTATTATCCATTAAGAATTGATTTATTTCAAAATTTTATCGGCATTAAATGACTCACTGAGGTTGATATGCCATAAAACAAAACAAACCAAACAAAGAGTACCCATCAAGAATGAATAAAGCAAAAACGTCCTCGGCATGAAAATTACCCAAAGAGTTGATATGCCGTAAAATCAAACCAATCAGCCAGTCATATAAGGAAACAGCGACAGTAGATCTTGTACAATCTCCAGTAGACAAGAATTTCTCGTATACCCGAACTTAACTATAATAGAGGCCCCCTTGGTGAAAGCCTTCTGCGTCAGGGGCGCCTTAGCCGACTCAATAAGTCGACATGGCGTTCGCATTGTATGCACTTGTTGCGCAGATTTTTGATAATCTTATGGCAATTTCTCGTCTCTGAGTGAACAATAAATTTTCTATTCTGGAAAGAAATTGCGAGAAAGGCGAACAATGATAAATCAATAAGCTAACAGTCTACCTTTTACTTGTTACTTTTATCCTTCAATCGTTTTTGATATTTTATATATCGTCACATGGAGACACCTTCGCCGCTACCATCGCCCCCTCCTCCCTACCGCTGCCGCCCGTTCGTTCATATCCCATCCCCCCCTCCTGGCAAAATCAATTTCCCGTGTTTATCGATTAGTGTGCACCATACACAAGGAAAAGGAAGAAGTATTTCTGGTTTGGCAATCGATTAGGCGATCCGTCGTCGTCAGCAGTTTAAATGTTACGAGGAAAACGCAGCGGAGTTAGCTACCCTAGGAAGACAGGAACAAACTGAGATGTATCGATATATGTTGAGATGAATCTGAACATGAGAAGAAATGAGATGCGAATTGGATGAAAGAGATAAGAACAGACTGATAAAGTACTTATCTATATATCTATTAATCTATCTATCAATCTCTCTATCTCTCTTCCCTTCTCTCTATCTTTCTCTCTTGATACATATATATATATATATATATATATATATATATATATATATATATCAAACATTACCAGAAAAAAATTGAAAAAAAGAAAAGGCCAAGATAGTCGTACCAACCGGTAATAATCGTTGATACTATAATACTTGGCCAAAAGAAAAAAATATGTGTGTATATATATATATATATATATATATATATATACATATATATATATATATATATATGGGAGTAAATATGGAAAATAAATCCGACATATTAAGAATTTTGAAAAAACAAGTGTTCGAAAATAGGATGAATTTATTTATCGATGTTTAAACATGAAAAAACCGAAATGTTTAAACATCGATAAATAAATCCATCCTATTTTCGGAACACTTGTTTTTTTTCAAATTTCTTTATATATATATATATATATCTATATATATATATATATATATTATATATATATATATATATATATATATATATATATAAACCGCCAGGATTATCTAAAGCTAAAAAGTAAAGAGTGGTCAATACATAAGTAGAGCAAATAATAAAGTTAAACCTGATAAGTCAGATATACCTACTAACAGTTTTGCTCAGTAGCTCTTCAGGCAAATATTTGAATAATTAAGTTTAACTTTATATATATATATATATATATCGAGAGAGATGACTGTTAGCTTATTGATTTATCATTGTTCGCCTTTCTCGCAATTCTTTTCCAGAATAGAAAATTTATTGTTCACTCAGAGACGAGAAATTGCCATAAGATTATCAAAAATCTGCGCAAACAAGTGCATACAATGCGAACGCCATGTCGACTTATTGAGTCGGCTAAGGCGCCCCCTGACGCAGAAGGGCTTTCACACAGGGGGCCTCTATATAGTTAAGTTCGGGTATACGAGAAATTCTTGTCTACTGGAGATTGTACAAGATCTACTGTCGCTGTTTCCTTTATTGACTGGCTGATTGGTTTGATTTTACGGATATCAACTCTTTTGGGTAATTTCATGCCGAGGACGTTTTTGCTTTATTCATTCTTGATGGGTACTCTTTGTTTGGTTTGTTTTGTTTTATGGCATATCAACCTCAGTGAGTCATTTAATGCCGATAAAATTTTGAATAAATCAATTCTTAATGATAACAATGTTGTTTATCAACTCATGTTTTTCTATTTAACCATAGATGGGTCTTTGTTTAACTAAATTTTGTAAACACATTTTTAAAGCTAATTTCTTTCTATTTAAGCATTACAGATACTACCACACCGTGGACCTTGTATTAATGGGGATGAAGGTATACTCCACATTCCAGAGCTCCGGAAATAGAGTTTAACGTAATACCGAGGTCATTAAGACCCTCAGCACCTTTCTCGCACATATATATAAAACTATTGGGGGTCGTCGTAGAGAAATAGGGTTGAGTCAATTATAGGTGACGGCTTGATGTGACCAGCCGATTGATTACAGGTGGCTTCGCACTCTTTTCTAACCTCAATAAGGGCCAAAGTGGAATGCTGCATGTCATAGACTGAGCCACCAAAGTCCATACTTAAACATCACCGGTCGCCACACACACGGCAACATGTGGCTCCGTTGGGTGTGTTCCTGTGTATAACTCTCTAGAATTAAGAAAATCAAATAAACCTTATAAATGTAGATTTCTTTTAGGAGGATGATTTATGATTGTAGAAACCCGTTATATAATGGTTACCGCTTAATAAATGGGCAACGTGAGACGATTTGAAATTCTGGCCGAGGCTTGTTTGCATTTCACACAGAACTAATAATCTTGGAAAAGGTATCCAGTTATTCTTCCTCAAGCTATGGGTAAACTTGTCAAACTCATTTAAGAAATTGACATTGTGTCACATCCTGTTCGTGCGAAGGGAGAGTAGTTGTATGCATAACTTTCCCATGGTATTATCTCAATGGGAAATTCAGCCTTGTCCAGGATTTGAAAACTGGTCGACGATTTCATTTACTATGACTCTGACCATTACACCCAAGCGCCTGAGTTATCCATAGTTGTAAATAGATAAATATTCATAGTTGTAGCGAATGGAATCCTGACCCGAGTTCAAATTCTGGACGAGGCTTGTTACATTTCACATAGCGCTAATACTCTTGTGAATGCTATGTATCAAAACTATTCTCCTTCAGCTAATGGGTAAATAGTAGGGTAAACTGGGCTCTTCAAATTGGGTTAGGCAACTCGTCTAAACAAGGGAAACTCTGAATTTCTTGCTTGCTACTAGTCCCATGTAACAAGTACGACCTGTTCCATGGTCGGGTTGTCGGTGATTAAACTGACACCCCTATCAGGTACGCTTCGGTTTATCTGGTGATGTTGGTATGGGGACACACAGCAATCA